>JAGQAX010000130.1:0-546865 GCA_019142605.1 Cephalopholis sonnerati
AGGGCTGGAAGCATCGCTGACTTTGTAGCAAAACGTTCGCGAACATTATCAAACTTCCTCCAGGTGACAGTGACTGCGACCTTTGCAGCTGATCGACCAACATTTAGCTCGCTGGCCTGCAGTGATGGGTGTCGTCGGTCTTGCTTTACATCCCACATAAACTGATGGAAGTCATGAAACGACATTTCATCCGTGGCCTTTCGGTGGACCAGCACTGCTCTCACCAGCTGCATTCAGCTCATTCTGTCTAGCTCTAAGGATATTTCATATGACACAACATACATCTCTCACTATATTCTACATAAAGGGAGCTGATCAAAAAGCGATCCAGTAAGCTGACATAAATAATGATGGATTAATAAAGCCGAGCACTGACTGATAAACTCATTATTAACTGGGCCTGTATCTATATCAGTCTGTGTTCCTTCTTGGACCGACAGTTTCCATGGAGATATCTGCGTGTCCAGCGTGCTTTATGTCCCTTTTGGGGTCATCAGTCTGACATCAATATCCCACAGCTTAGCAGCTCGCAAAGCATCATGGGACACAGCTTCATATTAAAGCTCCAGGAAGGGTGGCAGCAGCAGTTTCAAAGGTCATGGTGGCAAAACTCTCTACCAGGACTTTGCAGTAGTGTTTTCATAATGCTGGAGTTTCCAACTTTGATATATTACCTTGAAAGGTATCAATTTTTGATATAATTTTCAATGCCACAGAAAAAAATTTACATCAGGAGCCACAATTTAAAATTTCTCTTGAAAGATAAAAATAACAAGGCTCTAACATGGCAATGATGACTTTACTTTTCATGATTAGTAGCAGAAAACAGTAGAATGACTGTAAGAAAGTGAGAAAGCTTAGCTGGTATATGTTTATCAATAGTGTGGAAAATTAGTATTGAAAACCGTTTTAAACATTCAGGATCAATATAAACTGCTAAACTGATATTTTTTTGCCAACACTGAGCTGCAGTGATGAATCTGTTGTTATGCCTCTGAGTCAGTGATTGTCATGGCTGGACGCATTATGTTTTCGGGTTTTCCTTCTGTAAGTCCCTAAATCCATACATACATCTGTACGTACATTTTGTGTAATTCCACAAATTTAGTACAAATATCTATTTAGACTGAACAATGAAATGACTAGTTTTAGGTGATCATAAGTCAAAGGTCAAGGTCACTTTGACTTTGTTTGTCTCATTCTTGTGAATGGGATATCTCCAGAACGCCTTGAGGAATTATTTATTTTTAAAATTTGTAGTCTATTTAGTCTCAGGAATAAACTGATTAGTATATGGTGGTCAAAGGTCAAGGTAACTGTGAGCTCAGCTGTCTCATTCTTGTGAATGGGAAATCTCAAGAACACCTTGAGGGATTTTGTTTTTCCAAATCTGGCACAAATGTCCACTTAGACTTAGGAATGAACTGATTAGAATTTGGTGGTTAAAGGTCAAGGTCGCAGTCACCTCATTTGTCTCATTCTCATGAACTGCATATCTCAAGAATTCCTTGAGAGATTTTTCATCAAATTTGGCATAAACGTCCACTTAGACTGAGGAATGAACTGACTGGAATTTGGTGGTCAAGGGTCAAGGTCATTCTGACCTTATTTGTCTCATTCTCATGAGTGCGATATATCAGGAACACCTTGAGTGATTACTTTCAACTTTGGCATGAACATCAACTTGCACTTAAAAATGAACTGAATTTGGTGGTTGAAGGTCAAGGTCACTGTGACCTCACGAAACATGTATTAAGCCATAAAGCAGAAAATTCATTCACTAATCATGACAAAATTTTACACAAATGTTTGATAGGATAAAATGATGAAGAGATTACATTTTATATCCACAAGGTCAAAGGATAGGTTTTTGGGTTGTCCACCTGTTCATCCGTACGTATGTCCATACATATGTCCATCCCTCCCATTCTTGTGAGTGCGATATCTCAACACCTTAAGGGTTTTTAAAAAAATATGGCACAAAGATCAAGGTTACTGTGACCTTGTCTGTCTATTCTTGCGAATGCTTCGTCCCATGAACACCTTGAGGGAATTTCTTCAAATTTAGCACAAACGTTTACTTAGATTCGAGGATGAACTGATTAGAATTTGGGGGTCAAAGGTCACTGTGACCTTGCATCCACCTCATTCTCACTCTTCTAGGTCTTTTTCGTGTCTCCATGCTGTCTCTCTTTGGCAGTTTTCTAGCCCTCTCTTCTCCTCACCTTCATCCCCTCGCTGTCTTCCACCCTCCCTCCCTTCCTGTCAGACGATTTTCCCCTTCGTTACTCTTTCTGACCCCTCTTTAATATCTCCTCAGTGTCTCTGTCCCTTCATCCGTCCCTCCTCTTGTCTTACTGTCTCCCTGCCTCTCTCTGTCACTTCATTATATTTTATCTGCATGGACATTAAAGTTAACAATACTGGCAGGGCCTCTTTTACAATGGGTACAAGATAGAATACAGTTCAATAAAGTAGTCGTTAATTTCTGCTCCCTCCTTTGTGCTGGAGCGTGTGTGGCCTCCAAAGTCCTCCAAATGAAACAACTTCATGTTTCACTGCTGTCCAGAACGACAGGGATGAGTGTCCTACAGGATGATATTGTTTATCAGTGCTTTACAAATGACTATAAGAGAAATATTTTTGATTTGACACCACTGCGGTTAAGGTTTGGTTAGGTTTAGCAACAAAAACGATTGTGTTAAAGTTTAGGAAAGTCCACAGGAAACAAACTCACACACTATCGACCTGTCTATCCCAAAGCTGTGCTGTGCTATAACAAGGAAATGAGTCAAATTAAAGTAGGAGGTCAAGATAAAGGAGACTCTGATGTTTATTAGCATCATTATTAAAGGCACAAAGGTCTATAGTTTTTGCAGACAGGAAGTAAAAGTGTCCAGATAATCCTCCATCATTTTTAAATTCCTCTTTCTCTGTGTGTCTCAACCTTCAGGGCAACATCACAGGTCTGACAGGTACGATGGATTTTAAGGACAGTGGCTCCAACTCTCACGTCCAGTTTGAGATCCTTGGCTCCAGCTTCAGCGAGACCTTCGGCAAGGACATCAAGAGGGTGAGTTCCCAGTGTTGCACTCTAACGAATGAGCCGGAGAGGAAAAATGGTGCAGAGGCGACATCGCCTACGTGTGTCAAACCCAAAAAGCTGTAGTCTGATATTCGGACAGAGCAGACATGTTGTTACCACTTTGGTACTCAGTCTGACATTGCCCTTTTCACAGCCGCTCTCTGTGGGAGGACTTGATTTTACCACAGAGTTTAAAGAGAATGGCAGTCGATACTGAGCATATAAGTTGTTGTGGTGAATGATGCATGATGTGGTGGCTCAATATGAGGAAATAATAGTTAAGGTTGGCAACTTTCAACAAGCTTCCTTAAGAAAGTTTCAGGAGCTCTTTAGAGGTGAAAGGGTGGCAGGGTAATGTTTGCGACCTAGCGAATTAAAGGTCCAGTGTGAAGGATTTAGGGGGGTATACTGGCAGATATGGAATATGATATTATAAGTATAATTATTTTGAGTTCAAGTAGCCCAGAAAGGACAAACCAAACCCTGGCTCTAGATAGGGATGTTTATGTTTTCATATTTTTGCATCGGCCACCATAGTTAGAAGTGACAGGCAGCATCGGCAAAACACGGATTTTTCTTTTTCTTTTTTTTTTTTTCAGACATGAAAGTAAATTCAAAAGCCAGATGTTAGCGGGTGTTAGCGGTTTTTGTGCGGTGGGAAAGAGGCTCTAGTGTCAGCGTGTTTTTATATTTGAAAGGAAAGCTGTACATAAAGACTCCCTCATGTCAGTGTGTGAGTCAGTGAGAGACTGAGTGAGAGAGTGTGACACGCAGAGAAAAGGTGTGGAGATGTATGTGTGATAGCATGTGTCTGTGTGCAACAATGTGTAAGTGTGAGTTTGAGATGTGTGTGTCAGACTGAGCTGCTGGCAGTTTTCAGTTCAGGATGGAAGTTACTGAAGCAGCCAAAAGTAGAGTCTGGTTACAAACTGAAATAACAACAACTTCTCTAATTCTTTTGGGTGACTCAGAAACATCAGGTGCTCCTCTCATTAATGACTGTTTTTGTCGGGACTAAAGATGGTGATGTCTTGTGTTGTGTTACCGTACCAGCCCCACATCATCACAGTGCTTGAGCCTTGTAGAAGACATTAGAAATATTGGAATACAGTCAGATTAGACTTAGAGCAAGACTAACGGTAAATAATAAATACCACAGTCACAAAATATCATCTGTCTGCTGTCCAAGCAGCACTTTAACATTGTTCCAAATTTTGTCAGCATTGAGTTTGAAACAGAGACCGACTAAGTCAGAGATATAAAAAAAGAAGTTGCCATGCTAACATTTTCACTGGCCTCCATGCTGCTTTACCATTTACTAACCTGTTTTCCAGCCTGTCTGTGACACCGAACTGAACACACCAGTAAAAAAAGATAGCAAGACATACTCCTCTGCTGGCAGTGGGAGACAAGTCTATAACCTGTTTTTGTGTGTTTTCCCATGTTTTAAAAAACTTGCATTCACATGCTAATTTGGGTCGAAAAGTTTTTTAAAAACAACATGCTCGCACATGCACACAATCCTGCACATACACAGACCCTGATTTATTTAAAAGATGTTGTAAATACCAACCCGGGCTCACTCTGAAGGCGTCAAATACCGGCACCGGGTCAGTGACTTCTGGCGTCAGACACCGATTAAAATAGTCGTCCTTTCATGTCGGCATGATGCGCAGCCGATTGCATTTATTGCTTAATTGTGCCCAGCAGTGTTAAGGCGGGAAACGCAGCAGGACAACGACAAAAGTAGGACAGGTCCAACAACCACTGACTGTCACCCAGGGGCCCACGCTGGCTTCCCGTAAGATTGCAAAGCCAAACCCTGTTCTTTTTTCCTAAACCCAACCACGTCTGTTTGTTGTCAAAGGAAAAGAAATGCCAGTTCACGGTGTTGTTCCGACGTAGTGCTTTTATTTTAAAAGAGACTGTATGCAAACTGTACATTTCATTTGAAAACAGAAATGTATTTTGAAAACAGACAATGCATGTAACAGGCTGAAGTTGACATGGCGTCACAGAACGTCAACAACCAACACACCCAGGGTACCTTCCATATCTCAAAGTGGATAGTCCATGACTACACATTGATAAGTGAGGAGTGAGAATGTGTTGGTTTAAACAAAGGCAGCATTTTATATGGCGGTGGTCTTTGTGACCATTATAAACATCTCGACATGTGGACAGAGAATTCACATGTCACAACTGTACACAAACATCCCAAAGTTGGAAAGATTTGGCTTTTTATTTTTTTCCACTGTTTCCTTAAGTTGCATTTATGGCCTCCATACCTCGCACTGTAAAGGACTAAATAACCTGTTGGATAAAGTGCTTCAAACAGAACCAAGCACACACACACACACACACACTCACACACACTCTCCCCTCTCCCCGTTGGTGTGTTTGTTCAGCATTGGCCTGACAGCGCTGCCCTGGACAGAGGAGCGCCCCAGGCTGTTATTGTTGTTGTCGATGCTTTTGAATCTCATCAGCTGTCACGTCGGCTGTGTCGAAGCCTGTCGGTCGTTTGCAACACACCGTGTACGGTGACACAGACCAGTCCCAGCCGTGGGTGTAGAGGGGTACTTCCTGGCTACAGCCATGGTTCCTTCATCAAACTTTTGGGAGCTAGCAGTGTCAAGTGTGTGAGCTGCCTTTTGTTTATTTATGTGTTTGCTGCTTTTTTCTGTGCACATTTCCTCCTCATCATCACAAGTCATCAGGGAGAACAGAGACAACTGGAGATGTAATGAAGGCTAAAATGAGCCCACCCAGTTTACAGCAGTGTGTACAGCAAGTTTGAGTGCTTCATTTTGAACTGGGGCTGGACCACTTGAATTTTTCAATTTTTTTTTTTTTAGGGTATTAGGTGGCGTACACCTTTCATGCCACAAGAGGGCAGCTCATCATATTGTGTTGGTAGTAAATGAAAGTAAAGCAGTACGTGCCCACCCAGGAAACAAATTTGCAAATCCTAGGGTGGCAAAGGAATGACCCGCCCTGCTCTCTCTATGAGGGGATTGGACTGGTTGCCTTCATTGGTTGGGTTAGTTAGGTTAAGACATGAGGAGTGGGATTGGTTTAGGTTAGGGTTAGAATGTCAGGGTAAGCCAATCAGAGGCAGGCAGAGTAAGGTGGGCCATTCCCTCACCATCCTAGCATTCGCAAATTCACCCCCAGAAAAGCCACTCGGTCTGTAAAACTGATGACAGGACACCTCCAACTGCAAATAAGGTCAACATTATGACTTTTTATATTCAGAATTTTTGATCAATGGAGGTTTTATTTTTGCAAAATTTTCCTAAAGCTGAGAAAAGTAATGTACCATGTAAAGTCTAGAAGCCGAGCTGGAACTTGTGGGTGGGGCCAGCAGGAGAAACACCACTGTGCATGTTCAGTGGGCCATCAGCCATGAAAGTAAACCTGGAAGCTAGAAAACTTTTTTGTGTATACGCTAGGAAAGCAATCACATTGGTATGAAAGGCGCCATCTTGGCATCAGATATAAAAGTATTATTAAAAATCTATGCATGTGCCTCATTATCCTTACAAAGTAAGTTCTAAGCTATGTTAAGCTGATTACTCGTGGACCAATTAAGCTTTTTATTTAATATGATAACTGGGTTGATTATATATGTGGATTATTCCAGTAAATTTCCTCTCAGTCATCTACACGGTCCAAAAAAAAACAGTCAAATTACTCCCCTGAAATTTTGAAAAAAAAAAAAAAAACTCCTTTAAGGAAAGTTGAAAGTCAGTGAGACAAACAGAAGGAAAGATGAACATCAGACAGGTAGGAGTTGTTGGCATTTGGGGTGGTTGTTACGATACTTGGGATGGTAGCCGCGGCAGCGTCAGGTGGTAGTTAGATAGTGGCTGTCTAAAGCTGAGCAAACACCGTACAATTTAAGCCCGTTTCTGACCCAATTCTTAGCCACCTGACTCAATTTAGAGTCAGGCCAAATTTCAGCTTCGTCAGGTGTTGTTTGCAGTACAGTGTACATGGGGAGGGACAACCAATTATAGCCTGACTAGCTGCTACCAACCGACCATTGGACGTTCAGATGGATTACTGACTGAAATTTAGGTAGGCCATTGTTGGGCTGTCATAGTTGAAGCAGAGCCACGAGTCGATCCCCAAGGTCAATGCCTTTTTTCTCACTTAATCAATTATACAGTGTAGTCGATACCATGCTAGTTTTGTTGGTGCTGCTAACTTGCTAACTTGTGCATGTGTGCATTATGTGTGTGTGAGAAAATGGGGAGTCCAATAAAGACGGAATCAAAACTTGGACCGACCTGTTTTGCTAAAAAAAGGACTTTTAAACTCAACGTTATTATAAACCCTACCTCTGCTAGCAATCAAACTTCTATCTGCCTGCAGCCTTGGAAATTTCAAACAAATTTCTATTAATAATTTTCAATAGCCAGAACAGTCCGTAGGGGCTGACAGACCTTTCTATTGTTCATTTTGCATGTATAGTGTGAGCACTTAGGTTGGGGCAGGTTCGAGCACATAAATCATCAGATGATGAACTCGTACAGTGGGAGCTGGAATTACATAACATTTCTAAAAGGGTTTAAATTTGGGCACAGTTGTTTCTTGCTTGAAAGAAGGAATAGGTGGTTGCCATGGTGGTTGCCAGGATGAAATATGTCTTTGAAGTTTTGATAGAGGGAGTACTACTGCAGGAACAGGATGAATAGGAAGGACATTGAATTGTTGGCCCTGGTCATTTAACCACTATAAAAGGAGTGTTTTCTAGTGCTCTCTATAATGGCATAACTGTGTGTGTGTGTGTGTGTGTGTGTGTGTGTGTGTGTGTGTGTGTGTGTGTGTCGTCGCTGCTTGTTCCTACACTGTAAACTGTCTCAGTAACATCAGTATTTTTGTCAGCTTTTACATACAGCAGGTTTTAATCTAACATTAAACTATGTAAATGCTAATGTACTCTGTCACCTTCAAACTCGCTATTTAACAGTAAGTTGGTGGAAAAAAAGGAGGAAACAGGTCAATGAAATCATCAACAAATACTATAATGAACTGCAGTGAAAAGGTAGAACTTGTGTTTGAGTCTTTACAAACATCCAGGTTGTTGCTTTATGTCCTCAGTCTCTCATACACAACAGACGGTGACTGACTGTTGAATCACTGCAGGATTCTGAAGGACATGAAACTCTCCTGGTTGAATCATCCGTATAAAAGATGAATAGAGTTCGAAAATATCAGGGTCTTTGATTAGAAAGTGGAAAATTCAACACTGTGGACATAAAAACTGAAGAGGAGAAGTCAACTACGACTCCCAAGGTGCATTTCACAAAGAAACATCCAAGTAATGGGCTTTCTCACTCAGAAATCGTCGAAACCTGGCATTTGGTCAGACACCGGAAAAAAAGCTGTCCTTTCACATCGGCATGATACACTGCTGGTTGCCATTATTGTTCAATGGTGCCTGGCAGCATTAGGAGGACACATGGAAGGACAACAATATAAGTGAGGGGGCTGGAAGTCAGAGTAGAGGTGGCAGGATTGGTGGTGGATCGGTCCAACAACCACCAACTTTCCCTCCGGGGGGCTGATGTTCGTTTCCCGTGTGGTTTTAAAGCCAAACCCTGTCCTTTTTTCTAAACCCAACCACGTGTGTGTGTTGGCTAAACGTAACCACGTTAGCTAACATTAGCTTTTACTGTTACCCTGATAATGGTGCATCCATGTAGAGAGTTGAAATATAAAAGACAGCTGTACTGGAGCACATTTACTCACCTGGCCAAAAAAAAAATGGCGGTTGTTTCAGTCATGGACCCAGCAGCACACAAAGTATTTACAGTGCACCAGACGCTTTTAAGTTTACATTAGCTCGTCATGTCACGCTGGTAATGTCGGGAGTTTTGGAGGACGAGTTCACAAGATAAGCTAATAAAAAGCTAAATTTTCAGCAGATGATGACCGATGGGATCCAAGGTTACGTTGCGGTGGTGATTGGTCAATACATCTCAGACTACAAACAAAAACCAGAAACAAAATCTTGCAGTGTTACCTACAGATATCTACATACATGTGCAGATAAGAGATTACCAGATGATTGATTGTTTACTAGATGACGAAAAAAAATATCTCATATTAAGATAAAACAATTATCCTGTTAACATGCAACACCAACATGTCTCCTGAGTCTCAGCCTCCCTCGGTGCCTCCTGGGAGCTGTAGTTGTTGAACAGGCAGATTTACAGTACTGTGTCTTCCTCTGTGAATGAACACAGTCATCATTTCTACAACAGCGAGCGCGCTCAGTTCTCACTTCATTAATTTTTCCAATTATTGAAAAAGTTGTTTAACCATGTTACGTTAACCTTGATTAACAGCGCCCCTGTTGAGGACCACGAACGCTCGTCCCTCGCCAGTAAACCAATCAATATTTAACAGGATGAATGAGGTTTTAATTAACTCTCTGAAGACTCTGAAGTCGTCTCCCCGTACGTGTCTTTAGGCTCCATCGTACAGTAGGTTAATCAACACAGAGCAGCGGTGTAACATTTAACAATATGCATTTGATCACTGACTTGCAGTGCGTCACCTTGGCCTCCGCGGTGACGGTGTAGGTGTTTAGTGTAATATTATAATTTATTATTAGCTTCTGTGTCACACACACACAACCTCAGTGTGACGCAAGTTGTTGCTCTGACTCAATCGATCTCCTTTTTACTGCTTAAACAGTTTTATGTAATATTACATTGTGAGGGGTTTTATTTCCAAGGCCGTCTTATGTAACACAGCTCTGCATTGACTGCACCGCTAGAGTGGGCTTAAACAAGTTAAATAGGGCCAGTTTAAAAATATATACTGTATGTGTTAATGGATCAATGTCAGACTTTAACAACTTCATATAATTCTGACTGTGAGGAAACCGACAGGAACGGAGAAGAAATGAGAGTCAAAGAAGAGGAAGGATATAAAGAGAAAGAAAAAGAAGAAATGAAAGACAAGAAAAGCAGGATTAAGGTCATTATAATAGAAATATAGAAAAAGAAGATGGGAAAGATAAGAGTGACAACAAGAAGTGGGAGTAAATCGAGGCGAAGATTAGGAGGAGGAGGAGGCAACTGTATGCTGTAAAAAATGACCAATGGTTACTTAAAAAATTATGGCAACAAAGTGACATTTAATATACATGAATAGATTTTAAGGACAACAATTTTAATTAAGTAGTATTGAATACATTAAATAAAGTTGAACAAAGATAATAAGTGCAGGGTAATAAAAGCAACAGTTAAAATAAGGGCTGTAAAAATAACACCTTAAAAAAAATAATGCGGATTAATGGCGTTCTGTGGCGCCCTTTGACCCCGTGCATCTTTGAAGGCCACAGTGTCTTTGTCACATGATGGAGGCAGATGAGACGACACTGCTCGGTCCTGTGAATGGAGCGTTCACATTTTAAAAACACACCCAGATGGAACTGTTGATAGGAGCACGAAAAATATTTAGTAAATCAAACTTTTACAGGAAAATCTGATTTATATTTTCTCAGCATCTGAGCAAAATTATTTTAGATTCACTAAATATCTCAGTGAAACTGAATTTAGTGAATATCTGGTGGAGATTGATAATAATATAATATATCTGGCTGAATTTTTTTTTTTCGAAATATTCTAGTGAAACTGATTTTTTTTTTTTTTTTTACAAAATATCTAGATGAAAATTAGTTAGATACACCAAATTGAATATGTTCAGAGGACTTTTTAATTTCCTCAGTGTTAATGAATGTCACTTTGTTGTCATGATGTTTCTTTGTCTAATCTGCGCAGTGTAATGCCACATTTTATTCAACTTTTATCAAGTGCAAAATGTCAGAATAGGAAAAAATAGAGAGAAAACAGAAAACAACAAAGACAGAAAACATGTATGTGTACAGTAGAAATAGAATAAATACTGACAATCTGTTTGTCAGTCACGTTGATAAAGGTTTAATCATTTAATGGAGTTTAATCTCAGCCCAGTTCACGATGACCTCTGACTGCTGACCATCACCTGTTGGCATCAGAGGCACAAACGATTCCTTTGGATGTGATTCAGGGTCGAGTCCAGTTCAAACAACTAAAAGTAGAGAAAAGAGACGAGAGAGACAGTTAAAAGAAGACGTTAATAAAAAGATCAGGAAGCTGCAGAAGAAGGAACAAAGGGTTAAAGTCTAAATCAATGTTTATTGTGACAGTACCAACAGTAAGATTCACATGCAGGCACACAGTCAAACAAACAATCACCTCCTTCCATCAGTTCACAAGCGGAGGAAGGTGACTTTTCTTATTTTGACTTTAAATGAAAGATTCTGTGAGTCGAGCGGCTGATCGCTGGGCTCAGGTGAGTCTCACTTCAAATCAGTTTCTGTGTTGACAATGAGCAAAAATCGCCCCACCAAACCATCTCATCTTTTCTCCTGTTTTATTAAAAGTCAAGGTGTTAAAATACAAAATGAAAGCATGTTTTAAAGTTTTTTTCTTCATGTGTTTGGTTCCATACAACGTGCACACTCTGCATTATTTAATTTACATTCAGTTTTATACGTAACAAAGGGCATACATAACAATTTAGATGATTTAGCAGCTTGCAGGTACTGTGTGTGAGCGTCCTAAACACACACACACACACACACACACACACAGACCACACACAGAGCAGTTGCTGCAGTGATGAAGATTTAATCACCTGGCTTCTCATTCTGAGTTATGAGTCCCCCCATGTTACATAATTGCCATTAGGAGAAAACAGGCCCATAGCTCGCTCACACACACACACACACACACACACACACACACACACACACTGATATTGCCCCCCCGCACAGACATATATCTCCAATATAAACACACACACTTAATGAAGGCCTCCCAGTTATTAGCCCGCTCTGTGTCACATGCATACAAATGAGCATGAAGACATATTATCATCATTAACATACAGCACATGTGGGATCTCTGTGTGTGTCTCACATACACACAGTACTCACAGACATATATCTAAATAGAAATAATAATATCTACACCCAGCGACCTGTACAACATGAACAGGTCAGAAGATGCAGGAAGAATCTGCTGCTCTTGTGTGTGATTTATCCTGGCTTCATATGAGCAGAGGAAATCTAGGCTACTCATCGCTAGGCTAATTTATACAATGTAAAATGTCATAGGCTTGTGCTAGTAATGTTAGCATTTTGTATTTGTTTGGAAAACGTGTTTTGTATGACAGTTGTCTTGTCAGTGAATCTTGTGAGTTGTAATGGAGCCAAATTCTGTGCTGTTACCTTTGTTAAATGTTGCTGTTGTCCCAGGCTTCATATGAGTAGAGGAAAAGATTGATAGTTGCTAGGCTAATTTATACAATGTAAAACGCCATAGGCTTGTGCTAATAACATTAGCATGTTGTATTTTGGGGGAAAATGTGTCCAGATAAAGACAAGTGTTTGTCTGTGAATGCTGCAAGTTATAGTTAAGCCAGTTTGTGTACTTGTGTTTGAAATTGTCGCTAATAAGCCATGTTTAATGTGTGTTTAATGTGTGTTTAATGTGTGTTTAATGTGTGTTTTGAATCAACTAAACTTTACAGCAGTTCACAGAAACCTCCGCCGCCAAATAGCGTTTTGGAGGTATAACTGCAAAGTGACGCAGACACACCACCACACAAGTATAAATGCCCACAACGGCGTAGGCGGCGTGCGTAGGGTCTGTGCACAACTATAAATCCCGCTTTAGCCTGTGCTAACCAGGCAGACACAGCATGAGTAGAATGGCACATGGACACTGTCTCTCAGCCCAGCGTCAAGTTACAACTTGTCTTGTCGCGAATCTTTGGTCTAAACTGGGCAAAACAAATGTAAATTGACATGTCATTCTGGAATGTCAACAACAGACGCAGGAGGTTACCTAGTGTGTGATATATAGATGTGAAAGTCCACTGACTAAAGGTGATATCTGATGTATTGGGATGAGAACATATTGGATGGGCTGATACAGTTATGAGTTACAGGAAGTTGGTCAGGACAGTGGTTGCGTGGCTCCATTGTTGTTTTCCGTTGATGTTAGATTGGAAAAGACATCTGCTTTGTAAACAAAATTAATTACAAGACAAAATGAGTCAGTCCTGAAGTTCTCATCTGCTCGTCTGATCTCAGATCTCCGAATCGAGGCAGGAAACTCAGCCAGTGAGCCTCCAGTTAATCTCACATGGACGTATTTCTTCAGGCAGTCTGAATCTGTTTGTGGGAGGGAGAGATGAGGCTGATGTGAGCTGATCGCACACAGCAAAGTTTTATAGAGTTTCTGATGTGCAGGTAGATGTCGTCTGCCGGGCGGTTAGATATCAGCTACTCTGCTCTCATCACACACACACACACTCAATTCATTTTCTCCCTACAGTGTTGGTGTTATCCAAATCTCCATCTCCATCTTCCCGTGCCGTCCACGCCTCTCCTCTCTCCTCCCAAGGCCATTTCTCAAAGCAAATTTTCCCCACAGATGAAACACCTCTCCCCCTCCCACCTCCAGATCAGACCTGATAGAGATTGAAATGTCATTTCCCTCTTTCTCTGGAAACTTGTGCCGCAGCGCTCCGGTCCTTCAGACCTCCCCCGTGTGTTATTCCATCTATCTGTCCTCACTTTTCTCATCTCATTGACTTCTGATGCATCTTCGCAGCAATTTGTTGTCAGTAAATCGCCCTCCCATGGAAAAAAAAACGTTATATTTTCCATCCTATTCGATTGGTGGCAGCGACCGAACGTGTGTCAGAAGACATTATGCTCTCGCCCACTATCCTCAGAGGGAGTGTCGGCGAATGCCTGTTTTTAATCAGACGGGCGACGGCCGCTGGGACGACTACAGCAGACAGATAATCTCTCTAACTTCTAATAGGGCCTTATTTAGCTCCAGTGGTTTTCAAACTCGGGTCTGAGGACTCTCAGGGGTCCTACAGGGACTCCTTATAAGGTCAATTAGCAAAATGAGCAAAGTTAAAAACTGTTTAATTATAATTATAAACAAATGAGACCATCATCAGTGATCAGCTTGATTTCATCAGTGGTTTCATGATGTTGTCGTCAGTACAATCAAACCTGCATCAAGCGTCACTGTGAACAGGGAATCTTAAACTGCTCATCAGGGCTGGTAGTTTGGTGTTACTATCAGTATCAGTAAATATCTGTTATCTGCATTTGGATTATACCAGAAGTTGCAGCCCGTTCTTATTCCAAAGTCATTAAGTATCCCTTTTTTGTCAGTGATTTTGGCGCCAGACACCAATGTTAAAAGCCAACTTTGGCTGTGCCATGACATGCCGCCTGTGAGCTGGACGGCACCTGCCACACCAGTAACGATGTGATGTAAGGAGCTGGAAAGTCCCTACAGGGCAGGCAGGAGGGGTGATGGATGGGTCCAACAGACCACGAGAGCCCAGTTTTGCTTCCAGTATGAATGTAAAGCCAAACCCTGATGTTTTTTTCTCAACCTAACAATGTGCTTTTTTTTGACTTCCCAACTTTGGTAACAGTGTCCTGAAATGTCAACAGCAGATGCCGGAGCATACCTACCGCGTAATATGTAGACGTGAAAGTCCACAAAAGTGGACAAAGTGGCGATATTTGACAACTTGGGGTGAGAACGTGTTGGAAGTTGATGATTGCGTTTGTTTCTCGCATCAAATTTTGCCATTTAAGCTCCTTGTTAATATGAGTTTAGCTACTAATTAAACAATTTGATATTTCAATCGTCCACCTAACTTAATTCTATACAACATTTGAACATTTGAACTGTACCTTCAAGAAAAAGGAAAAAGTCTAAAGTGAGTCTAAAAAAACGTAAAGTTTCAACACACGAGCATAACACGATACAATTATTACATATCTGTGGTTTACAGAAACCTACAATTTGGACATTTATTTTTGCAATTGGGTTGAGGAGCCACAGGAAAACTGCTCAAACAAACCTACATCAGTGGTTCTGTTAGTCCGTGTTCTCATTCGCCTCCGACACAATTTCTGTCTGGACTGCGTGCGCCAAAATTTCTAATATTTTGGTGGCAGATATCCAGTATTCTGTTCACTGAAGCCACTCATGTCCTCTGGGCAACTCAACATTATATCAGCTCATCTTCCACTTGATCGTTAGCTGCTATAAAACTTCATCCCAATGTTTTTGCCCCAGCAGTAGAAGCCCCTAACCTCTGGGATATTTTGTAGATCTTAAGTCAGTTCCAAAACTGTCCTGGAAAATTTCTGGTCTTTCTCAGCCTGTTTAGCTTGTCCGCGCAACCGATTAGCTTTGTCTACCGCAAAGCTATCTCCAAATTTAACTTCAGCTGCCTCATGAGCTGATGTCAGATCAGAGTAATCGCCCGTGCCTTCTACTGTAGGTAATACTTAAACTCTGGGTGAGATTAAAAGAGGAAGTTTAAAAGTTTTAAAAAAGGAAAAGGAAAAGGAAAAGTCAAAAAGATGAAAATAAAGTTTGTTTAAAGTGTGAAAAGCTACTGTCCGAAACTCAAAAAAGTCCCCTTGGCTGACTTGCGAGCACTTCCACTAACTTCAGTCAGAGAGTTCTCGTCCTCTGTCAAGTTTCCCATCAGCCCTTTTAACCCTTCACCATCTGCTGTCATCAGAAATGTTGTGACAACAGATGGCTGGAGGTCCGGCTGCCCCGTCACATAGAGTCCAACATCATGTAAAACATGACATTGAAAACAGGTTGTTGTTTCTGACAGAACTTTGATGTGTTGAAGTGAAACAGAAATGTGTTGCTGGCTCATTCATACTACGAAAATAGATACGTCAGTTTCAAACTTTGTAAATGTCCCTGCCCTAACACTTCCATACATCCTTTATGGTAGCACTGATACAGTCAATGTATGGCACCAGAGGGCGGAGTCAAAAGTTTCACACAAAAACAAACGAGGCGACGATGGAGGAGGTCGTAATATTGTACCTTTAAACAACCTGGTCACACTTCAAAGTTGTGAATACCAGCGTTGGTCAATGCCTTCTGGTATCGGACACTGACCAAAAAAGCTCGGCATTATTGTTTACTGACGCTCAGCTGTGTTGGGGTAAACGCAGTGAGACAACAACTTGAGTTAGGGAAGTGAAGGTCCGAGTAGGGTGGGTAGCCGGGGTGGTGGATGGGTCCAACAACCACCAACTTTCACCCAGGAGTGTTGGCTTCCTGTAAGATTGTAAAGCCAAACCCTGTTCTTCTTTCCTAAACCCAACCACGTGTGTTTGTCGCTGAAGGAAGAAAATGTCAATTTGTGGTGTTGTGCCAACATATTGCTTTTATTTTGAAAGAGACTGTATGCAAACTGTGCATTTCCTGTGAAAACAGAAGTGTATTTTGACAACAGACAATGCATGTAACAGGCTGAAGTTGACACGGCGTCCAGTGGTTTTGCTCTGTTTCATTTCTATGTTTGTCCTTAATAAATGTACACAAATACAAACGATATGAATGCAGAGTACGGACAGAAGTCTACGTCCATCTCTGTATCTGACGTTAAGCACAAATGAGACCTTACACTTATAGAAAATGTTCAAATTAGGGCTGATAAGCGATCAGAAATGTATCTAATTAATTACATTCTCTGTGATTAATTAATCTAAATTAATTGCAAACATCAATTTTTGCTGTGAAGGTATTTAAGAAGTTTCACTTTAAATTAATTTTGGCAGATGTCTTGTAGTAAAGCTGCTGGATTCTGGACACAATTGTCCCCCTGTCCTTAGCGCTGAAACTGGTCTGCAGTCCATTCAGTAAGGGAGTTAGTCAGTCACAGGTAGACTGACTCATTCTGAACGTCTGGTCAAGTGTGGCTTGAAGAGGTTAATTGCTAGCATTAGCATCAGAGGCTGTGTTAGCTCGGACCTCCAGGATCACTGCTAAATGCTTTGTTTTTGAGGTGATATTTCAGGCTTGAAGTTCTCCAATAGTAGGAAAGTTCAAGAATGGTGCTCGTATCAACAGTTCCATTTGGATGTTTTTTAATGCATCTTCTCTTCATCCTTTCACTAACAGTTGTCCCTCAGCTGAACCACAACTAATCTAAAAATATTCAGGGAGTTCTCAGTGTGTCCATTTTGTAAATGCATGTTTCACAACAGATTCATAGAAACTCACTTAATAAAAAAAAAATCTTGTAGTGCGGATCAGTGGAGCGAGCAAAACAAATTATTTACTTCTGTATTGTGCTGCATAATATTCCATGAAAATGTTGTCAGTAGCAGATTTATAATACGCTGAATGTAAACATGGTGTGTAATTTATTTTACATAACAATGACTCTGTTATTACAGATAATACTTTTTGTAAATGGAACTTTAGAGTTCCATATATGCTTTGTGTGACATGTCAAATATCACACAGACTTCAGTGTTAATGCAGGACGATGGCTTCATCCATGACTGTTTACATGATTTATCACCACGCTCTGATCAGACACCCATTTTCCCGTCTTCTGCCTCGTCTTTGTCTCTGTCGACTCTTTTCTCTCTCTGTCAGTCTCTTCTCCATCACCGAAAAGCTAAAGAGGTTTGCAATTATTTTGTTGCGGCTAGAAATTACCCACCCATTTGTCCATAATGGAGACGGCATTGTTACCGGCCCTTCTGAAATGAATCCATTAGAAATGTTGGAGAACGAAAATGAGCCTCAGACGGTGCTAATTTCAAATCCCTGAGGTAATTTGGAGTCGTTAACAACAATTTGTGCCTTTGAAAACCCGAAGCTTGCTAATTTGTGTGGAATAATACACAGAACAAGATAGATATTTTTCTGCCTTTTCATTTTTTCTCCCAAAGCCACAAAGATGAGTGTTTTTTTTTTTTTGTCTTTCTATCAGGCGTGGGCAGTGATGAATGACCGCTGAGCTCTTGGACGTCCCATAAAGAGACACCAAATTAGGCTCAGTGATAATGACAGAACTGAAGACGAAGACGCTGTAATGAAGCAGAATGATGAAAAACAGATGTAATGTTTGGACTGGATATAAAACCATCCCTTCAGTCACGGCCATTATTCCCATTATCTGGGCTTCTCAAAGAAACACTGTGTGTCAGATTTTACAGTTCTGTAATAGATGTTGTTTGAAATAATTAAGTAGAGGCAACTCTGAACTGAGAATTAACACAAAGTGCCCGGTGCTTATTAAGGTATATCCCCAGAGTAAATTAAGATCAGCTACACATCACGGCTGATTTATATCTGATAGAAAGGCAGCATGTTTGTAATAACCAAAACTGAAATGTTGAAGAAAATCTCAACTCGAATCAGAGCAGTCTGAAGCTTAAAGGTCCAGTGTGTAGGATTAGGGGGATATGTTGGATATGGATATGTCACCTGAAAATAAGAATCGTAGTGTTTTTGTTACCCTAGAATGAGCAGTTTACACCGATGAACCATAACATTAAAACCACTGACGGGTGAAGTGAATAACATCGATCATTTCATTAAAATGCAATGTTCTGCTTGGAAACCTTTGGTCCTGGCCTTCATGTGGATGTCCCTTTACTCCACTCCACCTACCTAAGCATTGTCATAGAACAAGTACCCCCACTGATTGCAACAGTACCCCCAATGCACCATGCCACACCACAAGAACTGCTCAGGAATGGTCCAAGGAATGTGACAAGAAGCTTAAGGCATCGACCTAGCTTTCAAATTCCCCAGATCCTGATCTGATCGAGCATCTGTGGGACTAACCGGTACCTCAGAGGTCCTTTGTCCAGGCCTCAAAGGATCAGAGCCAAGTCCGATCTATGATGGGGCCTCTGACCTGTCAAGGCATGGAGACAGGACCTCTAGGGGCGTCCTGTGTTGTTTGGCACCAAGGTGTTGTTGACAAGTTCTGTGGGATGCGAGGTAAGGTACCGGCATGCCCAATGGATGTTCGATCGGATTGGGATCTGGGGAATTTGGAAGCCAGGTTGATGCCTTGGCCTCTTTGTCATATTCCTCAGGTCATTCCTGAGCAGTTTTCATGGTGTGGCATGGTGCATTGTCCTGCTTGGACAGATGAGGTTTTGAAGATAGTGTTTTCTGGCATTTATTTTCTTCTTCAGAAGACAATATCACACTTAATGTCTTCCGGACACCTATTTCTGCACCTGCGCCCCCCCCCATCTACATTTTCAAGTCCAAATACATCAGTTTGACATCATATTATATACACATTACTATCCAAGAGCTGTCAGTATTTACCGGAAAACTCTTGATTCAAGTTCGATCAATAAATCTCCTCAATTTAAGAGGAGACAGCGAAAATTATTACATTAAACAACCCAAATCATACCTGCAGATGAAAATAGGGCACATTATTTATTTACACCTGAAATTGGATGTTAAAAACTGCAGTGCCGCTCGCTGTGATACAAATGACGGTAAAAAGTGAAATTACAAATGTCTACAAAACTTAGATTAGTGTTGGGAACAACACAAACAGCTGCTGACATCACAGAAAAAACAATATGCACCAAAGTTCACAACATTAACTGCTCAGGTTTGGAGTCAATAATAAAGTAGCGCAGCAGCAAACAGCACTGAGGGGTGGACAGAAGGAGCTACAGGAGCCCAGGAGGTACAGAAGAGGCGATGTGCAACACTTTAATTTCCACAGGAAACACAAACACTCAACAGAAATTTTAAATGATAAAATTTACAAATGCAGTTTAGCAACAAGAATGAATTTCGTGCACTTATGACTCACACGTCTGAGAGACACATCGCAGCAAAAATGCAAATATAGTTAGGTGAAGCACCAAATGGAAGCAAATCTGCAACTGGCTTTTACTTTTACTTTTGTTGGCAAGCACGCTTACACACAGTCACCAACAGTTGTGCACAGTTAACCTTTAATGTCAGTCTGCTTCTTTAGTTTCAACTTAAATTTAGTCGGTAGTTGTCAAGATATTTCACAAGTTCAACATGTGAACGTGTTTGGAGGAGAAAAACAACGAGCGATCATTAAAGCTGTCGTTTCTGTGACTATAACTTTCTCCTCTTCAGCTGGAGGCCGCTAACTGATCGACTTCTCACACATAGTCTAAATACAGCAGTGTGGTGTGTGTGTGTGTGTGTGTGTGTGTGTGTGTGTGTGTGTGTGTGTGTGTGTGTGTGTGTGTGTGTAAGCTGTTGGTGAGAGTTAACGTCTGCGGCTGATTTAAAATGATGGAAAAACAGATTTTCTTTTTTTTAGTTTTGTAATCCAGTGAAGGTTGAATATGAGGTCCCTGCAGCAGAGCTAATTATCTAACACCCACGGATCATCTTTGAGATGAACAGAAAAGGTAGAAATCAAAAGCTGGGAAACACGCAGAAATACTACCTCACACACACAAACACACACATGTATGTACACTAATTGCCATTCATATTGGTGTGTTTTTCTTTGAAAAGGCCCCGGAGAGCGAAGCTTTGTGTAGATTAGAAACATCAAAGAGGTTTCATAACAGTAAAATGCATCAGAGAATATCCTGCCAACACGAGAGAGGAACACGGCAGCATGGCAAGATGATATCCTGCTCAGCATGTTTGTGTGAGTGCGAGAAGTCGAGTGTGTGTGGGGGTGCACATGTGTGTTCGTGAAGACCTACCTGACCTTACAGTGTGTATGTGTGTGTGTGTCCTTGGAGCAAATATGTGTTTACCTCAGCAGAATCTCTTCAAAGGGACTTTTATGCACTTCACACTGCATGAGATTGCACCATGGATAGGTGTGTGTGTGTGTGTGTGTGTGTGTGTGTGTGTGTGTGCGTGTGCGTGTGTGTGTGTGTGTGCTTTGATCACATACTCTTATTAACAAAATTGTTCGATAAAATAATCTACCAAAGGGATCTGTCCAAAGGTCAAATTTTTCTCTAAGCCGACGCTGTGGGAGGCGGGACTTTCAAATCGTATACTTACTTTGCCTGATGATGTTTTTAAAATGTGGGAGCAAACATGGAAAGATACATAATTTGTTGGGGGGTTGTGGGGGTGCTATCCCAAAACCAAAGTAATTTAAAATAAATTCCCTGCAGCTCTACACGGCCTGCACTGGCCCAGATGAGTTAGACTGAGGGTGTCGAGAGCACAAAATCAGAGAGTAATCATAATAATCAGGAGTGGACTTCACCATCAGGCCTCCAACTGAAAGGGCCCAAACAGTTGTAGATCTGTTAGGATGTTTGGATATGAAAAATACTGAATCGCGTTACTATTCTGTTCCATTAGACCCCAAAATAACTTACAAAATGTTGGTATAACACCACGAATTGATGTTGTGGTTCCTTCAACAACAAACGCACATGGTTAGGTTTAGCCAACACACCCAAGGTTGGGTTTAGGCAACAAAAGCACCTGGCTGGGGTAGCGTTGGCTTTACAATCTTATGGGCAGCGAACATCGGCCTCCTGGGTAAAAGTCAGTGGTTGTTGGACCCATCCACCACCCCTCCTGCCCACCCTACTCGGACTTCCACCCCCTTAACTTTCATTCTTGTCGCGTTGTGTTTCCCCTGACCAAGTGCAGGTATTGGACGGCTTCCTGACTGGATTGACTCCCTAGCATGAGCTACAGCGGCAGCAGCAGCTAATATTGGACACCAGTGCTCAGGCAGATCCATGGGGGGTCAGCTTGCCACGTCAGACATTTGCCGGTCTGAGGTCCCCCATGATGACGTAGTAAACATGGGGCTGATTCGTAACGCCTCAGAGTGAAAGAAGTTACAGCGGGTCATCTACTCATGAGGCCGAGGATTGAAAGCTGAAGCAGTTCGTTGCACCTGAAATCAGCTTATATTCCATGTGTGGGCTTTATGGAAGTGTGCTTCCCACACAGAGTTTACTTGTAATAATTATTATCATATCATGGTGACCAGGTCATGAACACATGTTACTGAGGTGTTTTGTAAAACCCACACACAGGAGAAGCGTACCCAATGTTTTTACGGAAAGACAAAAATAATTCAGTGTATGACATTCTGAGAATTTACAACAAGGAGTCGTTAATTATGAATTTGTCAAAGACAGTGTTTCACAAAGTTTAAAAGTTTCACTTTAACCCAACAACTCTTTCTTTCTCTCTGAGTGATGAAGGATCAAACTGTGGTCAGTGTTCATTTACTGTGTATCAGTTAAACCGTGACTTGTTCTTCTCTTGTCTCTTGGTAACCACTCAGACTTTACTGAGCTGTAAAAATGTCACCAAATAAACAAACAAAAAACCTTTGTTTTAGCATAAAACGTGATTGTTGCTTCATTCCGGTTAGTGCCCACACCGTCTGACAGGTGACAGCTGATCTCTGGGACGTATATACTGCAGTAACAGCCGAGTGATGAGGGCTCAGCACTGTAACACACACACACTCTCCACAGTCATTTTAAATCACCAATCAAAGAAAAGCACGAGGCAGAGGTGAGGATGTGGAAATAAAAGACGAATCGTGGCAGCGAGTCGAGGCGGGGAGCAGCGTAGGGGGGAGGGTTAGAAAAGGTGGCAAACGTTGGCATTTGGCTCTGCCGTCCACGGGAGAGTGAGTTACAGAAATACAGCCAGCATAGCCTTTTGGATGACAGGAGGCGGAAAAAAAAGGGCTGACATTTGAGGAAAAGAAGCAGGGAGGACAGGAATAATGCATGAGCAGCAGCCGCAGCAGCGATGTGAGCGAAGTGGAGATTTATCCGCCGTGTTTGACCTCCGCTGGGAGGGGAGCACGACGTAAAGACAGAGGCTGGATGTGAAACATCAGCATGGAGAGGAGGTCCTGATCTGATCAGTGCTGACAGGATTTATTAGATGATTCCTGAGGATTTCTGAATTTGCAGTGATTTGATTTGAGCTCATCAGAAGGCTTGATTAAAGTGGGAGGCAAATGTCAAAGAGATGCTGAACAGGGCTGCAGCAGTAAAGAGTGTAATACTATTCAGATTAAGCTTTCATCAACAAGATGTTTTAATAAATGTGTCTGCATAGATGCAAAATGTTTATACTGAGCATATCTGTAAGCATCAGTGGCAATGTTACGTGGTTCGGACTGAAGTATCTCATCAAATGTTCGATGGATTACCATGAAATTTTGTCATCAAGAAAATTGAGGTCATATCCTACAACATCCTCCTGGACCATCCACCTCTAAGGACATAGGAAGTACTGCTCTGAGCAAAGTCAATGACTTCAAATACCTTGGCTCATGGATCAACTCAACATCACATTAAAGTGATGAAGGCTCTGAACGGCATGGCCAGTGTGTGGACATCCGACCTCTGCCAACACACCAAGCTCAGCATCTCAATGTAGTCAATTCTTCTATACAGATGTAGTGATGGACCCTACTGAAGTCCCTGGATGGATGCTACTCCAGAATTCTGCGTGCAGTACTGATCATCAACCAGGACATGCACGTCACCATCAAGGATCTATATGGAGAGCTGGCTAGGGTGCCTAGGATAAACTGGGCAGTCCCTGCCAGAGACACTGGAAGCTCCCACTCAGCAAACCGGTGCTGTGGGAACCAACACATGGACCTCGTTCACAAGGACCTCCCACATCAATATACGTGGATGTCCTAAAGATGCAGGAGCAGAAAGCACTGGCGAGCTACCCAGCTGAGTGGAGGATCAAGATGACTGGAGATGCCAATGGAGGGCGTGTAGCTTCAGTTTCCTGTTGTTAGCTGACAGGAGTGGCACCTGGTGTGGTCTACTGCTGCTTCAAGGTTCAAGGTGTTGTTGGTTCAGAGATGGTCTTCTGCAGACCTTTGTTGTAACCAGTGGTTATTTGAGTTACTGTTGCCTTTCTATCATCTTGAACCAGTCTGGCCATTCTCCTCTGACCTCTGACCTCTGGCATTAACACTGGATATTTTCTCTTTTTGGGACCATCCTCTGTAAACCCTAGAGATGGTTGTGGGGAAAATCCCAGTAAATACTCACCAACAACCATGCCACAATCAAAGTCACTTAAATCACCTTTCTTCCCCATTCTGATGCTCAGTTTGGACTTCAGTAGCTTGTCTTCATCATGTCTACATGTCTAAATGCACTGAGTTGCTGCCAGGTCATTGGCTGATTAGCTATATGTGTTAACGAGCAGTTAAAAGAGTGTACCTAATAAAGTGGCCATGGGGTGTACATTGATTGTTTATTAAGGAGACAGGGTTGCTTCTGAAGTTAATGAACCAGATGTGATATGTCAAGATGTTTTACCTTCATCACATGAAGACACACTCTTCGTGATGTCTTTTTCTGTTCTTATATTCTGATTCTTTGATTCCAGCATCTCTCAAAGAAACAGGTTTTTTTTCCTGCCATAGAAAGTTTATTTTCATCGAGTCAATGTAAGCGGTCAACCTGTGCGAAGCTTCCAGCTCTGTCAGCAGACATCCTGTCGGACTGAAGGCCAGGAGAAAGAGGAGAATGCTGCACTGTAATGAGGTTCCCAGTGGACACACATTCACATCCAGAGCACTCATGGAAACTGGTGCATCTCAATGCAACACTCAATAATTGGACGAAGGGCAGAAGATAGAGTGTATTCACATCTCAGTCTTTGCATGTGAGACATGTTCAGAGAGGCTGCAGAGACTTGAGGTGAATAAAAAGTAGCCAGGTCATCACTTCGTGTCTGTTTTGAATTGAGCCGATGAAGTTCCTCCTCTTTTTACTGAATGTCTGACGAGTTGGTTAAAATATACCAGAAGTTTTTGCATCATCCTGTCTTTATGCAGCAAATAACGTTCATTAAAAGATGGTTTAAAGAGGTTCTATTATGTTCATTTTCAGGTTCATACTCATATTTTGGACTTCTACTCGAACATGTTCACATGCTTTACGCCTCATTTCCACTTGCATATCTTTACAATGAGGAGTCAACAGGAAGTCCATTCCTGCCTATGGGAATCTCATTGATAGTTGATGTGCCTGTGAAACTCCTCCCTCTGTAATATCCCCACGCATTCACACTCCAACCTCTTTACATGTCAACGTTTGCTCATGGACTTTCCACATTGAGATATGGTATGAAAAGTACCCTGGGTGTGTTGGCTGTTGGCGTTCTGGGACGCCGCGTCAACTTCAGCCTGTTACATGCATTGTCTGTCTCCAAAATAGACTTCTGTTTTCACAGGAAATGTACAGTTTGCATACAGTCTCTTTCAAAATAAAAGCACTATGTAGGTATAACACCGCCAACTGATGTTTTTTTCCTTCAACAACAAACACACGTGGTTATGTTTAGGAGAAAAGAACAGGGTTTGGTTTTACAATCTTAGAGGAAAGAAACACCACTCTCCTAGGTGGAAGTCAGTGGTTGTTGGACCCATCCACCACCTCTCCTGCCCGCCCTACTCGACTTCCGCTGCCTTAACTTTCGTCGTCGTCCCACCACTTTCCCTCCGATGCCAGGTGCCATTGAAGTATATATAAGTACTAGCCGCATATCATGCTGACGTGAATGGACAGGTTTTTTTATCGGGAGTCACTGACCAAGCGTCGTTATTTGACGTTGTCAGAGTGAGACCAGAATGAATATTTTGGTCCGTAATTTGCCTCGAGTACATAATAAATAAAAAAAATAATAAAACATTTGCAGTGGATTTCGGAGAGACTGCATGACAGTGTGCTAGCTCAGCTAACAGGCTGTTTTCTCCAGTTCAGTTGTCTGTTGATTGTCAAGTGAGTTTGTATGATTTATCGTCTTAATACGAAACAGCGCTACAGTCAGATTTTTCAGTCTGATATGAAGCACAGTCAATAAAAACCTGTCATAATAACTGATCTATTAGCGGTACAGCTGTATTAAGGGATTTCAGTGAAAAGTTAGAAGACATAATTCGCTAAGAACAGGTTAGCTAACACGGGATGCTCTCAAGTGCAGGCAAATGACAGGCATTCATGTGTCTTCTTAGTAAAATATTTCACTAAACATGCTACGTACCTGGCAGGCCAACATCTTCATTTATTTGTTGCACTGCAATACTGGTCCTGTTTTTGTCCCGGTAATGTTCCAAGTATATATTCTGAACTACTGAATGGAAAAAAACAGAAAAACAGCCCCTCCCCCATGGCTACAGGTAGTTTCTAACAGGTTTCTATTCATTCGTAAAGAAACGCACTTCCTTGTGTTGGACACTTGAGGCATCAACTGTATATTTACAGATCTACAGACATCAGTCACATTTACGTCGATGGAAGTGAGCCGTCAATGTTCATAATCTGGCACTGACTGTGCTGGAACACCTGCATTCACCCTCTGTCTGAGACACTCTGTTTCAGTCTCTTTAACCCCCCGTATGGAAGAAAGGAAAGATATCTGTCAACTGTGATTGTTTGTTCCTCATCAGATGACATGTGGTGCACGCTGCTGATAAAGTCAGTTTATCTCAGGGTGCAGCCGTTGCGCGCTGAAAAAGTAGGCGCTTGGGAGTGCTTGCATGTTGTGACGGCGTCACTCTGCCGTGCCTGCCGTGTGTCAACATTGAAAACAGTGGATTTAAGGGCATAACAAATGTGGCACATGTACGGCCCAAAGGCTCTGAGGTAACGTTATCTTCAGTCTTCTGCTTAGAAGAGGTGAATTTACAGCTCACAGCAACTTAATTAACAAAGACACAGTCTTTGGCTTTTGTTTGATAGCTAGTGTCAGCAAAAACTGTTGTTGCACATTTTCAATCCATCGTTTGCCCAATTAGCTCGTTTACCATATTACAGTGAATGTCACTGTCACACTAAACGTCCTGCTGAGCACCATTCAAACTCTCAAAATCTACAAGGAGAAAAAAAAGTCAAAAGTTAGAATTAAACAGCCAAATCTGATTCGACTGACATGAGTCTGGGTCAGGTAAATAAGGAAAAGCATAACAGGTGCATATTTAATATGATGAGGGTATAGTGATTAACCGGGTGAAAAGAAGGAGCAGACATGCTGCTGCTTTATTCAGATTGTGTAATATGCTGATCCTGTTATGTAACACCAAACGTCCCTCAGCATATTCTCTGAGCGTATCTCATATTTTTGTTGTCTCCTCTTCCTCTCATTACCAGCTCCTCTCACAGCGCCGTGCAACATGGCTGCCGTAAGTCAGCAAAATGAGCTGCAGTTAGAAAGACTGGCAGCTCACCTGGGACCGTCTGGCATTTTGGAAAATCTATTTCTACTATTAATAATCTAATAATTGTCAGGAATAATAGGTGGTCTGCTCACGGAGAAGTGAAGCTCGGCCTCCTCGGTGCAGAACAGATCGTCTTTATTATTTCTTCACGGGGAAGTTTAGTTGTTCAAGTGCAGTAAAAAGTGTCGACTGAAGCATTGACCCAACTCTTCATCATCAGGACACCAGGACCTCACATTCAGCATTTTATTGTCAATGAAGTGAGTTTTGGAGCTTTTTTGACACAAAAGACTGTCGCCATCAGCCTCGGGCAGATTTCACTCAGTGGAGTCTATGGTTCAAGTCTCAGGCTCCCTACAACAATGCTCATTAAATATGTATAATAATAATAATAACCTTTATAGTGTAATATAACCTAATATAACTATAACCTAATATAGAGCTTTTTAAAACAAAGTTACAAAGAGCATTACAAAATTAAAAAACAATAAAAAATGATTAAAAAAAACTGAAAGCAGTTTAAAAGTTTTGCAACATGGGACTAAAAGAGCCGCACATGAGAAAGAGTAAAACAAGTGAAATGAAACAAAGTAAAATAATCTATAGTATAAAAGTTAAGAGCTTGCCTTTATGTAAAGAAAAAGGTTTTAAAAAGTTTATAAAGGTGTGTTTTAAAGAGGGATAGGAAGGAGAATAGGTAACAGTCTGATCTCTTCAGGCCCTGATCACACAGAAAGCGTTTGGGCAGCTGTAGGCGGCTTTTTGTAATTGTTTTTAACGACAACTAAACTTTTTGCTCGCTGTTTTTGCGTTGCTACACACCTCTCGTTTCTGCACTCTAGGTGCCTAGCATTTTTTTCCGGAGCGTTCTGAGCTCCTCGAATTGAAAAAACTTCAGCTCAGAACGTAAAGCACCCCACGTCATCTTTTTTCCCATCGTCCAATCAGATGATTTAAGAGGCGGGCCCTCTGTGGTGGTCACAACAGTTTACAGCTGGTAAACAATGGAGGAGAAACTGGTGATAATGGTTGCTGGATACCCAGAGCTATACGACCCGACGACAGACAGCAGGTTGTCAAACTGCTCCCGAGTCATCCTAAAGTTTGCCTGGAAACGTCCATCATGGAGGAGAAGCTCCTGGACCAACTGGTGGTACTCCCCGTGATCCAGCCTCTTTTTTAGGGTCTCATGTACCCACACAGATCTCTGTTTATCTGCTGACAGCCTCTCACCCTCAACCAGAGCTACAGACAGCACCCTCTGCCTCAACATGTCAGGAACTACACACTGATTACTGTCAAATAAATACAAAAAATAATAAGGTAAGGAGGTGATGCTTGGCAGCAATAAAAAGGTGCGATCAAGTGTTTTTTCACTGGTGGCATTAAATTTTTTAAAAAAAGGGCAATGCAGTGTGCATTGTGACCCTGGACAGGTCACCAGACTATCACAGGGCTGACACACAGAGACAGACAACCATTCACACTCACATTCACACCTACGGACAATTTAGAGTCACCACTTAACCTGCATGTCTTTGGACTGTGGGAGGAAGCTGGAGCACCTGGAGAAAACCCGCACTGACGCGGGGAGAACATGCAAACTCTGCACAGAGTTTCGAACAAGAAACCCTCTTGCTGTGAGGCAACAAAGGAAACCATTGCACCACCGTGCCACCTAAAATGTGTTTCTAATGTAGGGAAATATTACCAGTAGCAATCCAACTGGGAAAAGATCTCCCTTTGGTTTAAAGCCTATGCTGCATTCCTTCTCAGAACATCCTGTTTGACATCTTCTTTTCTTAAACAACTTCAGCTCTTCCTCCATTTTACTTCTCATATGTGTCTACATGCAAGTTTTGGAAATAAGCAGCCATTTAAGGACGTATAGACGACATGTTGGGGATGTGTTGGGCAGCCCTTCACAGCCGAACCAAAACGCCCACCCTCAGAAACAGGAAGAGGAAGTAGATCCCCTGAAGGAAGCAGTATGCTGTGAAGATGTTTTTCTAAGAGTCTAACGGAGCTCCATGACACTGCCTTAAAGTAAATCACAGTTTTTATTGTGCTGTTAAAATTTAAAAGCCACCAAAGCCCCAAATATTGCTTTCATACGACATTAAGGGAACCACGGAACATGAGTCAGACTTTAATATCGTAATTTTATTTTATTCCTACAACATTCATCTAATGCGTGCTGCAGCCGTGGGTGCAGTAAACAGACACCATTAACGGTGCGGTCGGGGACCGTGTGCAGGCGTGCGGACGGCCCACTGACTCCGCTGTGTTTTACTGTCACTCTGAGGCCTCATTACGGACCCACAGGGAACAAAGAGAGCAGCTTCAGTCTTACTACAGGATATTCTGCTCCTGTCTCGCTTCGATTGCTGCTGCTATAGTTCATAGTGAGACAGAAGGAAGACGAAGAGGAGCCGGTCTTAATTTATCTGTTAATGAAGAGCTCCCCCATGATCTCACACACATGAAGACAGACGAGGGATTGAGATCATCTAAAGGACAGCAGAGCTGAGAATAGCTCCCTGATTATTAAACAAGCGCTCCCTCTTTCTTTCCTTTTCTGTCCTCTCCGCCTCCTTTTCTCTCATCTCCACTTTACCCTCATTCTCTCTGCCTCTCCATCACTCTCAGCTCGCTGTGCGCCTCCTCCTCCTCCTCCTCCTCCTCCTCCTCCTCCTCCTCCTCCTCCTCCTTCTTCTTCTTCACTTGTCTTTTTTTGTGTCTCCCATCTATAACTCACGTCTGTTTGTTTGGAGGGCCTCATATGTCGCACAGATTGTTTAGTCCACAGAGACAATTTGTGATTTTGTGCTTCAAGGATTACTCGACATGACGAAATCCTTCCTGATGTCTTCCAGTTTTTTAAGCTGCGCTAGCTTTGTAGCTGTAAATGACAAAAAAGAACGCCAACATCTGGGTGCAAGACGACGCAAGATTCACCTCTGTCCTGTTCCCATTCAGCATTTGTTAAAACTCCAGAAGGAGATGGAGACATTTTGACAGAATTGTTATTTTGAAACGGAGAGGAAAGGTATACATTTTCAAAATCATTCATATACATAGACGACCTAAATTGTAATAGCTCCACTCTACCATGACTGGAGCTGGACCGTGGAAGTCGGAGTGTCAGGTTTATGTCCTTGAGCCTTGGAACCTTTGACCTTTTATCAAAGAACCAGATATTTTCTGACATTGTTGTCCTGATGATTCTACTAGAGCAGAACCAGAACCCTGGCAAGCTGTTCTCATGCATGTTTTCCTGCCAGTAGTTCATGCATAACCCATGTATTTTGGAAGGCTGAGACCACATGACCAATGTGCTGACAGGAGTCAAGAGGGAGCAGTCCAGTTAGGAAACAGGTTGAGATGGTGGATAGGTCACAAAACACAGGACTTTTCCCCAGAGACAGGTGTTCAGAGCTGTCTGAACTTAGAATGATTTTAAAGTATGTCCTCATCATGTTTGTTTTCCTGAACCTAACCTCAGTAACTTGACGTTAAGGGAACATCATTCATGGGGCGTTAATTTGTAGGATAACATGGAAACAGTTCTATGACGATACATTGATCCTGGACGCCTAAAATTACTGCGAGGTTTCTGCCAATTCATTTTCCAGATTAAAGGGTTTTTTTGGGGGAGTTTTTCCCTTATCCGCTGTGAGGGTCCAAAGGACTAAGAGATGTTGTATGCTGTAAAGCCCTCTCAGGCAAATTGCGATTTGTGATTATAAATAAATATTATAAATAAAATCGAATTTAATTTAATTGACTTCAGGTCAATTCCAGTGTCCAGTCCACACAGGGAAGAGGTCGGTGTGGATGAATGTGTCAAACAAACACAGGACTTTCACCCAGGAGACAACTGTTTGTGTCCCACATGAAACCAAAATTCATCATCATTTTAACCCAAACCATGACCTTTTCCCTAAACCAGGGCTCAGCAACCTTTACTATCAAAAGAGCTGTTTTATTTTGTCTGGAGACGCAAAACATATTTGTGCTTTATAATTAAGGTAACACAGCCTGTTAGGTCTAAATTAGCCTTTTAATATTACTAATATTTCTACATGAGCATTCACAAATGTGGAGAAGGCAAAGACATCTGTCCTCCCACTTTTAAGTTTCTGTTTTCCTCCCAGACTTTTCCTTTTTTGGATTTTGAATCAACCACTAGCCTAACAAGGGACACTCCACCACTAGCTAGCCACCTCTATTATGCCGGGTGTCCACTGGATCCATCGCGTGTGCGGTTCGGCCGTGGCATGGACTCGCTCCGTCCTGTGTCAATGTCCACTGGAAGCGTATCTATAGTGGCGTGCACGCAAGCGGCTGGAATTGGCGGATCGTGAGATCATAATGTCACGCGATAATTTGCGGAAACCCTGGAGGTATGAAGACATCAACAAACAAAGAAAAGATTTCTCTACCTGCCAGACACTGACCACTGTAGGCCATTTCGTGATTTTTCTCTTGATTTTGTGCCAGTTTTTATACCATGGGGGTTTTTATTTAGAAAATTGACCAGATACTCTCATCTTTTCTGCGCCTGACTTCCTGTTTGACTTATTTGGTCTGTGGAAATTGACGCATCGTCATGCGGCGTCCGTCAAAAAATAGACCCGGCACGTATTTTTAGCGGAGCAGAGCGCCGAGCCGCTTCTGGTGGAGCAGCTTACATTGACTTGAATGGCTGCGATTAGCTCCAGCACCTGCGCCACGGCTGAATTGCGCACACGACGGATCCAGTGGACATCCGAGGTTAAGGTTCACCAACGCACACATTAGGTGATGGGATGTATATTGGTCACACACTTTTACAACTGTAAAATGTAAGAATCACTTCAGGCCTACACCAATGAAAAATATAATGTTAAAAAATAACGTTTATTCATTTAAAATATTTTTTGTAAAAGCCACATAGAGCCACTTGAGAGGAGCTACAGGGCTGCAGGTTGCTTAACCCTACCCCTGCCCCAACCTAACCACTTACATTTCCTGTGAACATGGAAGTTTATTTTGAAAAACCTTCTCGTTTAATCAACTATTAACTCTACGTTTCTTATGAGCTCAGAGGTTTATTAAAAAAAAAAGACACTAATTGCATGTAACAAGCAGAAACTGACAAAGAGGACCTGATGGATGTTACATACAGAGGAGGACAACCGAAACAATTCCATATTTACTTGGCTTAATTTAGTTCTTTGTATCTTAATGTATTCATTCATGTATGTAATGGTGTGTCTTCCGATCACTTAATGCTAATCTTTCGGCAGTGTGTATTTATCAGAGAACATGCTGTATATTGGCAGCAGAGTTGAATAAACACACTCGGCTGTGTTTTATTGTCATCATTAGCAGAGTATTAGCAGAGTCATTTGTTTGGGCCGTGTTAGCGGTGTATTATTGTATGACCCTGTCTGGCTGTTTACAGCTCTGCACACTGTACAACAAGAAACAGACAGCATGTTTAGCTTAATGACTCTAATGAAGACATTCTGTCAGAGATTACGGAGCGTGCTCACATTAACTGTCAACTAAAACCAATCAGAGCGTGGTCGATCCCGCTGTTTTATTAGCCTCCTCTAATGTGAAAGTGACCCCTTATTATTCTATTGATTTTATTTTCTTTGTCTCACTTTGACGAATGAAACTGTACATAAACCGATTAGTTTAATTACACAACGCCGCCGCAGACAATGAGTGTGTTTTTATAAGAGGCGGCTTCATGTGCAATTAAGCTCAGTTTGTCTCGTAAGGAACGAAGATGTGTACAAACATGAGATTAAGAGATGCTGATGGATGAATGGAAAGATCAGGGACGTGCACGAGGGTGAAGCCTGCTCAACCATCACCTAATCAATAATCTGTGTGTGTGTGTGTGTGTGTGTGTGTGTGTGTGTGTGTGTGTGTGTGTGTGTGTGTGTGTGTCACACTGCAGCTCCAACACAAACATCACAGCTTTTTTTTCCTCAGTGATGCTCTTTATTGAAATGACTCTCACACACAGAGATGTTCCATCGCATTGAGCCGTGCATTCACAGTGTTATTATGCAACACACACACACACACACACACACACACACACACACACACACACACGCTCTAATGGAGAGCACCTGGTGACAAAAACAAGCAGCTAAAAATCAAAATGTAAAAATGCAGCCTGTTGTGACTCAGGTTGGGTAATGAGCTTCAGTCCCTGTTGATATTAACACAGATGTCTCGTCTGTGAGCTGCCGTCACATATCTGCCCACGTTTGTTGTCCTGTTTACTCGTTCTCGTGCGGCTGCTCGCTTTACGACAACTTTTGACATTTGAGAAGTCTGACTGTTTTTATTTCTCAAAGTGAGGTCTTGGAAAAAGTTATTTTAAAAATTGAAAAACAAAATGTAAAACTTGTTATTTGTGCCAAACTCGTGCATCGTGTCTGCACACAAACAACACACAGCCTGACTGATGTCACAGAGCAGGAGAGCTGTGTGTGTTAACATGAGGAAGAGACGTAACTTTGAACAGGAAGTAGTTTTAATAAGATGGTTAGATTTAGCAGCATGTCGACATGTCATTTGCTGCAGCTCAATAATCAAAGTCAAGTTCATTTATTACTAAAATGCAAATAAAAAATCAAGCTAATAATAATAAATAAGATAAAAATAAGTGCTAATTTGCTTTTGGTAACATTTTTACGTGTTATAATAAAAATATAAATATAATATAAGTTAATAATCAGCAAAAAAGAATTAAAAATAAACTTGTTTAGAAGAATCAACAATATCTGACATTGTAAAATAATAATTAAATGTACAAATTAACTTTCTAATTGAAGCAAAAAATTCTGGGCCGATACTGATACCTATCTTAAAAACATGTTTTTATGTTAATGTTTCTTTTGTTTCTAGGGAAACACAGAAATCTACACTATAAAAAATAAATTACCAGTTTTAAAGTCATTCAGTCCTTCAGTACACTTCACACCTTTGAATTTGACTTTTAATTTAATTTAATTTAAATTTTATATTCTTATTAGTCCCAAAGGGGAAATTCAATCTTTAAATTTTAATGAGCACACATTCAATAATACACATTTATGAAACAACCTTTAGATAAGCAACAGAAGTTCAGAAGTTTCTCTGTATCCTATTTTCACTGATCGGTAATTACTTCCGTGTAACGAGCAGAAACATCAGTCGATCCTCTCACATGTGGAAGAGAAAAGAAAAGCCTTTGTGAGGACATTATATATTGAACATTATATGATCCCATGTGCTCTCTATGTATGAAGCAGATGAATCACTGATGCTCTTTGAGTTGATTTTCCTGAGAGGGTCGACAGTACAGGTTTTTTTTTTTTTTTTTTTTACCTAATTAGGTGCGTTTGGTTTTGTGTGAGGCTGAACATGCACTGAATGCTGGAGTGGGTTTTTGGCGTGCTGCATAGACGTCTCCTCATTTTTTTCCTGTCGTATTCAGGGTGCTCGTCTCTTTGTCTCCGTCTCATTTGCAGCGGTGAACTCTTCCACATGAATCCGATGAGGCCGGTGAATAAATGGTGAAAATTGCAGCTTGTGAGCCGAGCAGCGTCGGATTAATTAACGATTGTTCTGCCTGTTGCATTCACCTCTCTGTGTTCTGTCTGAAAGACCTGTGACACACACACAAATGAAATCATCAGACTCAGTCTCGTGTGATTGATACACTGTGTCTCTGTCTTCTCTTTGTCTCTCTGTGCAGCTCGCTACGTGGGACTCAGTTCACGGACTGAATGGCAGTCTGAAGGAGAGCCGGATAGAGAACGGGATGCAGGGAGTGACGGTCAAAGTGGTCACGTTACTGGTAGGTGACCTCTGTGTGAAATAGTTTCAAACTATTTGCTGCCATCACCATCCAGACTGACTTGAACAAACTCTAACACTGAAATAACCAGAGAGACCGCTGACTAAAATCTGACATATAACACACTCATGTAAAAACTGTCTGTACGTGGGAGACTGGAAATGCGTTACGATACGATACGATACGATACGATACGATACGATACGATACGATACGATACTCTTTGTGGGGTTTTTTTTGTTTTGTTTTTTGTTTTTTCTCGGTTGTGTTTTTGAGTTTCTTTGTGGCCCTTTTTATGTCTCTTTATGGTCTTTTTTTCTCTTTGTGGTCCCTTTGTGATCTCTCTGTGTCTATTGAGTCTGTTTGTGGTCTTTTTTGTCTCTCTGAGTCCCGTTTGATCTTTTGTGTCTTTTGAGGTCTCTTTGTGATCTATTGTCTTTCTTTGTGTCTCTTTGTGGTCTCTTTGTGATCTTTTTATGTCTCTTTGTGGTCTCTCTGTGTGTCTTGAGTCTCTTTGTGGTCTTTTTTGTCTCTTTGAGTCCATTTGTGATCTTTTTGTGTCTCTTAAGTCTCTTTGTGATCGTTTTATGTCTCTTTGTGGTCAATTTGAGTCTCTTTGTGATCGTTCTGTGTCTCTTGAGTCTCTTTGTGTGCTTTTTTAGTCTCTTTGAGTCCCTTTGTGATCTGTTGTCTCTCTTTGTGTCTCTTGAGCCCCCTTGTGATCTTTTTATGTCCCTTTGTGTTCTCTTGAATGTCATTGTGATCTTTTTGTGTCTCTCTGTGGCATTTTTAAGTCTCTTTGTACTCTTTTTGAGTCTCCTCCTATTCTGTATGTTTTAAGTTGAGGGGCATTTTTCCAGTAAATGTCGGGGCGGCCCTGACACTTTGGGCCTTTGGGCCTGTGCGTTGGGCCAGCTCAGTAATCCATCCATGTGCATGGTTGAATAATTTAAGTTCAACTGAATTATTCCGAGAACATGTCATTAAGATCAGACAACCTAAATTATGAACTCCTCTACTGATACCTGAGAAAATCTACATTCACATTTAACATCAAACTGAGAAAACAGAACCTCAATAAACCCTGCATTAATAACATGTTGTAAAGATAATGAAACGTTGGAGCTACGTGTTCAGACTGAAAGTGTTTGTGATCAAAATGATCAGTGTAGGTGCTCGTGTGTGTGTGTGTGTGTGTGTGTGTGTGTGTGTGTGTGTGTGTGTGTGTGTGTGTGTGTGTGTGTGTGTGTGTGCCGCCCTCAGTGGGAGTATATTTCAGTCGTAGATTACAGTCTTGAGACTTGATGAGAGAAAACACAATCTGTGCTGTTTGCTCCACTCTGTCAATTTAGTTCTTTAAACACAAGTTCAGTTCTTGATGTAACAAAAATAATCCCACACTCCACAGAAGAAAATACACTTCAATGAATCCACAGAAAAGTCCCTCAGTCAATAAAGAAAAAACTCTTTTATACAGCTCAGTGTGTTTCTGAGAGTTTTTATTATCGCTGCTGATTCGTCTCCTCTCGCTGTCTCGCTGTCTCACCACCCAAACTTTCCCCCGCAACACTTTTTTTTTTCTCTGAGAGGGCATCGATCCAGCACCTCAGCGTAAGCAGCGCCTCCGGTCAGTGTGATTAGTTTAAGAGATACAAACAACCGAGCGTTTTTGGGCCCTGATCCCACGGCAGCAGCAGGTTGTGCCAGAGCTTCCTCCTGTGCTGGCGCAGCACCGCCGAGACGCAGCTCTAACCAAGCGAGACTAATACCTTCACCCTGCCGCTGATCCCCTGCAGCTGCAACACTTCCAGCTCTGAACGCTGCCAGCTACAGCACCGACACAACACTTTAACTGTCACACACAAACACACACACACACACACACACACACACACACACACACACACACACACACAATGTCCATGAATGTCTCTGCAGAAAAACTTAAATGCACCGTTTCTATCAGGAAACATCATCATAGGTAAAGGCAACAGTTAGGGATATCTGTGTGTCTCTTTGTGGTCTCTTTTGTCTCTGTCTAGTCTGTTTGAGTCTCTTGTGTCTTTGATGTCTTTTTATGTCTCTTTTTGGTGTTATTTGTCTTTGCATGGCCTTTTGTGTCTCTTTGTGGTCTTTTTCAGATCCATCTAGTCTTAATGTGTCTCTTTGTGGTCTCTTTTGTCTCGTCATGGTCTTTTTATGTCTCTTTGTGGTCTTTTTTGTGTCTCCATGTGGTCTTCTTATGTCTCTTTCTGATCTTCTTTGTCTTTGCATGGTCTTTTTGTGTCTCTTTGTGGTCCAATGTGTCTTTCTGTGTCTCTTTGTGGTCTTTTGAAGTCTCTCTAATCTTTTTGAGTTTCTTCTAGTCTAAATGTGTCTCTGTGTGGTCTTTTTGTGTCTCTTCTTGGTGTTATTGTCCCTTTGTGGTCTTTTTATGTCTCTTTGTGGTCTCTTTTGTCTCGTTATTGTCTCTTTATGTCTATGTGGTCTTTTTGTGTCTCTTTGTGGTCTTTTTGTATCTCTTTGTGATCTTTTTGTGTCACTTTGTGGTCTTTTTGTGGCCCACTAGCTCACCTAGTAGAGCTGGCGTCCATGTACAAAGGCTTTGTCCTTGCCACAGCAGCCACAGGTTCAATTCCAACCCATGGCCCTTTGCTGCACATCATCCCCACTCTCTCCCCCCTTCACACTATATCTGTCCAATCAGGTAAAGGCAAAAAAGCCCCCAAAAATTCTCAGAAACAAATAAGGTGATATTTGGTTGAATTTAGGTCGTGACGTTTCGGGACCAAATTCACTCTCAGGACAATGTCAATTTGACATTGATATGTTGTTGGTTTTAAGTGTTGTTAAGTAACCAAAATCCAGCGTCTTGCAAAGGTCTCATGCCAACATCATCTAGACATGTAATAACAACATTTAGTAGTAACAGGGGTGCAAATATAGACAGTGCAGGCAGTGCAGGCCTGTGGGGTGGGGGGGCACCCTTGGGAATGATTCAGATCACCACCTCAGAGCTACACCTGTGTTCAAACAAGAACTCGTGTTAAATTAAACATTGTGCCGTTTGGTATAGGCTCAGTGTGAAAAACCTTTGAAGAACATTTGCACACTTATTCATTTCATGCCCTGGTCTGTGAGTACATTATGAACATACTGTATTTACGCTAACCTGCTCTCCTGCCCTCCACTCGTCTCCTGTTAAAATGTGTCGCAGCACAGCACCCTGATTTCTTCTCATTTATTGTGAACACTCTCTCTGTGTTTGTCTGTGCTCTGTGGTTGAAGCTGCAGTTTGTTGAACACACAGTGAAGTAACGCTGAGGCTTTTATCCTCGCTAACACCCCCACCTCTCTCTGTGTCTCTGTCTCTGTGTCTCTGCAGGAGGATCCTTTCGTCATGGTGGCAGAAAACATCCTGGGGCAACCCAAGAGATATAAAGGCTTCTCCATCGACGTGCTGGACGCCCTCGCCAAAATCCTGGGCTTCAAATATGAGATCTACCAGGTGGGGACTGACTGACTGACTGACTGACTGACTGACTGACACACCTGCAGGTTAAATTCAGGTGTAATTAAATGTCACAGTCACACAGTTAAGAAGAAAAAAGGAGCTGTTTCCTTGAACCGGGCTGCTGCACAGGCCACTACTCGCTAAGCTAGAGGCCACCCCATTAATTCAATTCAATTTCATTTATAAAGCACAATATCACAAATCATAATTAGCTTCAGAGGGCTTTACAGCCACGACATCCCTCCGTCCTCTGACCCTCACAGCGGATAAGGAAAAACTCCCAAAAAACCCTTTAATGAGGAAAAAAATGGTAGAACCCCGAAGAAGATAAAGTGAGGAGTAATCCCTCTTCCAGGACGGACAGATGTGCAATTAGAAAAGACTTTGTCAAAAGAAATCATCCGACTCATACACATAAAGATGACACACTGATAAATTTAGTGCAGATGGCCTGACATATGAGGAGAAGCAAAAGCAGCAGCTTAAGTGACGGGAAGCCCCTCTGAATGTGTGTGTATGGGAAGGATTGAGGGTGTGACACATATTAATGAACAGACACTGCTTGTTTGTCAGACACTATAAACTGTCATGATGTATCAATTTGCGGCTTTGTCAAAGACCCTCATATGTGCAGGACTGTGTCTGAGCCTCTTATTCAAGTCTCGTTTATGCTACAAAAGCCAAGTGCTGAAGTAAACAAGCCTGTGGTCACAGAGCTCAAACAGTTTCTCTAAACTTAATCCACATATGGTGTGACTACGTTCCATATATACACAGCGAGGTCATGTCCACAGACTGAATGTCTCTGGGTGCTCCCTGTGTCACGTTGGCCTGTGTATTCATGTTGTGTTCTCATTGGTTGGTTTGCAGCTGTGAGTCGCAGCAGCAGTCACATTGTGAGAATTAGTTTTCTGAACCTGTTTTTGTTTTATGATTGGCTGTCGGTGTACAGGCGTCACATTGAAACTGTGGACATGTTGAAGCTTGAGTGTTGGATGAATAACTACAGATCTTATTTTATTATATCATGAGCTTCAGACTCTGATATATGGACTGTGGGATTTTAGTTGTAGGCTTTTTGTTGTTGGCGAGATGAGCTCCTGAACTCACTGAACCTTATAAATCTCTCTTTCAGGTGGCAGACAGTAAATATGGATCTCAGCTTCCCAACGGCTCGTGGAACGGCATGATTGGTGATCTCATCAACAAGGTAAAGTTACAGTTTACTGCTGTTTAAATTAAGGTTGGGCCAGCGTGTAAATTCAGACCAGTTTCATGTCAAGCCAAACATCAGACTGGACCAGTGTACCGCATGCTACCAGGTGTCACACGATGATCCACTCCTGAGTGGAAAAAAATCCATTCATCCAAAAGACACTGACTTTCACCCAAGATAGCAGTGTTTGCGTCCCATAAGATTGTAAAGCCATACCCTGTTCTTTTTTCCTAAACCCAACTATGTGTTTGTTGTTGAAGGAAAAAAAACAGTCAAGTCAATTCACGATGTCGTAGCGACGTAGTGCTTTTATTTTGAAAGAGACTGTTTGTAATGTTAAATTCCTTGTGAAAACGGAAGTGCATCTTGAAAGAAGAGAACTTGACATGGTGTCCTAGAACGTCAACAACCAGCGCACCTTGTACTTCATATGTGGACATGAAGAGTCCATGACCAAAATGTCAATATGTGATGAGGTCGGAGTGAGAATGTGTTGGACACCGAAGAAAAAAGCCAGCCTTTCCCCTCAACATGACACACAGCTGGTCACAGCAGCGTAAGGGGGAAATGTGGCGGGACAACGACGAAAGTTAAGGCGGCAGAAGTCTGAGTATGGTGGGTGGAAGGGGTGGTGGATGGGTCCTGTGAGAAGGGTATCCTGAAAACAGACAATGCATGTAACAGGCTGAAGTTGACACGGCGTCCCAGAACGTCAACAACCAACACACCCAGGGTACCTTAGACGTTGTATCTCGACGTGGAAAGTCCATGACCGAACGTTGATTTGTGAGGTCGGAGTGAGAATGTGTCGGACTCAGATGTAGTCAGTCAACTTTGTCTCTGCCGTTCAGGGGCGTCATAGCGATGGGAAATGTGGGACTGATTACACAGGGCCCCAATAGTAGGGGGGCCTCTTAAAGTCTGGAATTTAAAGTTTGGGGTTTTTTTTGTTTTTTGTTTTTTTTAGCAGTTTTTTATTTCTTTTTTTTATAAGTTGAACTTTTATTGATTTTTAACATATAAAAGTACCAATACATATACATTCATCCAAATATCTTTGGTAAAAAAACAAAACAAAAAAAAAAACTACTGAGGGATCATAATTAACTCAATGATAAGAAAAAGATGTACGAGCTAGAATTTGGGGCATGGAGCATTGCAGATCATTATTCCCAGCATGTTAATGACTCATTTCTATATCACGAGGGGCCTGTCTTGTTAGTCTAGGGAACAAAGGTATTCTACGAATAGTGTCCATTATGTCCTTCCACACTTGTCGCTCTTCATTGTATAGTTCAGAAAGAGTGGATGCTGCTCCCTCCATAGAAATAATTTCAAGAAAGGAGCAGAGTCATTGTCCCTCCATCAGTTTGTCTGCATCCTTCCAGTTGGTTGCGATCATTCTTTTGGCTGTCATATATCCAGTTGTTAGAATCTGTCTGTCACGTTTGGACCAGATCCTTTCAGGGGTATAGTTTAAGAGACACAATGCAGGATCACAGTGAACAGTAGTACCCATGATTTCACCCAAAAGTTGAGTTGCAGTTTTTTATTTCTAAACAAATAATGCCAAAACTAATTTTAAATCGTCTGAATCTGACTGAAGACTGAACTTTGTATGAAGAAAAATAGTGGAAGCTCTCTGGGGCCCATATCCTCCCTTAAAGGTGCAAAATGGTTTAGTCCGCCCCTGCTGTAGGCCTTGTCTCTGAACGCAGCTAAAGCTGAGAGAGTGATGGCAGAAACAAAGACTGTCATGTCTTCTCCAAGAAAAAATGGGGTTCCAAAAACTAAAAAAAAGAAAGAAAGAGAAAGAAATCAAACTAACCTTTTACAGAAAAATTCCAAAGGAATGGACCAATAGAGTACGAGCAGGGGCCCCACAGAGACTGCTTACGCACAGGGCCCAGTGTTTGGTGCTACGCCCCTGCTGCTGTCCACTTCACACTCTTTCAGAGTAACAAAAATCAAAACATAAAATCTTTAATCCACCGTTCTTCCTCTGCTCCCTCCTCCAGAGAGCCGACCTGGCGGTGTCGGCCATCACCATCACACCTGAGAGAGAGAACGTGGTGGACTTCAGCAAGCGTTACCTGGACTACAGCGTCGGCATCCTGCTGCGGAAACCCGAAGAGAAGATCAACATCTTCTCTCTGTTCGCACCGTTCGACCTCGCCGTCTGGGCCTGCATCACTGCGGCCATCCCCGTGGTGGGAGTGCTCATCTTCCTGCTCAACAGGCTGCAGGCGCTGCGCTCCTCAGCTGCCCAGAATGCACCGCCGGGACAGCCCCCCAACGGCAGCGTGGGGTCGGGCTCTCTGCACAGCGCCATCTGGATCGTTTACGGAGCGTTCGTACATCAAGGTGAGAGAAGAGATGGTGATGGGAGACAGTGAAAACATTATGAGCCTGATCTGAGGCTGCGGGGTCACAGGTTCGATCCCAGCTGTTAGTGTTCAGCACTGTCCCTGCTCACTACTTTAAAGGGACAGTCCACCCCAAAATCAAAACTACACATTTCTCCTCTAGCTTGTTGTGCGACTTTTCAGTCTAGATAGTTTTGGTGTGAGTTACAAAGTGTTGGAGATATCAGCCGTAGACATGTCTGCCTCCTCTCCAACACCATGGAACTAGATGGCACTCAGCTCATGGTGCTCAAAGCGCCAAAAACTCAACAAAAATGTCTCTTCCCAGAAATCATGACCTGTTCTGCTCCACGAGTAAGGAGTGAGTATGCAGAAATTGTTGATTGCTGTGTGTAAACACGCTCCAGATTTACCCTCGTTTGCCGTTTCGCCTCACTTCATTGGCGTTATTCAGCGCTGTGTCACTTGGACGCCAGCTGCTGACGGTCTGGCACCTGGGGTCTCATTTATAAACATTACATACGCGTACGCCACTTCCCACGCAAAGTTGTGATGTATCAAAACAGGCTTAATGGGAGGAACTTTGACCCATGCTTAAACATTTGGAGACAGGACATTGGTGACGCAGACGGCGAGGTGGAGGCCTGGTTGTAGAAACTGTTGAATAGTCTCCACAAGGAGACACAAAATGGCCGACACACACTGAGAGCAGGTCATAGTGATGATATCTTTAAGTTTCCTGGTCAAACAGTGAGACAGGTCACAGGTTTGATTCCTGCAGTAGTAGTACAGTCTCACCATGCTGCTGGGACGATGAACTGGTCTCCAGCTCTCTGGGAATCACTCTTATATAAAACAGGAGCTGAAAGTGTGAAAGCGTGGCGCTCTGTTTGAGATGTTCTCACAGTTTAGCGGCTCGGCTGTTTGGCTGAAATCAATCAGGGCTGATCACAGGAAAGGGAAGATTATCTGCCTTGTAAAGACGGATTTCAGTTTGATTTGGGGGAGTTTTAATTCAGAGCTGTTACACGGATTACACAGCGACAGAAGAGGGGAAACAATAATCACAGGAGGATTTGTAGCGTCTGAAATATTTAGCGGAGAAGCAGAAACAAGGACATGAAACTTTAAAGTGCTTAAATGAATTAGGGGGAGGCTTAGATTACCGAGCAGAGAGCTCCAGGAAATGTCACAGTGAAGTCATGAACATAGGTTTCTGAGTGTGTGTGTAGGTGTGTGGATCAGTGTGTGTGTATGAGGGTGTGTACATCTGTGTGTGTGTATGAGGGTGTGTACATCCATGTGTGTGTGTTTGTGAATCAGTAATGGTTAATCTGATGATGGTTACAGCACTAACACAGACTTGTATCACTGCAGTTTGGTGTCAGGATTAAACACAGCGGTGCAGTAAAGCTGTCTTTAGATGAGGAGAGATGGACACTTCAGAAGCTCACACACACACACACACTTGTACTTCTGTGTTTGTGAGGACCCCGACCTCATTCTGAAACCTTACACCAGCCTGAACACTGAAGTTTAGTCTTCAGCTGCGTTCACAACAAATCCAGCACTGCAGGAAAAAACAAAACACTCCTCCCATTCACTTCAATGTGATGTTGTTCACAGATGGATTAGCTGGGCAGAGGCCCCAGGGGCCCACAGTGTCAGGGGCCCCCAGGTCTTTACCTGCAAAGTGACACTGAAATTAACATGGTGATCAGGAAGAGACTCAGCATGACAACAAAGAGATGCAAAAAGACGACATGGGAAGGAACTAGACATAGACACAAAAGAAGACACAAAATGTCCAAAAGGAGACACAAAACAACCACAAATAGACACAAAATAACCACAAATAGACACAAAATAACCACAAATAGACACAAAACAATCACAAATAGACACAAAACAACAATAAAAGCAAAAAAATATCCACAAAGAGACACAAAATGTCCAAAAGGAGAAACAAAAGGGCCAAAATGTCCTCAGAGACACAAAACAACAAAAAAACAAAGACAAAATCTCCACAAAAAGTCAGAAAACAATTCCCATTTAAAAAACATCACTCTCCTCCCCAACATGTCCTGTCCTCTTTAAATATCTGCATGGTTTTGCACCACCCTCCAAAATGTCTTCCTGCTGGATGTCTCACAGTCATCAGCTGATTGATGGAGAAATGTCCTGAATAAAAGACAGCAGTTGACGAAGACAAGTTGACTGTCACTGATGAGAAAGGTTCTTTAGAAATGCTCCAAAATTGTCCTCACTTATCGAAAAGGTCTTTGTTTCCAAAAATGTCCTTAGATAATGAAACGTCTTCATTTTTCAAAAAATGTCTGAAGTTTCCAAATATGTACGCCCTTTTTAAAAATGTCCTCCTCCTCCAAATATCTGTTTACAACGTCCTCTGAAATGTCCCCGTGCAGGACTTCTCACAGTCATCAGCAGATTGATGGAAAAATCACTTGAAAACAACAACTTCACTCTGGCTGATAAAATTGTTCTCTAGTTTGTTTTTTAAGAATGTTCTGTTATTTCTTCAGTTTTCCAAAATGTTGTCATTTACTAAAAACGTCCTCACTCACCAAAATCAGTCCTCACTTTTCAAGAGGTAATCAAAATTGACCTCACCTTCCAGGAGGATCTCACTTTCCAAAAATGTCCCGGCTTTCTAAAGTAAAATATCACTTCCCAAATTGTTGTCCAGTTGAAAAAAATGTCCTCTCTCCTCTAAATATCTGCATGTTTCCTCGACGCCCTCCAAAATGTCCCCCTGCAGCACTTGTCACGGCCGTCAGCAGATCGACAGAGAAATGTCTAGAATAAAAGACAGCGGTTGACGAAGACAAGTTGACTGTGGCTGACAGAAATGTTTTCTAGAAGTTTTCCAAGAATGGACGGAGGAAGAATGAAGAAAGATTTCCAAAATGTTGTCATTTACTTAGAAAAAGTGCTCACTTTTGTAAAGGGTCCCCAAATTGTCCTCACTTTCTAATAGTGTCCCTGCTTTCTAAATAGAAGTCACTTTCCAAATTGTCTTCCTATCTTTTAAAAAAAAAAAGTCCTCTCTCCTCTAAATATCTGAGGGTTTTCACAACGTCCTCCAAAGTGTCCTCCTGCAGGACTTTGCACAGTTGTTAGCAGACAAATGGAGAAATGTCCTGAATAAAAGACAAAGTTGACAAAGACAACTTTAATCTGTCTGATAGATATGTTCTCTATAAATTTAGCCAAATTGTCCTCCTGACATGTTCCTCGGAAGTTTCCCAAACTTGTCCTCACTTATCAAAAAAGTCCTTGTTTCCAAAAATGTCCTTACTTAATAAAACTTCCCATTTTTCAGAAATGTCCTTTGCTCACAATCATGTCCTCCCTTTTTTAAAAATATCTGTAGATTTCTGGCAACGCCCCTCAAAATGTCCCCCTGTAGGACTTCATGCAGTCATCAACAGATTGATGACAAATCTCTTGAAGAAAGACAAAAGACAATAGTTGATGAAGACAAGTTGACTGTGACTGATGACAAATGTTCTCTAGAAATGTCCAAAATTGTCCTCACGTATCAAAAAGGTCCTCGTTTCCAAAAATGTCCTTACTTAATAAAACTGTTCTCATTTGTAAAAAATGGCCTTCGTTTAAATACGTCCTCCATTTTAAAAAAATGTCCCCTCTCCTCTAAATTTCTCTGTTTCTTGAAGCGTCCTCCAAAATGTCCCCCTGATGGACTTCATGCAGTCATCAGCAGATTGATGGAGAAATCTTTAAGAAAAAACCCAGAGACACCACTGACAAAGACGAGCTGACTCTGACTGATGAGACAAGTTCTTCAGAAGTTTCCCAAAATTGTCCTCACTCATCAAAAAGGTCCCTGTTTCCAAAAATGTCCTCACTTAATAAAACTGTTCTCATTTTTCAAACACGTTATTAGTTTACAAAATCGTCCTCCCTTTTTAAAAACGTCCTCCCTTTTAAAAACGTCCTCACAGTGAAGGTCTCACGCCACTCCGTCCTCCAAAAGACACAAGAACACACCAACAGTTAAACACGTGTGTCCTCGTCCACAAACCCGAGTGGATCCACACACACTTTGACAAACACACACCAGCGTGAACACACACGCACACACACAGTTTCCCAGCAGAGGCACCCAGCTGCATCTATTATGGTCTGGCAGGTTGCCTGGGAAACCTTTTAGGCCTAACGGGTTGTGATTAGATGCAGCCGTGCAGCCGCTCTGCTCGCTGTGATAAAGCACCGCTCTCACCTGCTGCTGGAATCAGGCGACAGGTGGACTCCTCGTGACCGAGAGCGGCCTGTAACTGAGGGGTCACAGGTCTGATCCCCGCAGCACGTGTCCGCTCGCTGTGTGTGTGTGATCAGTATTTAACAGCTCTGAAAACAGTTTGAAAACACCTGTAAATCTGTCATCTGTGTGTGTGTGTGTGTGTGTGTGTGTGTGTGTGTGTGTGCAGGTGGGGATGGTGTGGTGGGCTCTGTGGCTCTGAGGATCGTGATGGGCAGCTGGTGGCTCTTCACGCTCATCGTGTGTTCGTCGTACACCGCCAACCTGGCAGCGTACCTCACCGTGTCACGCATGGATCACGCAATACGGTAAGGCACACACACACACACACACACACACACACACACACACACACACACACACACACACACACACATATTTGTATGACTGAGCTCACCCTGACATTAACAGTTTACAGTCTGCAGACATGAGGGGTGTAAATATGAATGAATTATTCAGAGATGAACAGATGATGCTCTCTCAACAACACCAGCAGCGTCTGAACTGTTTCAGTGGCTCGATGACAATTTGCTAAAACTTTACTTGTTGTCAGAGTTATTACTCCGTCCAGTCAGAAGTCACATCAGTGGCTGCAAGATCTCCAATATCCACCTTTTATAGATAATATAAAAATGTGTTTGTGTAACATCTGATCGTGGCTCAGTTTCAGATCTATTCCTCCTCTGCTGTGTGTTCGGTGCAAACAGACATTTCAAGACACAGATTTGCCAAAACTATAAAGAGAAAAGCTGCAGACTGAAAACATGAAGGTGTGGATGACTTTGGAGACTCAGTGAGGTTCAGTTTTGACCAGATTTTAAGTTTTTTATCAATCTTATGAGTTTAGTGCAGCTATGCTGTGTGACGTGGATCTAATAAACTTGGGTATAACATCATGTTTGATATATGCAGACTGTACGATGACGGCACCCACTAGCTCACAGGCTACGAGGTACGATGCAACAGCTTCCTGTGCCAAGTGTGCAAGGATGCTGCAGGGGTTATTACATCTCCAACTGTGAACAACGTAGAGGCTCACATTTATAAAAAATAATAATAAAATTATTATTGTCAATAATATTATTATGTAAATGCCCGCTATTGATAAAATGTCAGAAAAACTATTGATTAAATGTCCAAAAAATATTTTTTTAAATGTCAAAAAAGTTGATTAAATGTCAGACAATTTTAATAAAATGTCCAAAAACATAATTACAATGTACTAAAAAATGTTCATTAAATGTCCGAAAAATATGAAAAAATGGTCAGAAAATTTTTGACAAAATATCAGAAAAAAAATCCCCAAAATATAAAAAAGTAAAACAAAATTGTTGATAAAATGTCCAAAAAAAATTGATAAAAATCTGAAAAATATTTTTTTAAATGTCCAAAATAATAGTTGATAAAATCACAGAAAAACATTTTGAAAGTGTCCAAAAAATATAAAAGAAATGTCAGAAAAAAAATGTTGCTAAAATATTTGAAAAGAAGGCTGATAATTTAGCAGAAAAAAAATCATTTTTAAATGTCAAAAAAAGTTGATAAAAAGGTTTTCCTCTTTGCTGGAATCACACACATTTCCTTCAGTGTGTTTTGCCTCCATGGCGAGCTGCTGTCTGTCTATTTGTTTGAGTTTAGCGCTGATCAGTGCGTCATTTCATGCTGCATTTCTATTGGTTAGTTAGTAGGTGGTAACAGCAGTCACACAGTGAGATGGTCATCCCAAATTTCTGACACCGTCAGAATTTTATCCCAGGCTGTCTTTGATCACAGGCCATGACAACGGCCATCCTCGAACCTCTCTTAATGTGTGACGAAGGACCATCATTTTAGAGCCACGGCCAATGATATCGCCATGTTTCTTTTGTCTGGGACAGCCCAAAATCACACAGTGTGTACCGGCTTAACTCAGTCCATTACAGGAGGCATGTGAAGTCCGCCGCGCTAGTGTATCATGTGACACACACACACACACAGAGCTGAGTGTGTGTCGGTGCTGTACAGCAGTAAATCCGACAGTAAATAATCAGCGAGCAGCTCTCTGCTGCTCCATCTTCATCAGCTCGACTGGAGGAAGTTCATTTAGTCTTTATGACCTCTGAGGTCACAGTCTGGGCTCGGAGCACTAATGTACAGCTGAGTGGAGTCCAACAGGAGGAAGTTTATGATGTTCAGGTTTTTAGAGACTTCACAGTGTGCAGCTGATCCCCCCGGAGGAGGTGATATTTATTATCGATCCCTGTGGAGAAATCAGGTCATCGCAGCGGTGGAAGTGATTCAGCAGTTTGTCAGCAGAGAATCTAAAGAAACAGAAGAACACATGCACAGTTTGATCAAAGTATCAGATCAGATCACACCAGACTTACTACCACAACGACTAACAGAGGAGCTCAGATTACGACACACACAGAGGGAGCATGACTTCATTCTCTGCTCAGGACGCCATTTCCCCCTTTTATCTCTACATAGACAGCAGCGGTTTGCTGCTGTATTAATGCTCTTATTGTTTTAAATCAAAGATCTGAGTCCTTCTTTAGCCTAACACAACTTTTCTCTGTAAATCAGGATTTAAACCTGATCAGCCTCTGTGGCGGTTCATTAGCAGAGAACGTGTCGGCTGTGTTCTGTCCACATGAAGCATCTCTGAGCGATGACCTGTCTTCTAAGCTCCCCTCCCATCGAGATGACTGACTCGACTCAACATGTCCGACACTCCACAGCAGCATGCCGTTAATTGCTCATCAGACTCAGCACTTTCTCACATATCTGTCTGATTGTTAATCTTCAGGAGGCAGCTGAAAAAGATCCTCTCAGACCACCTCAGAAGGAAAGCTCCACATCACTTGTACCAGAACAAACCCACGAGTCGAAGGTGTGAAGTGGAAGAAGTTGAGCTGATGTAGCTATACATTTAGAGGGTGGATAGTTCAGCTAAAAAAAAGCCCTCAGTTTAAATATTTCTCCATAAAGAAACGACACCACAGCTTCTGAGTTCAAGTATTAAATGCATGTGAAGAAGCAGAGAGTCCCTGCTCTGAACTCTCAGTCTGTCTCACATTTAACCCTCCTGTTGATAGCGCCGAACACACTGTGCTGAACTCTGCCTCTGTGGGAAGCTGTCGTGTTTTCTACAGCTCTGCTGATGCTCACAGTTAAAGAGGGGAAAGTTTTAAAGTGGTTAAAAGTTTAAAAATGATTTGAATTTCCTGCACAGCTTCATACACTCTGGTTTCCTGATGAGGAGAAACATATACATTTAGTGGAATTTACTACACTTTTCAACCACTTATCTGAAGACGAGTCACAAGGGCAGCAGGCCAGGCAAAGCAACCCAGACGTCCCTCTTCCCAGTGAACATTCCAGCTCCTCCTGGAGGATCCTGAGGTGTTCCCAGGCCTGATGAGATATGTAATCCCTCCAGTGTGTTCTGGGTCTGCCCCGGGGCCTCCTACCAGTTGGACATACCTGGAACACCTCTAACAGGAAGTGTCCAGGAGGATCCTGATCAGATGTCTGAACAACCTCAACTGACGCCTTTCGACGTGAAGGAGCAGCGGCTCTACTCTGCGCTCCCACCAGATGTCTGAGCTCCTCACCGTATCTCTAAGGCTGAGCCCAGAAACCCCACGGAGGAAAAAAGGGAGAGCTCATTTTGACTTCTCAGCCAAGACAGCCCAACAGTGTCCAGAGCTGTCAGCATCTCAGGGCGAATCCCATCTTCACCTGGCGCCTTGCCACTTGGGAGCTCTTTGACTACCTCAGCAATCTCTGCCAGGGATATGGGCAAGAGTTCCCACAAGTCTTCAGGCTCTGCCTTCTCCATGGAGGACGTGACAGCCAGGTTCAGAAGTTCCTCAAAGTGCTCCTTCCACCTCTCGACCAAATCCCCAGTCTGGGTCAGCAGTTCTCTTCCACTGTACGCAGCTGGAGACGAACCCTGCTTTTCCTTCCTGAGCCGTTTGCCAGAACTTCCGTGAGGCCGACCGAAAGTCCTTCTTCATAGCCTCAACGAACTCCTCCCACACCTGGCTTTTTGCTTCAGCGACCTTCACAGCGGCAGCCCTTCTGGCCAAGAAGAGAGAGAGCCCCAAAGGTAAATTAATCCACAGCTCAAAATAGTCCCTAACTAAACACTATTGTCCTCCTGTTTGTCTGAATAAAACTGCAGTGAGCAAACCTGAAGTCATTGAATACCGACGCTTGGTCACTCTCATTCTGATACGCAGCCAGTCACCGTTATTGTTAAACGGCCCCCAGCAGCATCAGGGGAAACATGGCTGAGACAACAACTGAAGTTAAGGCGGCGAAGGTCTGAGTAGGGCGGGTGGGAGGGGTGGTGGATGGGTCCAACAACCACTGGCTTTCACCCAGGAAGTCGGTGTGTGCTTCTAACCCTGTCTCAATCCGAAGTCTTTGAAAACCAGCGTTTGGTCAGTGACTTCCTGTGTCAGACACCAAACAAAAGGGCGTCCTTTCACGTCTGCATGATACACGGCTGGTTGCCATTACAGTTTAACAGCGCCCGACCATTTCAGGGGCAAATGTGGCGGGACAACAATGTAAGTTAAGAAGCCAGAGGTCCAAGTAGGACAGGTGTGAGGGGTGGTGGATGGGTCCAACAACCACCGACTTTCACCCAGGAAGCTAATGTTCACTTCCTGTAAGACTGTAAAGCCAAACTCTGTTCTTGTTTCCTAACCCAACCACATGCTTGTGTTGGCTAAACTTAATCACATGCTTTTGTTGTCAAAGGAAAAAAAACATCAATTCACAGTGTTGTACCGATGTGGTGCTTTTATTTCGAAAGAGACTGAAGGCAAACTGTGCATTTCCTTTAAAAACAGAAGTGTATGTAACAGGCTGAAGTTGACATGGCGTCCCAGAATGTCAATGACCAGCACACCCAGAATACCTTGCATATTATGACGTCATGGAAAGTCCATGACCAAACGTTGATATGGACGAGGTCAGAGTGAGAACGTGTTAAGTGAGCAGCCGTTTCAGTGCATGCAAAGTTCCTGCGTTTAAAGACTCTCTGACCTCAGACACAAACCTGTTACTCTCCCTCCCTGAGCTTCACCGCTATGACCTTGTTGAGGACAGAATAAACGTCACATGAACATCCAGTCAACAGCGTTCATCACAGTGATCCACCTGAACATGAGTCAGTTCAGATGGACTGTAATTTGATGTTCCAGACATTAAGTGATATAATCACGGACCTCCAGGAATGATTTGTGTTTTACTGGATAAAAACCTGTGGAAATATTGTTGCCTCTGCCATCTGTCTGTGTGTGTTCCAGTGCTCACAGTGCCAAGCTACTGAGTATGACAGAGAAAGATCTGTCCCAGTACATCATGCGTCAAATGCAGTATGCCAAAAAATACCAGGATGTTCTATCTCTGTCACATTTTGAAGTCTTCAAGCCAGCGTGCTTTTTGAAATTTTCTGACACTCATTTTTGTTTATGAGACAAGACTGGACAAAAATGTTAGTGGTGGACTAATCTGACATTGAAAGCCGAGAACGACTGTGCTTTTATCATCTTCAAATGCCGCAGGAGTGACAGGCTGGTGAACTCCAGTAAATAGTCTGCACCAGGATGGTGACAATGATGTTCATTTGAACTCACCAAATCTCACCGAGAGATATTTCAATATAAATCTGCAATGCCTGCCCCCAGTCTGATGACACCATCCAAATTATTATTTTCTCAGATTCACAAAATGTCCGTCAGACCCGCAGCTTATGTTTCACAACCGTGTTCAACAGGCTGAGGAGATTTTTTTTGCTTTAAACTAATAAATTAAGTAAATAAATAAATAAAAGTGCTCAGAGAAGCTTTGACTGATGGATATTTTCTTTGCTTCTTCGTGTTTGAAGCTGTTTATACTCCATAAATATTCCAATGTGATGGTAATATAAAGTGTGTATTCATTAAACCCAGCTGGGTGTCGAGGTGTAAGTGGTGTCAACAGGGCTGATGAGTTTTGGCCTCCTGGCCAGTGTTACAGGCAGACGATCAAAAGAAGCATTTTATTTCTCCCCTTTCTTGTTTCACCCCCCCAAAAAACCCCAAAGAGTGGAAGAACATCAAAGTCTGAAGCATCTTTTTATCTCTGATTCAACCATCATTGCCCCCCTGTGTGTGTGTGTGTGTGTGTGTGTGTGTGTGTGTGTGTGTGTGTGTGTGTGTGTGTGTGTGTGTGTGTGTGTGTGGGCCCGCTGGATTACACGACGCTCAGCTTAGATTTCATGTTCAAAGAGCCAACGGCTCTATTTAGAGTCCAGACTGAGACACACAGGCCTCTGAGGCCAAACCAACGTCCTGCCAGAGAGCAGCGTCTGATCGGCCCAGGCCTTTTTGTGTTCATGTTTCAGCTCCAGCGTCGTCTGTGAGCATTACAGAGGGCACTGAAGGCAGTGACGGGGCTTTAAAGCCATCATCCGCCGGGACTGAACCAAAAAACTGTGCACAAATTTCACACAGGAAGTAAACACAACAACTAAAATGAGACAAAATCATTTCTGTTTTCCTTTTTGTTCTGTTTATCTTGGTCGGCGTCAGAGTTTTTGTGAGATGGAGACGTAAAGATTTGGAGGATAGCAGTGTGTGTGTAAGGTCAGATCAGAGGCTACGTTACCCTACAGGGCTTTATGCCCAATTCTGATTTGTCCCCAGGTCTGCTCTTCCTGCCCAGACTGTTCACATTCATGTTTGAAGCATCTGACATTAGTGTGAATGGATCTTTGCTCTGAAAACAATTCACCGATGACGTCACGCACATAGACTCTGGAGACAGAAGCAAGCTTCATCTGCCAAAAGATTTGCTGCTGAGAAGCTGTTGCAGGAAGTTCTGTGCAGAGAGATGTGTCGGTGCGAGCAGCAGTGGTGGGGCTGCAATGTGGAGGAACAGTTCCCCCAAAACTTAGGACGTCCAGGGCTACAATCCGACGTCTCTGTCGCCGCCGTATGACAATGGTTTTACAGAATGTAGGCGAGCTGTCCCCGTCAGTCTTGCAGTCAGGCTGTATTGCGTGGTCACTGGGCAGCTTATAGCCGCTCCAACACCGTGCACAACGTGACTTTGCCACGTTGGACATGCTCCTGGATCAACATCCCACATTGCGTAACTGGATCAACATTGCAATCAACAGATCACAGCCCTCTGACATCATCAGCATGTCGCTCCTGTACTTCGTTTAAAAATCCTTTGTGCTCCTTGAGAGCTAAGTTAGTTTTCCAAATTGAGGGAAGTATTAAACAAAATCCTCCGCTAATGAGTAAACTTGCCAATAGATGAGAATATTAGTGAGCTAGCTTGCTATGTAGGGAGGCTATGCTAACAAGTAAGCTGTTCTCAAACAAAGGCTAAGGATAACAGCATTTTTTTTTGCAAATTTCTGCACATTAACACATTTTCTCTCCCTTTTTTCATCTTGAAGCTGGATAGATTTGGTTAGGTTTAACCAGGACCATCATCATCATCATCACACGCTGATTCTGGGTAATTAAAAAATGGAGAATATCAACTGCTGCCATCCATGAGGCGGTTTAGAATCCCTAAATTTAAGAAAAACAGACTAAAGAACTCTTTTGTACATCAGTCTGTTCTGCTTTTAAATCAAAATCGTTAAATCGGAGGATTTTTTTTGTTTTGTTTTGTTTTGTTTAATGTTTTGTCCTGTAATCTATTGTGTGTATGTCCTGTCTATATTTTGAACGGTGATGCCATGGAGGCAAAACAAATTTCAGTGCAAGCTGACAATAAAGTTGTATCGTATCGTATCGTAATTCATTTATGTCATCATCAACATGGCAGTCATGTCCTGAATCAACACAAGCACTGCAATCTTGCACAAAAACTTTTGAACAGGCTTTTAAAATGGAGGGAAAATGTGTCCTTCACAGGTCTTTGCAACTGCAAAATGACATCATCCTTACTCTGAATGTAAATGACCAATACTCTAGCCTGTTGAGAAGCTACTTGTTAGCATAGCCAACATAGTTAGCGAGCTAACTTGCTAACCCTGCAGTAGCTTGTAAGGTTTTGGTCAATGTTACTGAGGATTTTGTTCAACTGTTTTAACTTCAATTTGGAAAACTATCTCAGCTCTGAAGCACAAAGGACTTTCCAAAGAAGTGCAGGAGCAGCACGCTGAAATGGTTCTTGAAAGAAGTTTATTTCTATTCAAGTTGAAATATTCTCACTGCATTGACTTCTTTATAGAAAAACCTGAGATTGTTTTTGTATCGTTTTTTTGGGCCATGCACAGATGTCGCCACAGAGAAGACAGACAGGTTTTACATCAGGTCTTAAAGCCTCAGCGAGCTCAGGCAATGGAAGTCATGTCTCTCCGCAGGTGTGTTTCACCGTGAACAGTTCCAGCAGCTCACTTTAAGTTTTTCGTGTCCCGCTGTGTCTCTCCACTTTGTTAAAAGTCAGGACTTCGTCTTCCACGCAGCTCCAACAGACTGATAAATGCACCGTCGTCTCTTTAAATGTCTTCTGAGCAGGAAAGTAATGCGTTTCTCTCAGGCTTGAATGCACGAGCACACACTCGACACAGCTCAGGTACATCATCTTGTTTTTGCCAATTTATCTTGTGTATGAATAAATAATGTTATCTCTCATTTCCCATCTGAGGGGACACTGCAGACACCTCCGTCCTCCTCTTCCTCCCTCCTCCTCTGAGAATCAAATCCAAGCTGACATTTTCATCAGCAAATCCCCGGCACGTTACTCCGTGAAGGGCGATTCATTCGAGAGCGCCGACAGTAAATGCTAAGTGAGACCGGGCTTTTATGGACATTCAATGAATGCAGAAGTGGAGATTTGCATGCGGTGTGGACTTCTTTAAAGCCTCCTCGGGAGGCAGAGGATCATCGTCCTCCTGACTGATGACCATTGACATCCCTGTGTGCAGCTTGTCATTACTACAACATAGCAGGCCGTCTCACAGATGAATGAAAACTGTTGTGCTCTGACGTGAAGCTGCTCGTCCTCTGTTACATTGAAGGTTTTTAAAAAAAGGCGGCCATGTTACATTCAATTCAGTACAATAAACCACAGAAAACATACCTGACAGCAAGAGGTAAAAACAAAATCCTCCGTTGATTACGACCATATAACTCAAACTCCTACACAAATGAAGTGACACGGGAATATGTTAGTATAGTATAGAATAAGTTTAGGCTGAGAAATGAAGTTATAAACAGCTTAACAGTGCTAAAACACGGACAGTACTACAAGAGGAATGTGGCTTACCTCCCCCATGGAGTATAACAGCAAAAGGAAGGCGATACGGTGTGAGGTACCCCTTTATAGGTGGGGTACCCTCAAAGGTGAACATAGGGGTACAGAGACTGAGTAACAAATGTTCCACGTATTGACTACAGAGGTCTGAGCATGTCAGGTAATAACAACTGAAACAAATTTTCTGTAATTATACTACTTAATATTTCAAATGAACATTTGACTTTGTAACATGTTACAGCTGTATAATTGATGCTGTTACACAAAGGTTATTCATGCAGTTTTTAATGTTACTGAAATTTAAAACTTCTGTTTCCTGACATTGGACAAAATAATTTGTGGACTGTGAAAACAGGATGGTGTTTTTTCTTATCTTGGACTTCTCAGAAATGTTTCTCTTACCCAAGAGAAGAGCAAAAATAAGAAAATGTTGATGAACCCCAGAAATCAGTGGGTACTAACCAAATAAAAAGCAAACTGTGGATATGACCAAAAAAAGGTATATATACATATATATATATATATATATATATATATTTATATATCTCTTCCTGCATGGGGCCCAGGGGCCAGGTGAACAAAGCATTTGCGACACTTAGGGTTTAGTTTTTCCTTAGCTGAGGAAATTACCTAAGGGTGTTACACAGAATATCTTAAAAGGTTTAAAATGCGATGCAAGAATGTTACTTGAGTCACTAGTTTCAACGCCAGAATAATTTGTGTCGCCTTGATGAGTGAACTTCCGCCAGTACGTCCTCTGCGTCATACGTCCCTGGAGAATCTCAATGCTGTTTGGCTATTGCGGCACAAATCCGTCACTGAGGTTCAGATTTTTCAACTCTCATGAGTAAGAATATGACTCGCTTCATTTGCGTATTTTACATCATTCGCATCGCGTCGGACATGCCAGCAAGAATTAACCTGCGCACATTGTTTTATTCACTCCCGGTGTGAACACAACATCAGTTAAGGAAAGACGTAACAGCATTTACTGCACTGAAAGAGATTTTACAGCAGTGAAATTCTGCTGTTTCCATGGAGACATGTTTGCTTGAACGTGTGCTTAGAAACCAAATTGGTTGGAGAAGGAAAAAAAACTTGTAGAGAAATTCAATAAAAGAATGAACAAACTGAAAAATAAATTTGATCTGAAAATAAAAGGAAACACAAAGCAACAAATGTGGAAGAACATTTCAACAGCCGGGGCAACTGTGGCTCAGAGGTAGAGCGCGTCATCCACTTATTGGCACATCAGCGGTTCAATCCCTGACTCCTCCAGTATCCTTGGGCAAGATACTATACCCCATATTGCTCCTGATGGCTGTTCCATTGGTGTGTGAGTGTATGGGTACTGAGTATCAGGTGGCAACATGTGTGGTAGCCTCAGCCACCAGTGTGTGAATGGGTGAATGTGACAGGTAGTGTGAAAGCGCTTTGAGTGGTCAGAAGACTAGAGAGGAGGTGAACAAGTGCAGTCTGTTTATCATTTACAACACATACAGCTCCAGCTTTATCAGCAGAGAATATTCAGATTTGATTTAAAGAATCAGAATGATGTTGAGTTTGGGGTCAGATATCCAGAGGTGTAAAAAAATAAAAAAAATTATCCCCTGACTGAAGGACTGTACTCAGATCCAATTTGTTGGAGTGCAGCCACTTTCTGTCTCCATTTTGTGCGACTTGGTGCTTTTCAAACTCTAGTGTTTCCTCTTTTCGCTCAGTTCATCCAAAAACAACGTTATTTGATCTCAAGTGGATCCAAACAACAGCAGACCTGAAAAATACCTCGTCCACCGCCTGCAGAGAGGAGAGGGAAAACAGAGGCAGGCGGCGGCGCCGAGAACATGACGGGGAGAATATAAAGATAAACCCGAATATATACAGAAACACATTTGTAAGAAATCTGTTTGAAACAAGGAATCCAGTAAAATGTGTTTATTATTTACTGCAGAGTTTTGTTCACACTGAGCTGCAGCTTAGTGAACTTTATCTCACTGAATCAGATACAAGCAATGACTCTAAAACACAAAGGATTGTGGGTAGAGAGGAGTGTTTGGAGCATGATGGCTGAAAACGGATGTCCACACGTCTCAAATATTTGATCTGTGATTACTTCAAGATTAAATTCAAGATTCAGTGTGTGCGTCCAACAGGCTGTGACTTGTCATGGCGGATTTATACCTGTGTGTCAGCTCTATGTGGAGCCTACACCGTAGCCAACGCACATGGCCTACGCTGTGGTGAGCATTTATACTCACAACAGCGTAGGCAGTGTCAGCCTCCAGCAGTAAACAGGAGGGCAATAGGTGAGCTTAGCGTCCTCCCACTGCTGTCATCAGGTGAAAGTCAAACTAGAGGCAGATTTATACTTGTGCGTCAGCTCTACGCCTACACACGTGGCCTACGCCTACGTCTGTCACGCTGCATTTACACCTCCAAAACACTAGTCGGTGGTCGGGTTTCTGTGAAGTGCTGCAAAGTACATTTGATTCAAAACACACATTAAACACACATTAAACACACATTTAACATGGCTTCATAGAGACTATTTCAAACACAAGTACACAAATCAGCTTCACTATAACTCGCAGCATTCACAGACAAACACTTGTCTTTATCTGGACACATTTTCCCCACAAATACAACATGCTAATGTTTTTAGCACAAGCCTATGGCATTTTACATTGTATAAATTAGCCTAGCAGCTAGTGATCTTTTCCTCTTCTCATATAAAACCAGGGACAACAGCAACATTTAACAAAGGTAACATTCCAAAATTCAGCTCCGTTACAGCTCACAAGGTTCACTGACAAAACAACTGTCTTATACTAAACATGTTTTCCAAACAAATACAACATGCTAACGTTATTAGCACAAGCCTATGGCATTTTACATTGTATAAATTAGCCTAGCTGCTAGCAGACTTTTCCTCTACTCATATGAAGCCAGGGACAACAGCAACATTTAACAAAGGTAACGTTCCAAAATTTGGCTCCATTACAGCTCACAAGGTTCACTGACAAAACAACTGTCTTATACTAAACATGTTTTCCAAACAAATACAACATGCTAACATTATTAGCACAAGCCTATGGCATTTTACATTGTATAAATTAGCCTAGCTAATAGCGGAGAATTCCTCTGCTCATGTGAAGCCAGGATAAATCACACACAAGACTTAAAATGCTATTTTTGTGGAGGCTTTATTGTCTTCACAGTTTATTGTTTCTTATCTTTGAAATTAAAGTAAATAAAATCTTTGTTTCCACTGAGGGAAATGGTTTCAGCTTACAAAACTAGACAGGAAGTCTGCGTCACCACAACGTGCCATTACATATCTGGGGGGTGCATGTCAGGTTACGGCGTAGGGTACCTGTCTGTGCAGAGGCTACACCAAAGACAAAGCAAAGATTTGATTCAGAAGTATGATTCCTGGTTTAGTATGTGTGATGTCAAAACAGAGAAAAAAAAAAGTTAATTTTTAAGGCACTCATCGTGGTTATTGTGGGGGTTTGGGTGTTGAGAAATCACACTTATGAGATGTTTCCCCATTTTGACAACAAGATATTGATGACCTAAAGGTGTGACATCAGTTGGACGAAGGAATTAATTGGTCAAACATATATTTCTGTAAGAGAATATCAGCCGAAATTGAGAACTGTCCAATATCTGTATCCTGAAGAAACGTTCTACAGGGTTGTGAGCATTCATAAGAACCCACAACATCAGTTTTTGAAATTTCAGCAGTTTTTTTGGACAGACGTGCCTGGTGTGGAAGAATAGTTTGTTTTAAAGTTGTCAGTCTGTAGCAGATATATGTTAATAGTGCTTTTTAAATTGGAGCTTTTATTCATGTTTTCATAGAGGATCAAACAGGAAACAGACGTGATGCTCAGAACGACAGATAAAATGAATCAAACCAATATTCATTTAAAAGTTTAACCAAAACAGCTCTGATGAAAGATGGATGTCCACCTGCAGATGAATATGAAGTTAATTCCACATAAATAAATTGCTCTACCGTTAATGATTATTGAATGATGATGTTGAATCCAACAGCTGCCCTGCAGGCACACACACACACCGTATTATATTCCATACATCCACCTGCTGCAAATCCAATTAGACTTCATCTCTAACCTCCACCAGCGCCGCAATTATCTTATTAAAACTCCGCCGTTATTAACGTTTGAGTCGACAACGTCCTGACAGCAGCTCATTCAGCTTCACATGCACAAAAACGCAGTTTGAAATTAATATGAACGTTAAGAGAAAATCTAATTTCAACAAACATCACGTGATTATAAAAGTGTTGAGCTGAGGAGACAGAACATGTTTCATGTGGCAGGAAGATTTCTTCGTCTTCAGCGAACCAGAACCTCCAGTTCGACCCAGAGCTCCCACTGATGGCGTCCCATCAGAGTGTCCAAACAGCAGGCGGGAAACATCTGCTGCACTAATGCGTCGTCTCTGTCCTGTCATTATAACACATCGCTTGTTAGCTTCAGTTGATGTGAAGGCATTAACGGTGAAGCACATGTTCAGTCTGTCCTGATCGTTCACTGTGTCACTTCCTGTTTCTGTCAGTTTGTTTTCTCAAAGTTTTTTTTACTGATTCTGTTCATCTCCGCAGCAGCACTCCAAAAAGATCCTAAATTCACCTGTTGATGTTTCAAAATTCAAATTAAGGTCTGGACCTAAAATATTGTCATTTTAATTCTAGTTTTTCTGTGTATTTTTAGTTGTTTACAGCTTGTCTCTGATCCTAATCATCAAAAATAAGAAGTAACACAAATGTCTGCAAATCACAGATATGTTAAATTTTTTACATCATTTTGTTGCAGATATGTTGAAACTTTACGTTTCTTAACATTTCAATAACACTGTGGTTAATATGTGGTTATGTTAAGAAACAAAAACTACTTAAGACCTGTTTCCACCAAACACTTTCAGTACCGTACCTTTGGAACCAACAGTAACCCTTCAGACATGGTACCTGGATCCTCGGTCTGTGTAGTGATTCCACCACAAACAGTCCTCTTAAATGTGGGCGGGGTTGTTGTCACTCACTGCTCCGTCCAGCACTCGCTGTATTTCCTCATCAGCGGTGACACAGATGGAAGTCTGCACCTGGTTTATCGTCCACAGAACGAGGCTGCACGCCCACATTTTCAGAACAAAATACAACAGGCTGCAGTGAGAGTCTCTCTCCATGGGATATTTCAAAATAGCAGCTTTGTGCATTTAGTCCTTCTCAGGCAAGCTCAGGGGTTTAGTGTTGCTGTAGCCCACAGGAACTACGCTCCACCATGCTTTTTTTTTTTTTCTTAGAGTGAGGACTAGAATATATGAAATCGAAAAATGTGATATTGAAATTAACATATATTTTTAAAGTCTTGAAGATCCACTCATTACTTAAAGTGTCTGTCATATAAAAACTAAAGTAATGGTCAAAGTTGTCACAGTGAAATTTAAGGTGTGTTGATTGATTCACGTTGTCAACTCAAGCATTGAGTAACATTCCAAGTAAACGTTCCACCTTAAAAGCTGCCGGCAGTCGGCCCAGTGAATGACGTTGTTTTTTCCTCTTTCATTTTATAGTCATAGTTTACTGATGTATGAACAGAGGTTACATAAAACCAGACACAACTCAGCCCTGAGCAGAGTGACCGTCCTCTATTGACCAATCAGACTGCAGTGTTCACAGCTCCACCTTTTAGTACCAGATCTGTGTGCTAGGTACCCCAACAGAGGGGGGACCAAACATGGGGACAGGTGAGGAACACTTCTATTGGTACCATCCACAACTTTTCACAGTGGAAACAATAAAAAATGCGAACTGAACTGAACCATACTGCTCGGTGAAAACAGGGTTAAAGTTATGGTTGGAAAAGATCATCTTATGGCTTGAAATATGTAGTTTGGAGGAACAATCATCAGCGAAAACGCAGCCATGTATTTTCTGCATGTAATCATACTCGCTGTTGTGATTTCATGGACTCTCAAACATACCCAAAGTGTTTTACTCCCAAAACTCGTCATTTCTCTGGACTGCACACAAACCATAAACTGAGAGCTACAATTGCAACTTTTTCTTCTCCAAAATCTTAAGGAACATATTTTGTATTTGCATATATTTCAGTCAAGTACTTCCAGTGATCCGAATACTAAAACACAACACAAAAATCATTTAAACATAAACCACATAAAGATGTAATTTTTTATTTTCACCAGAGCTGCCAGCTGCAGTTATTTTCAGTTTTTTATTGTTAGTTAAAGAACATTATTTTTATTCTCTGCACATGGGATTTTTAAAATTCACTTACCAATTCAATTTTTAAAGTAGCTTATCAAATAAATCTTTTTTTCTTTTCATCTCTACTTTTGTTTATTAGAGAGTCGATATTCTTCCTGGTGTTTGTTTTGATATATCTGACGCTGCTGCTGTTGTTCGGTCTTATTAAAACAAAATCCTCTCTGTGCTGTTGAAACGTCTCGAGGCAGCTGCAGAAACTAATCAGTCGTCTCGAGGGTGTCGTTGATTAAAACTGGCCTCCCTCTTCTTCGGTGTCCACACGCTGCAAGTCTTTAAAAATACAGGAGCTGACCTGAAATCACTTTCCTGTCATATTTATGTTCTGAAGGAAACAGCTGTGATTTTATTTACAGTTTACAAAGCTATAGTCAGTTTTCTAGAGGGAATGAAGCTTTCAGTGAATTCTGTGATCAAACACATGACACATTTTTAAGAACAAAAAACTTTAAACACGATAAAATATATCACTTAGAATACAGGGGGGTCAGCGTGGCACTGAGAAGGCTATGAAAGTATAGAGGTTCACAGGTAACAGTCCTTCCTGTCTCTTTGTCGTGTCCTCCAGGTCGTTCCAGGACTTGGCACGGCAGATCGACGTGGACTACGGCACGGTGAGGGACTCGGCGGTCTACGACTACTTCAGGAACAAAGGCACCAACCCTCTGGAGCAGGACAGCACCTACGCAGAGCTGTGGAGGACCATCAGCAAGAACAACGGCATGGACTACTCCGTGTCCAGCCCGTCTGAGGGCATACGCAAGGTGAGACAACATGTGTGTGAGTGTGTGTCAGAAATCCAGGATAACAGACAAAGTTATTCTACTCTGTGCATCCTGGTTTTATCAGTTTCACGTTGGCTGAACCAGGTTGAGAAGGTACAACTTGGTGAAGCCAGGTGTAAGTGATTCGGATAAACACACCTTCCCGGCTTTCTTCAACAGACCATGAGACAACTACACATTTACTGATACTACAAAATGGAGGGGACGCGTGCAGCGTACTTTACACTCATTGAGCAACAGCTAAAATTGATCTGTGGTTTTCTACAGCTTTCACGGTACTGTGACACGCTGCAGCGTCACTGTTATGGCTGTCCAAGATGACGCTGGACAAAGACGGGGATTTAGGTTAAACCCCGGGACTTTTAATACCTTAACATTCATTGTTGTCCCACTGGGTGTCCCGTGATGCTGCCGGTCACCGTTAAACAATAACAGCGACCAACTACATATCACACCAATCTGAGAGGACGGCTTGTTTTGTTGGTGTCTGACGCCTGAAGTCACAGACCAAGTGCAGTTTTCGATGACTTTGGAATGAGACAGGGTTGATGACGGCTGATTTTTGCCCATCTGCTGCTGAAACATTTAGGAAAGTTTTCCACAGGCTGCTGCTGCAGGGACTATGTGCAGCAGACAGCTCTTCAAAACTGCTAGTTTAGGAGGCACTTGATTTTGATACGCAGCTGAGTTTCCTATGAGCGGAGCATTTTAAACGTCAGTATCAGTCGATCGTGAAGCCAAATCATGATTGAGATTTATATTTGATTAATTGTGCTGCTGGAGTTCAGCGGGCAAGTTTCCAATCTCAAATACCGGAGCATCAACAGGGAGAGACTCCACGACTGTGTGTGTGTCTGCAGCTGTAACACACACACGTACACTTTAATTATGTTTTGACGTTTAATTCTGGCGTCTCGTCTGAGTTGTGACTCACGTGAATGAATGAGCCGTCTGTCAGTCACAATAATGTGATCTGTGGTGTGAAGGAGAACAGTGTTTTAACCGGCTGTCATTCACTCTGATTTCATTGTTGTCACCATAAGGTTCAGTGTGTATATCACACACACACACACACACACACACACACACACACACACACACACACACACACACACAGTCCTGCTTTATTCACGGCAGGCAAACATACAAAGACACTCCTCTGTTTACCCATTACTTAATTGCAACAGCAGTTGCACAATGCAGCAATTAGTAAGGCAGTGTCGCAGTGTGTGTGTGTGTGTGTGTGTGTGTGTGTGTGTGTACATTATTATGCTCATAGATCTCCCAAAAAGCCAATGACAAATTAGCGTCAGAGACAAATCGGCTCTGAGCGCATCCATTATTCAGCCATTTGCATGATAAACACCCCCCCTATGTTTTTTGACGATTTCTTCTCGTACTCACCCCAAACATTGTCTCACACACACACACACACACACACACACACACACACACACACACACACACACACACTTTAATCAGTTTTATTGCTATTGTCGAGTGCTTTTCCAATACAGAGCCGCTCGGCTGCCCCCCGTCCTCCCACACGCTGGCAGAGACACACTCACATCCCAACAGTTAAACTGAGGACACTTTGACTGTTTGTGCATCTTTATCACCAACAACATTCTGCGGAGGAAGACGAGCTGCAAAGACGCCGCCTGAAGCAGCTGAACACTGTAGCGCTCAGCTGGAACGTCAGCCACATTGAGGCTGAACGTCTTTATAGCACCGCCGTCCTCTGGACTGCAGAGACACTCGTGTGCTGCAGGGACATGTGGGTAAACCAATGATCGCTGCAGAGACAACTAGCAGACCAAAATGTTGACGTTCAGCGCTCATGTTTACAAAATTCAGTCTTTCAGAATCAGAATCTGTTTACTGACAAACAGGTTTTCACATACGAGGAATTTCCTTTAGTGTATTGGTGCATAGTAATGATACGGGTGATGTGGTCTGTAAATGATATCACAATATTTTAATGCTATATCATGATACACAATATATATCTTGATATTTTGAAATCTCCTCTAAACAATTGTAGATTACCAAAATAATAAACTACTTAATAAACTACAGTTAAAGTTAAACACTGTTGCCACTGTTATAATAAAGTTAAATTAAGTACTGTAATCATAAAGTTAAATACAATGCTGTTTTAATAAAAAAGTGTTGTTAAATAAAAAGTAAAGTTAAATAAAAGTAATGTTAGAATAAAGTGAAATAAAATACTGCTATTATAAATTTATTGAAGTACTGTCGTAGTAAAGTTAAATTAAGTATTGTCATGATGAAGTCAAATAATACTACTAATACTATTGTTACTGTTGTTAAATAGAGTACTGTTAGAATAAATTAATTAAGGTACTGTAATTATAAAGTAAAATAAAATATTGTCATAATTAGATAAAGCATTGACATCATAAAACTCTATTATAAAAAATTAATTAAGGTACTGTCCTAATAATGTTTTATAAAAGTAATGTTAGAATAAAGTGAATAAAAATACTGGTATATTAAAATAATTGAAATATTGTCATTATAAAGTTAATTTAAGTATTGTCACAATAAAGTTAAATACAGTACAGTTACAATAAATTAATTAAGGTAGGTGTCATAAGTTTAATAACATGTTGGTATAATAAAGTAAAAATAAATACTGTTACAATAAAGTTGAATATTGTTCTTATAAATTTAAAGTAATAAAGTCAAATAAAATACACTTGTAATAAATTATTTAAAGTACTGTTACAATACAAGTAATTTTATAATAAAATAAATTGAAACAGAACCACTGGTACTTTTATTTGAAGCATTCGGCTCGTCTCTGGCTGGAGGTGTTTTAGCCGCTAACAGGAAGTTAATCTGTTACCCTGCACCTTTTACCATGGCAATTTATTCACTGTCACCTGGAAACAAACTAACAGCTTTCTGGTTCTTATATTAACAATATTTGCAGTATTGTCACACTGGTGCGCCATGGTCGCAAAATGCAACTAGATAGTCACTGTGGAGCCCTGCAGATACAGAAACACTCACCTGTTCACGCTGTTGTTACACTCATCAAGTTTAATTGTTACCATGACACTGGTAAACGTGAGGATTCATTCACTGTGAGATGGAAACTAATGGCTCTCTATGTCATATATTAACAATATTTGCCGGTCATGCTGGTGCTCCATGGTTGCAAAATTTGACTAAATAATGGCAGTAGACATATATATATATATAAGAGATATATTGCCCTCCTCTGCTGTACAGCACAAACATAAGAGAAAAAAAAAAAAAAAAATTAAAAATTCTAATAAAAATAAAAAAAATATGATAGAATAGCCACAATTGAATAGAAATGAAATTAGCAGTAGTAGTTTGTACAGAACATGGACTGAATATAGTCTGTCGTCCTCCATTATCTGCTCCTGGTAACTATGGTTATATTTAGAGTCAGATCCAGATGGCGGTTATTGGTCACGTTAATAACACGTCTGTGACAGAAGGAGAACTCACGTCTCCTCTAAGCTCATCCACCACCTCCACCTTAGTTTGTCCTTCTAATGTTTGTGGTCACATTTTTCAGTTTTCATGGATGACTCTCTGCTGTACGTGGAGGAGTTTGTTTCAAAGATGCTACATGTTGTTCTTTTTGGAAAGACAAAATTTTCCTCTAAAAAAAAAAACAACCTAATTCATGAGTAAATATCTTGAGCTGACCCCTGATGTCACGGCGCAGCCACACAGTGACACTGTTTACTCTGATGCAGACTCATTACCGAGGTCTCGTTCCAGCGGCGTGTACCTCTGCACAGAGCCGCACTGACTGCAGATCTGAGCCTCCTGTTCGTCTGCTTTGTGTTTCTGTTTCCTGCTTTGATTCATAAGAACCTTTCTCCTGCTGAACGCTGCTCGGCTCTCAGCAGCCCAGCGTGTTGTCACCGAGCTCAGTGTCGACGCACGACTCTGCAAACGCTGCACAGCTTTTCCTCCAACAGTTACCTGGAGAGAGAGAAAACAGCCTCTCCTCAGACGATGAGAGGGAAACACAGAGAGCGTGCCGAGGCTAACAGCAGCCGCTACGTGCAATCAGAGCATCAAGGAGACGTGACGTGGTAATTAGGTTGTAACAGCATGAAAGGATCCGAAGACTCAAGTCTCCCTGTTACTGTACAAGGAGGGAGGAGACGGAGCGCTTTACAAACACTCTGCTCTGTGTGTGTGTGTGTGTGTGTGTGTGTGTGTGTGTGTGTGTGTGTGTGTGTGTGTGTGGATACAATTAGCAGTGACAGCGAGCAGGTTGAAGTGAAGGCAGATGCTCCTGCTGCAGCTCTGCTGACACAGTGAAAACACCCACATCCTCATCCACTTACTCTGCTCCCGCTGCTGCTTTTAGATGTGTGTTATTGTCACCTCCTCCTCACCCCGCTGAGAGGAGGACACTCCTCCTCTGCACAGCAGGAGACACTGTACGAACCCAAACAGTTATGTTCAAACTGGATTTGATAAGATGACACTTTCATCGACCAAGTCATCAGAAACTTTTTTACAGAAAGTGACAGATTATTGTGATCTTGTGTTGATAAGCTCTGCCAGGGAGGTCACAGTTAATGTGTCTGTTTCTAGACCTCTGTCTGTCTGTCCACATCTCAGTGGACCAGCATTTTAAAAACAGACTTTTTATTGAGATAAAGTTCTTTGATGAGCCTTTAGAAATACATAAAACTGCAACAAAAAAAGACACAAAAAAGATAAAATTAGAATATTTTCAGCATTTCAAATAAAAAGTACAATAAAGATAAACTGAAATGTTTAAAATAATGTAGAACATATATTAAAATCTAGTCAACAGATCGGAGGTCTCACACCTTTTGAATGTTGTGAATTTCTGGAGGGGTGCTTTTATTTTGAAGGTGTCATAAGCTTCCCAGTGAGCAGTGGTGCTCCAACGTGTCACTTTACAACCCAGTCTCACTCCAAAGTCCTTGAAATCTGTCGTTTGGTCATTGAATTCCAGAGTCAGACACTGATGAAAAAAGCTGTCCTTTTATGTCGGCATGACACGCAGCTGGTCGCAGTCATTGTTTAATGGTGCCCAGTGTTGTCGGGGGAAACGCAGCGGGACAGCATCACCAGTTAATGGGACAGACGTCCAAGCAGGTTGGGTGGGAGGGGTGGTGGATGAGTCCAACAACCATCGACTTCACCAGGACGGAGGACGGTGTTCACCCTTCTGTGTGGAGTTTGCATGTTCTCCCCATGTCAGCGTGGGTTTTCTCCCAGGGGCTCCAAAGTCACGTCACTCGATGACATTCTTCCCTGTAGTGTCCTCCAGAAGCCTCCTCCCTCCTCGTCTCCTTAAAGCAGGATTTATACCTCTGTGGTGAATCGACGCCGTATCTATGGCGTAGGGTCTGGGTCAACAAAGCTTTTATTTACTTTAATTTCACAGATAGGAAACAATAAATGGTGAAGACAATAAAGCCTTCACAAACAGCATTTCAAGTCTTGTGTGCGATTAAGGGATCCTGTACAACTGTGTAAGTCCCTCAGCTAAGGAGAAATTAAACCTTAAGTGTCATAATAAAGGAAAAAATAAGTTTAAATGATTGAAAACTTAGAAAAGTAGAAAATCAGTGGATCTGAGACTCATGACGTGATACTTTTTTTCCTTAAAAATGTTTCTGAACATGAACTGATCAATGAAATAGTCACAGATGAATTTTCCAACTTTTCTTCTCCCTGGTCGACGGGCTGTTTTTGTCTCCCGTCAGCAGAGCTGCTCTGATTGGCAGCCAAACTGGAGAAGACTAAAATTAGAGCTGATTGGCCGGTTTCAAACGGGTCCAGTGTTTCCATAGAAACTAGAGTCAAAATCTGGAGAGGTGATTTTACAGCCAGTGAGTCTGAGGAATGAAAAACAAACACCAAACTTGTAAACAAACTGTGACTGATGTCATCATGTAACAGTTTCTCTGCGGGTCTTCTTTTCCCTCTGTGTGTGTCTGCAGGCGAAGAAGAGTCCCTACGCCTTCCTGTGGGACATGGCGGTGCTGGAGTACGCGGCCCTGACGGACGACGACTGCACCATCACCGTGTCGGGGAACAGCATGAGCAGTAAAGGCTACGGCATCGCCATGCAGCACGGCAGCCCGTACAGAGACCTCTTCTCTCAGAAGTAAGTGAAGCCACTCTCAGCACCTGGTGAGGGAAAAGTTTACCTGCAGGAACGTCTCCAAAAAAACACAGGTCTGATTTAAAGATGCCATGAGAAGCTGGATCATAACTTCATGTAGGTGTTCAATAATCTGTCATAACTCTGAAGGCAGTGTGCGAATGAACCAAAAGACTCCAAATCATAGACAGTCACAGTTCTTTTGATTGTTTGTGTCACCATGGCAACTTCAGAAATTCAGACGGGTTAGGTATGTAGTTAAATTAATTCACCCAAAAACAACAAACAAAGAACTGAAACTAAAATTAAACTTAAAGTAAAATGAAACTTAAATGACTGAACTTAGAGAACCCTTAACACACTTTTAACAAGTGATCGTGAAACATTAAACATTTTGTCGTCACAAACAAAGCTGCACCAAACGATCATTGTTTTAGCGGGCCGATTAATCCAACAACTATCCATCAATTATTTTAAAGATTATTTCTGTTACTTAATTCATTTAACTATGAATTTACCCAAAAATAAATGAATGAACATGCCTTATTAATAAGTTAATATTTTATTCAGATAAGCTGGGTAAGATCGAGACATTTGACAGTTCAGGACGCCTGTGTTAAAGATAATTCATCCATTTACATCCATATCTCTCCTGGGCCACGCCCTTCTTTGCAAACTCTGTCGCCCCCTGTTGGTCAACTGCAGAAACATTTTGGTGACATGCTTCAATGGCGTAGTTAAAAAAAAAGTCCACAGTGTTTGTTGATGTTTGAACAAACTATTTGATCTATGGTCAAATTTTCTGAAAGGCTGTTGTTTGGAACTGGTGGCGCCCCCTATTGACTGATTACAAAATAATTTAACACACATAATTTATCGTTATTATTTCACATACCCTGCAAATTTTGTAATGATTGGACAATCGATTTCTGAGTTATTGTCCGATTTGTGTTATCCCACACACATTTTTTTGTATTTCTTACGCCCCCTAGTGGTCAGTTTGAATTCAACTTTCAGCGTATGATTCAGGCACTTACGTAGACTTTTAAGATCGGTCCAATTTAGTACGAATTAGACCTACGATTTAGAAGATGTCCAAAACACCTTGTTTTTATGTTTATTTCCTTGTGTAACAAAAGCACGTGATTAGGTTTAAAAGGAAACCATCATGGTTTGGCTCCACATTCGTACAGGAAGTAAACAGCAGCCTCCGAGGTGACAGTCCAAGGTTTGTTGGACTCATCCATCCCCCGCCCCGCCCGCTCGGTCTATAGACACTTTCCAGCTCCTTATATCACTGCGGCATTTCAAACTGATTCCGTCCAGTGCTGCAGTGATAGGTGCAGTCCAGTCCCGTTATTAACTGACGGCGCCTATCTGCATGTCACACTGCTGCCACAGTTCCTGTCCAACCAACCAGCAGAGTATACCACCATAAAAGGTGGCTTTTGGCATCTGTGTCTGACTGAAATCACCAACCAAGTGGCGGTATTTGACGAGTTCAGATTGAGAACAGGCTGCACTGTCACGCACACACTTTCTCTCTTTTTAAACTGCACACACAATCTGGCACCAAAATGAGGCACCGAAATTTGCACTGTGGTTTGGTGCGGTAGGCTCCAGGTGAATAGGAAACCCCTCTGAAACCTGAAGAGACATCAGTTTTCTTGTGCTGCGTTCAGGCGCCTTTCACAAACGTTAAACTTTGAAACCTGAGCGAATTGATTTTGTTTCTTTGGAAAACTTGCTGAAAAGGTGATGAGCAACTTGGTGAGAAACGTCCTGCAAACTGAAGGAAAGAGTAAAACGTGACAAGAAAAAGAATCCGAGAAAGAAAAGAAGGAGATTATTGTTATTTAAATTACACAAAAAAATCTCTCTCTCTCTCTCTATACATATATTTAACACATTTTTGATTTGGTTTTTTACCCTTTTTTTTAACTATTTATCAGGAAAGTTTTCTGTATTTTTTTTTTACTAATTTCCTGCAAATTTCTTGTGAAGTTGCTCATTGTCTTTGTCGTGTGTTCTTGAGAGGAATCAGGCCAATTTGCTCAGGTTTTAAAGGGTTAAAATAAAAAATTGAGGACTGCAGCCTTGCTGTGATTAAACTCTATTAATGTGCTTTGTCTTTAATTATAGGACAGTAAATGTTTCATTCTCAGTTCACGCATGAATCTAATTCACCAGTTAATCAGTAAAGTTTCATCAAACACACAAATTGTGTGACACTTTAAATAAGTACAGAAGGCTTTGTAATAACTGGAGAGACAGCAGAGATAATGATCTCCATTCAGAGAACACATCTTCTCCTCCTTCCTCTTCCTCTGTGTGTTTTATGACTCCTCTTCCTGCTCCATCAGAGTCGTAAACATGATGTCTGCAGCGTGACGCAGCCTGGAGCTCGGAGCTGTTTACGGACAGTCACAACACGTTAGCGCAGACGGTGTTTCTGCTCTGCTCTCTCACATCAGGATTTTAGTTGAGAGCTTTTCTTTTCTTGTCAGCTGGTTTTATTGTGCAGTGAAACAAAGCCTGACGTGGAGTTAATGATGAAGGTTGGAGGCTTTTGTCGGCAGTTTGATCCTCTTTGTTGGCGTTAAGTCTTCATTATCAGCCTGTAAGTCCTGCGATGTGAGCGGGGAGCCTGTCCGCGGTGATTACACCTGACGGGGTTTAACTTCATGTAAAGGAGGGACACTTTGACTATAGGATGAGAAGTGTCACGCTGAGTTATTTCAAACTTGGCGGAGGCGTGCGGGGGTTTGAAAGTTGTGGGTGTTGAAGAGGCATTTGGTGCGAGGTGAGAAACACCTCCTGCAGGCGGTGAATCAATAACAGCGCTCCACGCTAAAGTCAATTAAGCTCACATGAAACGAGCCCGTGTTAAAAAAGCTCTGTTGTGAAGCAGAAGGATTTATTCACGGCGCGATGTGTAAACACAGAGACGTGAGCTAATTACCGATTAGATCTTGCGAGGCTGACGTTTCAGCAGAGGCTGGAAGTTTTTTAGGAAATTAAATTATCTCCTTCGGTGTGGAGCTGAGGATGAAATCAGTGAGTGAAGCCTCGTCTGTTCTCTTCCCAAACACAAATTGATCCCAGTGTGAGTTTTAAAATCGCAAAGATCATTTAGTAAATCTCCACATTATTACATCATGAATTGACGGTGTGAGGAGTCTCATAATCTCCCCGAAATCAGAAAACTTTCTCATCCGTCTGGTATCGATCGGCTCCCAGAGAGCAGACAGGAAGTCAGAGTAGAAAAAGAAACATGAGTTGACAAACACAGGAAACGCAGAGAAGTGGAATAAACATCATTATTTATGTTAAAGTTTTGGGTGTTGAATCCTCAAGTTAACTGATTAACAGCAGCCGTTGCAGCTGATTTATTGATCATTTCTAACTTGGCTCAGATTTGAAAGTTTCACAGGAAAAGAAATCAAAGTAGCAGGAAGTCACAAGGTGAGTAAAGATGGCCGCCTTCACACAGGTCATCACAAAACTCCTAAAGTTTGACACTTGAGGCTTAATTCTCCTTAGGTAAGGGACTTAGACAGTTTTAGAGAATCTCTGAAAAGGTTTCCTTAGTTAAGGAAGAACATCAACTCAGTGCTAAATATTTCCATGGAGATTGTTTGTTTGCTTGCGACGCCTGTTATCATCTCAGAAAGTTGGCTCATAGTTCAAGCAACCCCATTTTATGAACAATAAACTGATAGAGGAGCAAATACAGAGAGTGCTGGACGGAGCAGTGAGTGACAACAACCACGCCCACATCGCGCCCACATTTAAGAGTATATGTTTGTGGTGGAAACGCTAGGGTCTAGGTACCACGTCTGAAGGGTTACTGTTTTTTCCAGATGTACTACACTGAAAGTGTTTGGTGGAAACAGGGCTTTACACTCTGAATTTCACATCGAGCCTCTTTAACCTGAATTACCAAAAAGAAAACAAAGTAGACAAAGTATTTGTCTCTCCTTTTCAACGCAGCAACATTTTATTAGCTAGCAACGGACAGAGACGTTTATACACAATATATTTTCTACATTTTTCTCGCACAAGCCTCAAAATAAAAGTCAGACTTTCCATACAGTGTGTTTTTTTAATAATCCCCAGCCACTGGGCCAGTGTTGGACTTGCAACCATTTGTGATTTGTGGCGATCCTGTATCTGTAATAAATAATTATCTTTTCATGGGACAGTATTTTTTCGAGGTACAATGAAGCAAATGAGTCGAATAACTCTATTCCAATGCTCTTACGAACAGTCTGTTGCTGGTATGGTTGCATTTTTGGGCCCAGAGAACATGATAATGATCGACCAGTGAGGTTCCACATTGTCTCCAGCAGAAGCCTCAGCTCTGTGGGCCTGTTCACAAGAGAATAGCAGAAGAATGACAAAGAGTAGCACGAGGTTCTTCCAACCAAACTCCCTTAGGGACGTTGAGTTTGCAGTAGCTGCCTGTGTCTCACATCTCCGTCCCATCCTCCTCTGTTTTTGTGTGTCTGAATATTTTGTAGAATGATTCTTTAAAATTTGAATCCTTCCATACAGTTTCGAAAACAACTCTTTATTTCCTCCTTTATTGAAGGCATCTGAATATACAGTAACAGGTTGAGTTTGTTTGTCTTTAAGCTTTGAATTTTTTCCATTAAAGTCGTCACTGACTTTCACATTTCTGTAGAAATCTGTCTTTTCTCGTCCAGGTGTCTTTGATATATCCTGAACACCTCATACATACTCATACATACATGTAATTCCATAACACACACACACACACACACACACACACACACACACACACACACACACACACACACACACACACACACACACACAGTATATAGCAGCAGCCCACAGCCATGATACATAAAAGCAGCTGGCCACATTTCTGGATCTGTTATTACCTGTATTGATAAAAGATAAAATCAGCTGCACTCACAGTTAAACCACTGAACTGAAGAGACTTTGGGCTTTTATTAGATTAGATTTTTACATCTTATATGTTTTATCGTAGGATTGTAGTTTGATTATATATCAGTGCTTCGTGACCCTTTTTAGCTCCGTTCATCTTCACTGTATTTGGGCAGAGAGACAACTGAAACCAAAACTAACAGCTCAGAGAGGCAGAGCTGTTTTTCTTTAATGATTAAATGTGACTTTAACTGTCATGTCAACATTTCTTTTGTAACAGTAGAGAGTATGATTCCTGGCAGTGGTTAGCATCCTCGCCTCACAGCAAGAGGGTTCCTGGTTTGAACCCAGGGTGAGGGGTTCAAGTTTAGGGTGCTCCAGCTTCCTCCCACAGTCCAAAGACATGCAGGTTAATTGGTGACTCTAAATTGTCCGTAGGTGTGAATGTGAGTGTGAATGGTTGTCTGTCTCTATGTGTCAGTCCTGTGATAGTCTGGGGACCTGTCCAGTGTGAGCCCTGCCTCTCGCCCAATGTCTGCTGGGATAGGCTCCACCCCCCCCCGTGACCCTCAAGAGGACAAGTGGTTAGAAAATGAATGAATAATAATAATAATTCCTTAAGTATGAATAGGTCCTAAAATGATCTGCACAGTCACAGGTGACGTTCAGTGTTTTCAGTCAGACATCATTTAATCTGATCGTTTGACATTTTGGGAAATACGTTTATTTGCTCTCTTGCAGAAACATCCTGAAAGTGTTCCTTTAAATCTGCTCTCAGAGACTCGGGGAGTCCAAATGGAAGCAAACTGCTGGAACTTAATATTCTGTGAGCCGCCGTCCTCTGAGCCGTGGTGGCTGCTGCTCTCCGCAGACCTGCAGAGTCACAGGAAATGACTTTATCCACCTTCATATTAAAGAATTTCATTTGGGTCGAGAGATGAAATATCGCTTTTGTGAGCGGCCCTCGTGTGTGTGTTGCGTGGCTCAGCAGGAGTGTGTGCGGCCGGCCTCCCAGGTGTGAACGTCTCTGTGATTTGGTGTCTGGATGAAAAGCAGCCGGGGCTCAGAGTCCTGAGGAGCCGCTCTCAAAGCCTCTGAACTGACGGCGTGGAGTTGTGAGGAGGGCGGCCATTATACAGCAGCTCACAGCCGGGGCGCGTTTGATGTCTGTCGCACACGCTCACAAACTCCTCAACACACAATTGGCCGTGTAACTTCCTGTGTAATCTCTTAGAGGAGGAAAAACACAAATAGTGATTGTGAGGTTCGAGCCCGGCAGCGGCGGCGTTAATAGAGACGTTAACACAGAGCATTAGCGGCTGCACCGCTGTGATGCCGATGTTATTATCAGAGCAGCGGAGCGGGCTGCAGATCAGCCACGCTGAGGCCAAATGGGCTCTCTGGGAGGTGTTTGTGCGCCCCGTGGCTGCGTGGGAGGGACGCCCGCGGCCCGAGAGCAACTCCACACCAGAGATGTCATTTACACCTCCTCCAGCTGCGCATTTATCTGACTCCCCCGTCCTGTCCCGCAGACTTCTATCCCCATCCTCCTCTCCCTCTGTGTGATCCTCCGTCGTGCTCTCAGGCCATGTTCAGGAAGCGAGGAAATCCTGTTTCTCAGAGCTGCTCTTTAAAGCTTTGAGTCTGTGCTCTTTGTGAGTGACGAGTGTCCGGATCAGATGACCTGAGGGAGGATGAGGCTGCAGCAGAGGAGTGTTGATTCTACACACAATCTGAAATCAAACAAAGACTCTGGTTCAGGTGTGTGCGGTTGTTTGTGAACACAGCCGTGTTTTAGCCCTCGGGGTGTGTGTAGTGTAACACAGATTTCGACCCTGTGTTGCTTGTTAATGATTAATTTCAGAACAGGGCTGAGTCTCAGTCTGACAGCTTCTCTGTCGATGTTCGACTAATTGCCGGAACCATCAGCGATTCAGCTGTCAGACCGTCGGTCGGATTTTTGGCAGGTCCGAAATTCTGGTCTGCAGTTTGATCTGATTTCCCAACATGGCTGCTGTCAAAAGGATCTGTACAATAAAACTGCAGTGAGCCTGTTCTGACATCACTGGAGCAGTTTCTCACTCTGTGTCTGACTGTAGTTTAACTGAGATTAAAAGTAAACAACAGACTGAACATGTTGTCGACATCTACGGTCCCTTTTTTTCTGCTAACTTCAAATCATAGCAAAATGCACTAACAAATGCTGCTTTCTCTTTTATCAGCGGTGTCAGGTTCATCCTGTTTGAACAAACTTTAGCGGTGTTGTGAAGAACGGATGGGTGTGAGTACTCGAGTACTCAATGTAGACGTCAGTATTTCTCAGACACTGTAACAATAATGGTCGTAGCTACCGTGACGTCATCCAGTGGTTTGTGGGCTCCCATTCTGAAGCCTTGATCCGGCATTTCGGCTGACACCATCTTGTTTTTTTGGAGCCAGAAGCTCCTATATTTGGGCGAGGTCTGACTAAGAGGCCGAGGAAACTGTCAGCAGACAGTCTCTCACTTAAAGTGTCCCGCCCTTAATGATGTGTAACTTGAAATGAGGTGAGATATGTAAGAATTCGGCCCTGTACCGTTGTCATGAATGTTTAAATCAGCGATAGAACCTTTTATTTAGTGATCGGCTTTTAGCTGGAGGCAAAACAATTCTCCACAGACATTAGCTAGCAACTTCTGTTGGCTTGTTTTTGACAATGGAGGAAGATGTGAGTGGAGCGTTCAGAAATACTCATTCTGAGTGTCGGAGCGCACTCTGACACAAACTGGACCTATCGCTGTCTGAATGTACCGTTGGGTTATCCAGGGCACTGCACTCTCAGAGTGGGACTCTGGACACTCTGTCTGTGGAGGCGGAGCAGCAGAGCGCCGAGCGGAGTGAATGTGTGATTAACTTCGCCGTTGGTTCATTCATGTAGAAATATAACGCTCCGTTTCTTCCACCAACAGGGCTCTCATTTTAGTGTAGAGCGTCAGACTGAATTTACCAGCGCACCATGTCAGGTCACTCACTCTCCGGGACCGCCAGTGTTACTGGAAGAAGTAAACACTGACCAACGGGACCAGACTGGCCGACCAGTATGCTCTCACTCAGTGGATGGATGATGTCACAGGAAGCCAATCTTGTTTGTTTTGCTACCAAAGCTAACGTTAGCTAATGTGCTAAAAAGTTAGCGTTCCAGAGAAATCCAATCTTCCTCTTAATAGCTCCCCAGTTTCTGATGAGGTGGACATGATAACCCTTAATACACATAACGTTCTTCATCCCTACAACAGGAAATACTTTGTCCCTAACCTGATATGAAGTGTGCGCTGCACATGTGAGCATTTTTGATGATGGCCTCCGTCCAGTCCTTTGGTCTTATCACATTAACCATCTTTGTTTTTGTTGACGGGCAGTGGCGGCTGGTTTTGAGCCATGACTCCTTCTATTCTGGCTCCCAATAACACAACAAGACCACATGTTAAGACTCCTATGTAGCCTACAGCCCTCTCTTCAAGTGAATAAACCACAATATTTTGGGGAAACAAAGACACTCTGACGTAGCTGTTGCTAGATAACTTAATCTTCACTCTTTGCGGCTAAGAGTTCTGATGACAGATGGATGTTGTGATATTATTAGTTGAGACTGGTTGGAACTAGTTTATTTAAGCACACATCATGTTTTTGTTTTGCAGGAAGAAACATGATTCTGATATCAAAATTATGGGCAAATATTGTCAGGTGATGAAGGTTGTAGAGTTTGTCTGTGGAACTTCTATGTAGTGTTTATACACTCTGCAGTGTGTGTGTGTGTGTGTGTACGCAGGGTACATATTGTACTGTACACATAAATCTACACTCGAGATGTAAATCAGGTTAATTTGTATTTAAATAAACTCAGTTCATTTTAATGTTTGTTGTCATGGCGAAGACACGAAGACACTTGTGTGAAGCATTTCGGGCGATATAGAGAATTGTTCTGAAAATATATACTTCATATTGGTCGTCATGGTGCAGAGAGGTGTTATGGCTTTATTGCTCTCGGCTCCTCGTTTCAAAGTATGAGACGATTTAATGGAGTGGTTTTCTTATTTCTGGTTTAATGAGATCTGAAACTGTTGGCTGCTGTGTGAGTTTTACGCTCTCAGACTTCAGCAGATGAATCTTGACCCGAGTGATTCTCGAGCTGTTGAGTCTCTTTGACTTTCCCCTCCCTCGCACCCTCACTCTGCTCCTCTCGTGTTTCCTGGTTGGCGCCTGATTGCGGCGATGGTCGGGTTCATTGTTTGCCTTTGGGACTGTCTCTCAATCACGGCCTCTCCTTTCCCTTCTCCTCCCTCTGCACCTCACACTTCCTCTTTAATTAAACAGCTCTGTGTTTATTTAGGGATTAATTTGTGGCACTGAATGGAGACAAAACCGCGAGTTATTAATGGAGTTTTTGCACCGGCCCGGCCCGGTTCAGCAGGCGTCCAACGGCCCGAGGCGTCCTCGCAGCGCAGCGTTCAGGGACGACCAGGAATAATGTGTCAGGGTGTTAAATTGAGGGCAGAGCTATTGTTCAGAGCGAAAACCATTATCTCCACATTTCCAACCATCATTTTAATACCTAGTCCCATAACTGCTGTATTACCTCGATCCCTGGGTTTCCATTTGATAATCCTGCCATTAATAACCTTTGCAGACTTTGTTGCCTCTGCTGCTCATTTGTGCTGTAAAACTATTTTGTCCTCGGGGTGTTTCAGGGTGTGTGTGTGTGGGGGGGGGGGGTGTGTGTGTGAGGGTGTGTGGGGGGTTGGTAGATGGAAACTGCAGTGCACTGACCTTCAACATGTTCACGCTGAGTTGAGCAGATTAAATGTAGCAAATTGGGCTCTGATTTTACTGCTGCTAAAAGCAGATTGTTCTTCAGTGGTCATGGCAGAGTTTGCTTAATTAACTCTATTACTCAACACAACGAGAACAGCAGGCCGGCCGGATGAAACAAAGGCTGTGTCCGAAATCACTCACTGCTTACTATACTGTCCACTATAGAGTCACTTCACCATTTTGTATCACTGTAGGAATGTACAGGGGGAATTATTACACCTTAAAAACACAATGATAATGCCTGACATAATTAACTGCGCCAAGAACATGACTTCAATAGTGTCTCATATTGCAGATGAGCTCACTGTACAGTGCGTACATAGTGAGCAGGAAGTAGTGAATGATTTCGGCCACAGCTTTAGTGTGTGCCACAAAGGGTGCTTTCAGACCTGTGGTTGTCTCCTTTGGTCTGAATCAGGGACTCATGTTGTTACAAAGTTGTATAATTGCCTAGAGTTGGTTGGTGTTCTCACGGCAGCATTTACAAGCGGACCAGATCAAATGTCTGACCGAGAAAGCTGCTCTTGATTGGTCAGAATTTCCATGTGGGAAAAATCCAGGAAGTAAAGCAAACATTGAAGATAAATGTGACACTTTCTAATGTCACAATGGAGGGACAACTACGCAGGTTGATTTTAGCGCTGCTCATCGTGGACTATATTGCTGTCATTGTTCATTTGAGTCAAAGCATACAGTTTGAAAACGAGGCGCGGCTCCAACTAGAAAACAATGTTTTGATGCATTGGATGTGCTGAATGTGCATATTAAGGCAGTACAGGAGGAGGCGCACATTAATAATCCTCCAGGACTGTAACATGCTCATGTTTAACCCAAACAATGTGTCATGTGACTGCAGCTGGTTCAGATCCAGGTCGGAACACGTTCTCACAACAAACCAACCGCACCAGAGTTGTGTGGACACCTTACAGAAATAACAACCCTAACGACTGTTTCTGCGCTTCTAGACGGAAACATCTCTCACTGATAAGTTAAGGGAAAACAAATCAAACAGAAAACAAAATGTAATGCATGCTAATTTGGACATCACATAACCCTGAACAAAACACGGGTCTTTCTTTCTCTGACGAGAATCTAAGGTTTAAACAAACAGACGTTGTGATGATTAATTTCTCGTCTGCTGTTTCTGAGGTCAAGAACAAACTCTGAACCTCTGTATCAGAAGCGCGTGTCCTCACTGACCTCTGCTGATATCCAGCCATGCTGATAATGTCAGCGTTAAGAAACAACATCTTCTTAGTATAAATAATTCCCAGAACACACTGCGATTAATCTTTCCATCAAAAACATATCTGATGTTTCAAATAAGTCACATAGAAACATGATTTCTATGAAACAGCGCTGCGCTTAGTTTCCTGGAAACAATGATTCAATTTCATGCTAATGACAGTGAAAAGTCCATCTTAAATGAACTAACAAAGTAACCAGGGAGTCGATGAGCAGCTGAGCGTGAACACCGTCAGCTTGTCTACAGCTGAGCAGTGAAAGAGCATTTCTTTAGGTTTAAACAGAACTATGTGTTTAAGGTAAATTATATTTTACTTGGATAAAAGAAACAAACAGTTCTTGTCAGGACACAGACGTAAAAGACTGGTTTCCTTCTGGTTCACACCTAATTTTCAATTGTTGCGAGCAGTTTGACCAAAAATAAATTGAACAAGAAAAGGTAGTTCTCAGCGGAACCAAAAAATAGCAGGTTTTTGTTGACCTGAAGTCAACAGATTTAATCAGCGCTGATTTTGGTGGGAAAGAGGAATGAGACAGACGTCTCATCACTTGTGGTGTAGATGACCTAACATGACTCGAGCCGGACAGCCAGATGTGACTCTGACCAAGTTTGGGTATGTGAGGAGAGGCAAATGTTCCCAGAACTAGTCATCTAAACAACAGGAAACAGCAGCTTAAGTGACAGGAAGCACCTTGTCAGCTTGTAGGTGTGTCTGACACTATAAACCGTGATGATGTACCAATTCTGCGTAGAGTAAACCGCCAATCCTGTGTGTTTTGAGTTCCTTTATTCCACAAAATCTGGACAAAATCTCTCTGCATGGCTTGGCGTAGGCGCCCACCTTAAATCCCCTATGTTCCTCCAAGACATTTCCATTTTTGGATGTGGAATCCACAGCTAGCCAAACTAGAGACTCCAGGCAGCTGCCGCCACTGAAAATTCAAAGTAAAGGCAGCAGGTCGTAGATGTATGACGCACATTTTAGCTGATGAAACATTAAAACATTTTTAATTCGATGTGCTCCCTGTCAAAGCCACAGGGAGCCACTGAAGAGCGTCCAAAGAGCCGCAGGTTGCCGACCCCTGCACTAGACAGAAGATAGGAAATATGACTGGTGTCAACAATCAGTCACCACATATTCAACTCCCTTTTTAGTCGACACAGAAACTGTCTCAGTGGTTGTTTGGAGAGATGTGTTGATTTAAGAGTTGCAGCTGTGTGCGTTTATACCGTGAATATTTTCTGCAGACACTTCGTCTCTTCTTTAGCACCAGTTTTTATTTTTCTTGCCAAAAGTATTTCATGTTAAACGACAACATAATTACCACGTATGAACACCTAAGAGGCCCCGCGAAGAAATAAACCTCACAGCCGACACCCCCTGCTGTTTCCGAAGCAAGTGTTCATTTATATTCTGAGTGGAGACAAGAAGCAAAAATCAATGCAGCCGTCACTCTGAAAAGATGAAGCCACACATTATCACCTGCATTCAACCTCAGTGAAATAAACCACTCAAAAAACTCAATGTCTTCTTAAGCAGCACACAAGATTACAATTGACGCAGGATGATTGTTTTTAAATTACAGTGAAATTCCTTATGTTTAATTCAATACCCTGTAATTTCTCTTTATTGAAAATTCCCCTCAGAAAGTTAGCGGCTGCCGCTCTGAGCGCCGTCCCTGCTCCACAGCATCCATAAGAAACATTAAACACGTCATGTAATCGCCCATATCGACTCATTTCAGGAACAAAATCACAGCCGTGATGAGGCAGGGAGGAACTGTGCAGGTCTATTGTTGGAGTTAAAGAACAATTAGAGTGAGACTTGTCACACTGCCTTCATCAAACCATCGTTTGGCGTTCACATTGATTTAATAAAGGTAGCTGCAGCTTTTCACTCAAAGCACAGTCTGCTGATGAATATGATGAAACATTTTCAGAAGCATTTTGAACAAGTTGACATTTTCTTTATTGTATTTTGACAGTTTTTATCCACTTATTAGTTTCTATTCTGGTCTACAGGGAGCGCTGTTGTTCTAAGAAATGGAGCGCTCCATGTCTTTATGACTTAATTAACCGTTTAGGTTCACTACATCTGCGTCTGACGTTTTGCTGCTTTGTCTGTGCCCAGATAACGTTCTGCGCTCAGAGTGAGCTGTTTTAAATAATCAAACTCTACATGTATTTCAACAGTGCTCCCAAATAACACTCAAACTCCAAAAACACATCACTTTGTGCTGGCAAAACTGAAATCACGGCATGCTGACACAAATAAATAACAGTCTCATGTATTTAAACATATGAACTAGTTCTCATGGCAACATCAGGCTTTTTCTCAATTTGTATTTATTTTCTGACATCATGACTTATTATGCTGTGCCATGACCGTTTATAACTGTAACTTGTTTTATGACATACTATACTATGACGTTTTTTCATAGTTTTGGACGACATGCTATACTATGACGTTTTTTCATAGTTTTGGACGACATGCTATACTATGACGTTTTTTCATAGTTTTGGACGACATGCTATACTACGACGTTTTTTTCATAGTTTTGGACGACATGCTATACTACGACGTTTTTTCATAGTTTTGGACGACATGCTATACTGTGACTTTTTTTCATAGTTTTGGACGACATGCTATACTATGACGTTTTTTCATAGTTTTGGACGACATGCTATACTATGACTTTTTTTCATAGTTTTGGACGACATGCTATACTATGACGTTTTTTCATAGTTTTGGACGACATGCTATACTATGACGTTTTTTCATGCTTTTTGACGACATGCTATACTATGACTTTTTTTCATAGTTTTGGACGACATCCTATACTATGACGTTTTTTCATAGTTTTGGACGACATGCTATACTATGACTTTTTTTCATAGTTTTGGACGACATACTATACTATGACGTTTTTTCATAGTTTTGGACGACATGCTATACTATGACGTTTTTTCATAGTTTTGGACGACATACTATACTATGACGTTTTTTCATAGTTTTGGACGACATGCTATACTATGACTTTTTTTCATGATTTTTGACGACATGCTATACTATGACGTTTTTTCATAGTTTTGGACGACATGCTATACTATGACTTTTTTTCATAGTTTTGGACGACATGCTATACTGTGACGTTTTTTCATAGTTTTGGACGACATGCTATATACTATGACGTTTTTTCATAGTTTTGGACGACATACTATACTATGACTTTTTTCATAGTTTTGGACGACATGCTATACTATGACGTTTTTTCATAGTTTTGGACGACATGCTATACTATGACTTTTTTTCATAGTTTTGGACGACATGCTATACTATGACGTTTTTTCATAGTTTTGGACGACATGCTATACTATGACTTTTTTTCATGATTTTTGACGACATGCTATACTATGACGTTTTTTCATAGTTTTGGACGACATGCTATACTATGACTTTTTTTCATAGTTTTGGACGACATGCTATACTGTGACGTTTTTTCATAGTTTTGGACGACATGCTATATACTATGACGTTTTTTCATAGTTTTGGACGACGTACTATACTATGACTTTTTTCATAGTTTTGGACGACATACTATACTATGACTTTTTTCATAGTTTTGGACGACATGCTATACTATGACGTTTTTGATGGTTTTGGACGACATTTTGGACGACATACTATACTATGACTTTTTTTCATAGTTTTGGACGACATGCTATACTATGAGTTTTTTTCATAGTTTTGGACGACATGCTATACTATGACTTTTTTTCATGATTTTGGACGACATGCTATACTGTGACGTTTTTTCATAGTTTTGGACGACATGCTATACTATGACTTTTTTTTCATAGTTTTGGACGACATGCTATACTGTGACGTTTTTTCATAGTTTTGGACGACATACTATACTATGACGTTTTTTCATAGTTTTGGACGACATGCTATACTGTGACTTTTTTTCATAGTTTTGGACGACATGCTATACTACGACGTTTTTTCATAGTTTTGGACGACATGCTATACTATGACTTTTTTTCATAGTTTTGGACGACATGCTATACTGTGACGTTTTCTCATAGTTTTGGACGACATGCTATACTATGACGTTTTTTCATAGTTTTGGACGACATGCTATACTGTGACTTTTTTTCATAGTTTTAGAGGACATGCTATACTGTGACGTTTTTTCATAGTTTTGGACGACATGCTATACTGTGACGTTTTTTCATAGTTTTGGACGACATGCTATACTGTGACGTTTTTTCATGCTTTTGGACGACATGCTATACTATGACGTTTTTTCATAGTTTTGGACGACATACTATACTATGACGTTTTTCATGGTTTTGGACGACATGCTATACTATGACGTTTTTTCATGGTTTTGGACGACATGCTATACTATGACGTTTTTCATGGTTTTGGACGACATTTTGGACGACATGCTATACTATGACATTTTCTCATAGTTTTGGACGACATGCTATACTATGACGTTTTTCATGGTTTTGGACGACATGCTATACTATGACGTTTTCTCATAGTTTTGGACGACATGCTATACTATGACGTTTTTTCATGGTTTTGGACGACATGCCATACTATGACGTTTTTTCATGGTTTTGGACGACATGCTATACTATGACGTTTTTTTCATGGTTTTGGACGACATGCTATACTATGACTTTTTTCATAGTTTTGGACGACATGCTATACTATGACGTTTTTTCATGGTTTTGGACGACATACTATACTATGACTTTCTTCATAGTTTTGGACGACATGCTATACTATGAGTTTTTTTCATAGTTTTGGACGACATGCTATACTATGACTTTTTTCATAGTTTTGGACGACATACTATACTATGGGTTTTTTTCATAGTTTTGGACGACATGCTATACTATGACGTTTTCTTATAGTTTTGGACGACATGCTATACTATGACTTTTTTCATAGTTTTGGACGACATGCTATACTATGACTTTTTTCATAGTTTTGGACGACATGCTATACTATGACGTTTTTCATGGTTTTGGACGACATACTATACTATGAGTTTTTTTCATAGTTTTGGACGACATGCTATACTATGACTTTTTTTTCATAGTTTTGGACGACATACTATACTATGAGTTTTTTTCATAGTTTTGGACGACATGCTATACTATGACTTTTTTCATAGTTTTGGACGACACGCTATACTATGACGTTTTTTCATAGTTTTGGACGACACGCTATACTATGACGTTTTTTCATAGTTTTGGACGACATACTATACTATGACTTTTTTCATAGTTTTGGACGACATACTATACTATGACGTTTTTCATGGTTTTGGACGACATTTTGGACGACATGCTATAGTGTGACGTTTTTTCATAGTTTTGGACGACATGCTATACTATGACTTTTTTTCATAGTTTTGGACGACATGCTATACTATGACGTTTTTTCATAGTTTTGGACGACATGCTATACTATGACGTTTTTCATGGTTTTGGACGACATGCTATACTATGACTTTTTTCATAGTTTTGGACGACATGCTATACTATGACTTTTTTCATAGTTTTGGACGACATGCTATACTATGACATTTTTTCATAGTTTTGGACGACATACTATATACTATGACATTTTTTCATACTTTTGGACGACATGCTATACTATGACGTTTTTTCATGGTTTTGGACGACATACTATACTATGACGTTTTTTCATAGTTTTGGACGACATGCTATACTATGACGTTTTTTCATGGTTTTGGACGACATGCTATATACTATGACGTTTTTTCATAGTTTTGGACGACATACTATACTATGACTTTTTTCATAGTTTTGGACGACATGCTATACTATGACTTTTTTTCATGATTTTTGACGACATGCTATACTATGACTTTTTTTCATAGTTTTGGACGACATACTATACTATGACGTTTTTTCATAGTTGTGGACGACATGCTATACTATGACGTTTTTTCATGCTTTTTGACGACATGCTATACTATGACTTTTTTTCATAGTTTTGGACGACATGCTATACTATGACGTTTTTTCATAGTTTTGGACGACATGCTATACTATGACGTTTTTTCATGCTTTTTGACAACATGCTATACTGTGACTTTTTTTCATAGTTTTGGACGACATGCTATACTATGACGTTTTTTCATAGTTTTGGACGACATACTATACTATGACGTTTTTTCATAGTTTTGGACGACATGCTATACTATGACGTTTTTTCATAGTTTTGGACGACATACTATACTATGACGTTTTTTCATAGTTTTGGACGACATGCTATACTATGACGTTTTTTCATAGTTTTGGACGACATGCTATACTATGACGTTTTTTCATGCTTTTTGACAACATGCTATACTGTGAGTTTTTTTCATAGTTTTGGACGACATGCTATACTATGACGTTTTTTCATAGTTTTGGACGACATACTATACTATGACGTTTTTTCATAGTTTTGGACGACATGCTATACTATGACTTTTTTTCATAGTTTTGGACGACATGCTATACTATGACGTTTTTTCATAGTTTTGGACGACATGCTATACTATGACTTTTTTTCATGATTTTTGACGACATGCTATACTATGACGTTTTTTCATAGTTTTGGACGACATGCTATACTATGACGTTTTTTCATAGTTTTGGACGACATGCTATACTATGACTTTTTTTCATAGTTTTGGACGACATGCTATACTGTGACGTTTTTTCATAGTTTTGGACGACATACTATACTATGACTTTTTTTCATGATTTTGGACGACATGCTATACTGTGACGTTTTTTCATAGTTTTGGACGACATGCTATACTATGACTTTTTTTTCATAGTTTTGGACGACATGCTATACTGTGACGTTTTTTCATGATTTTTGACGACATGCTATACTATGACGTTTTTTCATAGTTTTGGACGACATGCTATACTATGACTTTTTTTCATAGTTTTGGACGACATGCTATACTATGACGTTTTTTCATAGTTTTGGACGACATGCTATACTATGACGTTTTTTCATAGTTTTGGACGACATGCTATACTGTGACGTTTTTTCATAGTTTTGGACGACATGCTATATACTATGACGTTTTTTCATAGTTTTGGACGACATGCTATACTATGACTTTTTTTCATGATTTTGGACGACATGCTATACTATGACTTTTTTTTCATAGTTTTGGACGACATGCTATACTGTGACGTTTTTTCATAGTTTTTGACAACATACTATACTGTGACGTTTTTTCATAGTTTTGGACGACATGCTATACTGTGACGTTTTTTCATAGTTTTGGACGACATGCTATACTGTGACGTTTTTTCATAGTTTTGGACGACATGCTATACTATGACTTTTTTCATAGTTTTGGACGACATGCTATACTATGACTTTTTTTCATGATTTTGGACGACATGCTATACTGTGACGTTTTTTCATAGTTTTGGACGACATGCTATACTATGACGTTTTTTCATGGTTTTGGACGACATTTTGGACGACATGCTATCCTATGACGTTTTTTATAGTTTTGGACGACATGCTATACTATGAAGTTTTTTCATGCTTTTTGACAACATGCTATACTGTGACTTTTTTTCATAGTTTTGGACGACATGCTATACTATGACGTTTTTTCATAGTTTTGGACGACATGCTATACTATGACGTTTTTTCATAGTTTTGGACGACATGCTATACTATGACTTTTTTTCATGATTTTGGACGACATGCTATACTGTGACGTTTTTTCATGGTTTTGGACGACATTTTGGACGACATGCTATCCTATGACGTTTTTTATAGTTTTGGACGACATGCTATACTATGAAGTTTTTTCATGCTTTTTGACAACATGCTATACTGTGACTTTTTTTCATAGTTTTGGACGACATGCTATACTATGACGTTTTTTCATAGTTTTGGACGACATGCTATACTATGACGTTTTTTCATAGTTTTGGACGACATGCTATACTATGACGTTTTTTCATAGTTTTGGACGACATACTATACTATGACGTTTTTTCATAGTTTTGGACGACATGCTATACTATGACGTTTTTTCATAGTTTTGGACGACATGCTATACTATGACGTTTTTTCATAGTTTTGGACGACATGCTATACTATGACTTTTTTTCATGATTTTGGACGACATGCTATACTGTGACGTTTTTTCATGGTTTTGGACGACATTTTGGACGACATGCTATCCTATGACGTTTTTTATAGTTTTGGACGACATGCTATACTATGAAGTTTTTTCATGCTTTTTGACAACATGCTATACTGTGACTTTTTTTCATAGTTTTGGACGACATGCTATACTATGACGTTTTTTCATAGTTTTGGACGACATACTATACTATGACGTTTTTTCATAGTTTTGGACGACATGCTATACTATGACGTTTTTTCATAGTTTTGGACGACATGCTATACTATGACGTTTTTTCATGCTTTTTGACAACATGCTATACTGTGAGTTTTTTTCATAGTTTTGGACGACATGCTATACTATGACGTTTTTTCATAGTTTTGGACGACATACTATACTATGACGTTTTTTCATAGTTTTGGACGACATGCTATACTATGACTTTTTTTCATAGTTTTGGACGACATGCTATACTATGACGTTTTTTCATAGTTTTGGACGACATGCTATACTATGACTTTTTTTCATGATTTTTGACGACATGCTATACTATGACTTTTTTTCATAGTTTTGGACGACATGCTATACTATGACTTTTTTTCATAGTTTTGGACGACATGCTATACTATGACGTTTTTTCATAGTTTTGGACGACATGCTATACTATGACTTTTTTCATAGTTTTGGACGACATGCTATACTATGACGTTTTTTCATAGTTTTGGACGACATGCTATACTGTGACGTTTTTTCATAGTTTTGGACGACATGCTATATACTATGACGTTTTTTCATAGTTTTGGACGACATGCTATACTATGACTTTTTTTCATGATTTTGGACGACATGCTATACTGTGACGTTTTTTCATAGTTTTGGACGACATGCTATACTATGACTTTTTTTTCATAGTTTTGGACGACATGCTATACTGTGACGTTTTTTCATAGTTTTTGACAACATACTATACTGTGACGTTTTTTCATAGTTTTGGACGACATGCTATACTATGACGTTTTTTCATAGTTTTGGACGACATGCTATACTGTGACGTTTTTTCATAGTTTTGGACGACATGCTATACTATGACTTTTTTCATAGTTTTGGACGACATGCTATACTATGACTTTTTTTCATGATTTTGGACGACATGCTATACTGTGACGTTTTTTCATAGTTTTGGACGACATGCTATACTATGACTTTTTTTCATGATTTTGGACGACATGCTATACTATGACGTTTTTTATAGTTTTGGACGACATGCTATACTATGACGTTTTTTCATAGTTTTGGACGACATACTATACTATGACTTTTTTTCATGATTTTGGACGACATGCTATACTGTGACGTTTTTTCATGGTTTTGGACGACATTTTGGACGACATGGTATACTATGACGTTTTTCATGGTTTTGGACGACATTTTGGACGACATGCTATACTATGACGTTTTCTCATAGTTTTGGACGACGTGCTATACTATGACGTTTTTCATGGTTTTGGACGACATGCTATACTATGACGTTTTTTCATAGTTTTGGACGACATACTATACTATGACGTTTTTTCATAGTTTTGGACGACATGCTATAGTATGACGTTTTTCATAGTTTTGGACGACATGCTATACTGTGACGTTTTTTCATAGTTTTGGACGACATGCTATACTATGACGTTTTTTCATAGTTTTGGACGACATGCTATACTGTGACTTTTTTTCATGATTTTTGACGACATGCTATTGTTGGGACTTTATATTACTAGGCCTCATCAAGAGGGACCAAAATGTTGGGAATCCACACTTATAGGCTTTGTACGGCGGCACCATTAATGTAGGGAATCTACATTAATAGGCTCAAATTGGCTATCAGAAATAGTAATTATTAGTAATAATTATTAATTATGTTAAATAACGTGACTTAATTAACATTAAATCACCTCGTGGGGCACCATTCCCGAAAAGGGAAAAATGATAGCCAGTTAATGATATCAGTCTCATAAAGTTCACCAAACTATTAATTTGGGAAATTGATTAACAATTAAATTAATAACCATAACCAAATTAATAATAAAGCCTGAAGGATTTCGGAGTTCTTGACGTAGCAGAGGTTGACTATTCATTCACTGTTGTACAACATTAAACAGACAGCAGGTACGATTCCAAAAATATATTTATTCATAAAGTAAAACAAAGCAAAACCAAAACACACAAATCCTAACTAACTATATACAAGCATGTGTGTGTGTGCGAGAGAGAGAGAGAGAAAGACAAAGGCGGGTGTGGTAATCGAAGGGCTGTTTGGCCTACAAAACAAAATGGCTGACAACAGAAAACTACAAGGTGGCCCGGATCAAAACTGGCTTCGGATCGGGGAAGGTGTTTGTCTGACTGTGTGGTCAGGGCAAAGACAAAAGAAGAGAAGCGGGAACTTTAGCTGCCTGCTTGGGTGCAGCTTTGTTGAAAGCCTATTTGTGAATGAGTCTATGTGAATGTGATTTGTGTTACAAAGGGTCTGGATTAGTGCAGAAGATGTTTAGTTACATGCAAGACATCTGTGAACAGCATTAGCAAACTGAACATGACTTTGCTTTGGTAAAACCAACTAATCAATAACCTAATTGCAGACAATCACAACAATAACTCAATAAACAGCATTAAATCACAAACAAGTTAAACAGTCTTGCTTAGCCTGTGCAGCTGTGATAAAGCTATGCCCAGTTGTTATGTTACCAAATCCTGAATGGATTGAGGGAAGAGTTAGTTTGATGCGTGTTGTCCTTGTTAGCCAACGAAGAAGGCTGGAAAGAGCTGTGGCTCTGGAAGCAGTCTTTGTTGTGTCCTTGTTCCAAAGGTGCAGATTCGAGGAAGCCGGTCACTTGGGGTCCTTGCAGAGTCAGACGTTGGGGTGCTAACCCAACTTGATTCTCCTTATTGTTGGGAGGTTAGTTGTAAACCTTGTGTTTGCCCTTCTAACCTCTCTGGAATACGTAACGTGCCTGCCTAGAGCGAGGGCATGACAGTCTTAGGAGAAAAGGGAACAAAAGTCTGTGGAGCAGGTGTTCCCCCCCTTGATGGTTCAGGACAAAGGGCACCTCTGGGCTTGTCGGTTTTTCATGCTTTTTGACGACATGCTATACTATGACGTTTTCTCATAGTTTTGGACGACATGCTATACTATGAGTTTTTTTCATGGTTTTGGACGACATGCTATACTATGACGTTTTTTCATAGTTTTGGACGACATGCTATACTATGACGTTTTTCATGGTTTTGGACGACATGCTATACTATGACGTTTTTCATGGTTTTGGACGACATTTTGGACGACATGCTATACTATGACGTTTTCTCATAGTTTTGGACGACATGCTATACTATGACGTTTTTCATGGTTTTGGACGACATTTTGAACGACATGCTATACTATGACGTTTTTTCATGGTTTTGGACGACATACTATACTATGAGTTTTTTTCATAGTTTTGGACGACATGCTATACTATGACGTTTTTCATGGTTTTGGACGACATGCTATACTATGACGTTTTTCATGGTTTTGGACGACATTTTGGACGACATGCTATACTATGACGTTTTCTCATAGTTTTGGACGACATGCTATACTATGACGTTTTTCATGGTTTTGGACGACATGCTATACTATGACGTTTTTTCATAGTTTTGGACGACATGCTATACTATGACTTTTTTTCATAGTTTTGGACGACATGCTATACTATGACGTTTTTCATGGTTTTGGACGACATACTATACTATGACTTTTTTCATAGTTTTGGACGACATACTATACTATGACTTTTTTCATAGTTTTGGACGACATACTATAATGAGTTTTTTTCATAGTTTTGGACGACATGCTATACTATGAGTTTTTTTCATAGTTTTGGACGACATGCTATACTATGACTTTTTTCATAGTTTTGGACGACATGCTATACTATGACGTTTTTCATGGTTTTGGACGACATGCTATACTGTGACGTTTTTTCATAGTTTTGGACGACATGCTATACTGTGACGTTTTTTCATGATTTTTGACGACATGCTATACTATGACGTTTTTCATGGTTTTGGAGGACATGCTATACTATGACTTTTTTCATAGTTTTGGACGACATACTATACTATGACGTTTTTTCATAGTTTTGGACGACATACTATACTATGAGTTTTTTCATAGTTTTGGACGACATGCTATACTATGACGTTTTTTCATAGTTTTGGACGACATGCTATACTATGACGTTTTTCATGGTTTTGGACGACATTTTGGACGACATGCTATACTATGACGTTTTTTCATGGTTTTGGACGACATGCTATACTATGACTTTTTTCATAGTTTTGGACGACATACTATACTATGACTTTTTTCATAGTTTTGGACGACATGCTATACTATGACGTTTTTCATGGTTTTGGACGACATTTTGGACGACATGCTATAGTGTGACGTTTTTTCATAGTTTTGAACGACATACTATACTATGACGTTTTTCATGGTTTTGGACGACATTTTGGACGACATGCTATAGTGTGACTTTTTTTATAGTTTTGGACGACATGCTATACTATGAGTTTTTTTCATAGTTTTGGACGACATGCTATACTATGACGTTTTTTCATAGTTTTGGACGACATGCTATACTATGACGTTTTTTCATAGTTTTGGACGACATACTATACTATGGCTTTTTTCATAGTTTTGGACGACATGCTATACTATGACGTTTTTCATGGTTTTGGACGACATACTATACTATGACGTTTTTCATGGTTTTGGACGACATGCTATACTATGACGTTTTTCATGGTTTTGGACGACATTTTGGACGACATGCTATACTGTGACTTTTTTTCATAGTTTTGGACGACATGCTATACTGTGACTTTTTTTTCATAGTTTTGGACGACATGCTATACTATGACGTTTTTCATGGTTTTGGACGACATGCTATACTGTGACGTTTTTTCATAGTTTTGGACGACATGCTATATACTATGACGTTTTTTCATAGTTTTGGACGACATGCTATACTATGACATTGTTTCATAGTTTTGGACGACATGCTATACTGTGACGTTTTTTCATAGTTTTGGACGATATGCTATACTATGACTTTTTTTTCATAGTTTTGGATGACATGCTATACTATGACGTTTTTTCATAGTTTTGGACGACATGCTATACTATGACGTTTTTTCATAGTTTTGGACGACATGCTATACTATGACGTTTTTCATGGTTTTGGACGACATTTTGGACGACATGCTATACTATGACGTTTTTTCATGGTTTTGGACGACATTTTGAACGACATGCTATACTATGAGTTTTTTTCATAGTTTTGGACGACATGCTATACTATGACTTTTTTCATAGTTTTGGACGACATACTATACTATGAGTTTTTTCATAGTTTTGGACGACATGCTATACTATGAGTTTTTTTCATAGTTTTGGACAACATGCTATACTATGACTTTTTTCATAGTTTTGGACGACATACTATACTATGACTTTTTTCATAGTTTTGGACGACATGCTATACTATGACGTTTTTCATGGTTTTGGACGACATGCTATACTATGACTTTTTTCATAGTTTTGGACGACATGCTATACTATGACGTTTTTCATGGTTTTGGACGACATGCTATACTATGACGTTTTTCATGGTTTTGGACGACATTTTGGACGACATGCTATACTATGACGTTTTCTCATAGTTTTGGACGACATGCTATACTATGACGTTTTTCATGGTTTTGGACGACATGCTATACTATGACGTTTTTTCATAGTTTTGGACGACATGCTATACTATGACTTTTTTCATATTTTTGGACGACATGCTATACTATGACGTTTTTCATGGTTTTGGACGACATACTATACTATGACTTTTTTCATAGTTTTGGACGACATACTATACTATGACTTTTTTTCATAGTTTTGGACGACATACTATACTATGAGTTTTTTCATAGTTTTGGACGACATGCTATACTGTGACTTTTTTTTCATAGTTTTGGACGACATGCTATACTATGACGTTTTTCATGGTTTTGGACGACATGCTATACTATGACTTTTTTCATATTTTTGGACGACATGCTATACTATGACGTTTTTCATGGTTTTGGACGACATACTATACTATGACTTTTTTCATAGTTTTGGACGACATACTATACTATGACTTTTTTCATAGTTTTGGACGACATGCTATACTATGACGTTTTTCATGGTTTTGGACGACATACTATACTATGACTTTTTTCATAGTTTTGGACGACATACTATACTATGACTTTTTTTCATAGTTTTGGACGACATACTATACTATGACTTTTTTTCATAGTTTTGGACGACATACTATACTATGAGTTTTTTCATAGTTTTGGACGACATGCTATACTGTGACTTTTTTTTCATAGTTTTGGACGACATGCTATACTATGACGTTTTTCATGGTTTTGGACGACATGCTATACTGTGACGTTTTTTCATAGTTTTGGACGACATGCTATACTATGACGTTTTTTCATGATTTTGGACGACATGCTATACTATGACTTTTTTTCATAGTTTTGGACGACATGCTATACTATTAATTTTTTTTGGTATACACTATTACTTGTGTTTGGTATATCAGTGGCACACTTTATAGTATACTATTATTACGCTTTTTGTGAAATACTAAACTAAACGTTCTTTTTTTAGATGTAGTATACTGTGATCTTTTTGTTTAATTTTAATAACATTCTCTACAAGGTCTTTTCAAAATCTAAGAAGTCACACTCACGACACTGTTAAGTTGTGTTATCCTCCCGTCAATGCACAGTAAATGTAATGTAAGTGAAAGTGTGTCCTTGACTCAGACCATCCATCTGTCCCTGCTCAGGATCTTGGAGCTGCAGGAGAAAGGCGACCTGGACATCATGAAGCAGAAGTGGTGGCCTCGCACCGGCCGCTGCGACCTCAACAGCCACGCCAGCGCGCATCCCGACGGCCGCTCCCTCAAGCTGCACAGCTTCGCCGGCATCTTCTGCATCCTGGCTGCCGGCCTGCTGCTGGCCTGCCTGGTGGCTGGGCTGGAGGCTTGGTGGAACAGCAACCGCTGCCGCCAGGAGCAGCCCAAAGAGGTGACCGAGCACAGGGCCCGGAGGACGGGCCAGCGGGGGGAAGACACTGCCACACTCTACTTTAAGGATCCAGCCGCAGACGCGAGCCCCGACTTAGTGGAGCTCCAGTACACCCAGCTGTAGAGGAGAGAGGTGTAGGAAAGCAGAGTTAGTGTTGGAGAGCTGGGGGACAGAGGGTGGTGACATAGGACAGAGTAGCTAGATGTGCTCTGTGCCACATCAGCCCAGGCCACTGATTGAAATCAAATTTGGTCTCTTATTATTACCCTCCTCCATTTTTTCTTTTATCCGTCCATCGCTCCCCACCCACCACCTCCTAAACTTACAGACACCAGAGCTCATCTCTTTCTGTATGGCATATCTCTAAACCACATGACGCACACAGCACACTCCACTTGACCATTACCTTTACTAATACGCTCATAACACAACAGCTTCTCGATCCACTCTGGAAGTGTTTTTCTTTGCCTTGACGCACTCACTCGAGGCCTTAGGCAAACATTGTCGAATTAGCCCAACAAGTCAGGATCTGGCTATTAGCATGTCCTGCATGTTTCCCAGCAAACCCCCTGCTAAAACAGCTGAGTACACCCGCAGACTTTAATGATTAATTCCCACAGTGCCAGCTCCGTAACCATTCAAGTGCTCGGTATTGAATTATTGTTATAAACTCATTTTCTACAGTGAGGCTTTGGTAGTTTCCTGCACCCAAGGGTTCTGAAAAGAGATTATAATTAGCAGGAGAGAGATCGCTCAGGCAGAGAACGATAACAGTGATGAACACAGACACACTTTCTTCACACTTCTGGACATTTTCCATTCCAGTGTGAAATCCTTACGAGACGTCCAGAGACAAAAAAAGTGATTTATAATATCTGGGAGAACCTTAACGTGCAGCTCACCCTGGGTTTTTAACATTAACAGTGACACTATCAGCGTTAGTTCAAATCATTTGCTGTTGTTGCTAATAGATACTTGAGCCTTACTAAGTGCCTCCTGAATAAAAACCATCGAGCAGTCAATTACCAGATCGCTCTCTTTTTAATGACACAAAAGCCACTGTGAAAGCTGAGCTAACAGTTACACCTTCACAGGGTCTAAAAGGAGACGCTGTTAATTAAACATTAATGCACTCTGATATTAATAAACACTGGCAACAACGACTCGACGGGAGCGTCTGATAATTGATTGTGTTTAGTGCAGATAAATATTAATAAACAGGACTGAAACTGAATTCTTGACATCATGGAGATTTGTGTTGTGCTGATTTAAAATCACAGACATTTACACACATATAGTTTACACATTTATTTCTTACCTCAGCTGATCGACTTGTGTTGTGTCCCAGCACCAGACTGTACACTCTACACTGGTTTGAACAGGCTCTGATTATAAAGCCTTAAAAAATGAACCCTAACCCTAACTCCTAACACAATTTCAGAGTGCCTGTTGATGATTTAACGTGTTAACAAATGTTGGATAGTCGGGAAACAGTTCCAAAAAACATGCAATGAAAACACATCTTGGAAAAAGTCCGACATTCAGTCTCTTACAGCTCTGGTTTCTCTAGAAGACTCTAAATGTGGACGCTTATAAGAGCTTGATAGAGTCAAGTACGCCATCTATGTGCAGACAGAAAACCAAATTTATGAGCTAAAGGAGGAAAAAGAAGCTGCGTAGAGCTGCAGAGTTCACAATATGTAACTGCAACAAAAAATATGAATTTATTGGTTGAGGATCAAGTTTCTAATCCTCTTATTGAAACTAGTCATGGGACGATGTAAAAATTTTATGACTCATCATGCTGCACAAAATAATGCAATTCACGATATTATAATGTTAATCAACAAAATGTGCAACAGTGAAACAAATATCACTAAAACATACTGGAATTACTTTAAATTACATTTTGTTAAGAAACATTTTTTATTTACAGATGAGACGCTAATTTATATTTTAATCAAAACTCTGTGAGTTAAAAACAGAATCTTAAAAAGCCGGTCTAACTAACTGAAATGCCGTCATGTCTTCTGATGTGAAATTTGCCAATAAATAATTCAGATCTTCAGATCCTCTGTAGGTGCTCCTGGACAAGGACTTAATGATTGTCACCGTATTAAAAATTCACCACAATGCGTTATTGTTATCTCCATCTGCGATAAAAAAAAGTTTATTGTCCCATTCCTAGTTGCAACACTTATTGGAAAGACTTAATAAAGAGTTCAGGAAACATCCAATGAAAACACATTTTGAAAAAAGTCTCTAATTGTTCTGCTTTTGGTCACCATCAACTCCTGAGGAACATAACTTTACTCACCAGCCAGTCTCTAAGTGTCTGTCTGCTGTACAGTGGCTTTATCAGTACTGGTTTCACTGGAAGACAGCAAGGGTGGACGCTGATAAGAGCCTGACAGAGTCAACGACACAGACAGAAAACAAAATGTATGAGTTAATAGAGGATTAAAAAAAAAAAGTTTTAGTTTTAGTTCACAATGAGCAACTGCAACAAAAAATGTTCATTTATCAGATATTAATCCAGTATCTAATCCTCTTATTGAAACTAGACACAGGACGATATATAAAATTTACCATCATGATTATGTTGGACAAACAACTGCAATTCAGAATTTCATGATAATCATCAAAATATGCTTCAAAAAAGTCACTGAAACATACTGAAGTCACTTAACCTTACATTTGTTAAGGAACTTTTTTTTTTTTTTTTTTTTTTTTAACAGATGGGACGCTTAATTAACATTCTTTTTAGCTAAAAACAAACTATCTTAAAAAATTAATCAATCAAACCATTGTTTGTTCAGAGAAAACTAACGGAGCATTAAGCTCTTTTACAGCAAAGCCCCGAGTTCACATACAATGAGCTAAAGAGATAAAAATATATGATAGCAATCGCAATTAAGTGATGAAAAAAAGTCCATAAAGACAAATAAGTAGCGGCAATGTCTATAAAGAATTATAAACAGCCATAAAAAAACAAAAGGAAGACAATAAAAAGTTAAACAATAAGAATAGAGTCTGCCGTAAAGGACAAATATTCAACAGCAACAATAAAAAAAAGTAAAATATAGAAAATCATGTGTGTCGACTAACCACAGCAGGAACACTGTGAAACAACCACATCCAAAGTGTTCAATGGTAAAAATGTTATGGGTCCCTCAAGAAAAAGTTTGGGAACCACTGATCTAGCGTGCAAAAGGCTGGACTAACTAATTGAAATATCACATATTTTGATATGAAATCTGTCTTGGTTTTTTGAGGACAGTGTTCTTGCAGCCTGTTTTTGTAGAGTCTCTTTTATTGATGGTTGTCCAGCAGTCTTTTTGGGGCCTGCTGGACACAATATTTACAATTATTGGAATTTTACCATGATCAATTTATTGTGATTGCGTTATTGTTATAATGATCCGTGATAAAATTTTGTATCGTCCCATCCCTAGTTTCAACAATTAACAAGAATTTCTGAACAGTGAAGCTCAAATATTCTAATTAAATCTGTAATCAGCTCCAGTAAAGGATTTCTAGTTGCAGCTAACTGATGTTGACAACCTGAAAATGAGCCGAGCAGCAGAGGACATGTAACGTTAACACACACTGGATTAATTATATGACCTCTTGTGAAGATCCCGACCCTCAGGCCTCAGGTTAGAAAACACAAATTCAGATCCATCACTCTGTCTGATGACAGGAAGCACAGAGGGATGTTCTGTTGCCTCACAAATGATCTTCAGCTGAGCGCACACACCGACTGCAGAGAACACATTAACCAGACAAAGGTTTAATTTTGTGCCGTCATCATGTTGCTGATAGGATTAACATTTATTAGCTGAAAGAATCTGCAGCCAGCAAACGTTCCCCGTGTTTTCTAGACAGCTGTTTGTTATCTTGAATAAGAAATTCAGATCATAAATAAAACCAGCGATCAGACCCCGACCCTGTCAGTACACCGTACAGTAACAGTATGTAGTCTGGAACTGGGACATCAGCTCTACACTTTCATTGAAGCTACACTTGAACATAAACTGACCTCAGACCTGCATTTCTAAGTTCTACCTCCACACAACATTCACCTCCTGTGCCAAACACACACACACACATGAGGAGGCAGGTTTGTGTCATGTGACAGGGGACAAAATGGCAGCAGAGCTTTGACGTGGATCCATAAACTACAGTGTGAGCAGACAGTGAACGTTGGGTGTGTCGCCCTGTAGCAATAAGATTTGTCTCCAACATCCCAGTCCATAACCTCCTGGTACTTTCACTGTGTCACGTCTTATTGCAAATTATATGTCAATGTGGACGCCCGTGTTATCTATCTCCTCTCCTTCTCTCCATCTATCCTTTTGATTTTTTTTAATTTACACTTGACTGTCTATGATCTCGTGCAGGTTACTAAGGATTACAGACTGGCAAGGGTTTCTGGTCCATTGACATATAATGACATTACAACTGCTTCATCGGAGGGGAGGAGGGACATTTGGACAGACAGAGAGAGAGGCTGGGATGAAGCAGAAGCTATTGATACAGGTCAGAATAGACCTCCTATACAACTATCAAAAATAAAAACAACAAAAAAACATATCTGTGCCATCGCCAAGGTCCTTTTGTTTTACTGACGGTTGATCTTTGGTCGGTTGTAAATCTACAGCTGAGCTGTGGCCTGAGTTCTGGAAATAAAAATATTACCGTAAATATGAGAATAAACATGCAGGGCTTTTAATTTAATACATTTCTTAACTCCTAAAAAGCTTTGCAACTAATGTCACCTATTAATTTTCCCTCCATTTCAACCATAAACTAAATAATTTCACGATTAAATATCAATAATTTTTACATATGATCCCTTGAAAGAGAATCTTTTTTAAAGTGGGAGCTCAACAAACGTGAGAGGTTTTAAAACTTCACAGAAAAAAAAGAGTTTCCCATTAAAACAAAGCTTAAATCAGACATTTCGGAGTTCTGCTAGCTCATTAAAACTCCCACCGATAAAACCAATTAAGCTAATTATCAATTTCCTTATCAGAAAATTAAAGAGGAAATTATTTCCAGAACCGAACGTTTCAGCTCTAAACGAAAGAAAAAAACTGGCCCAAATTAATTTGGCTCCTGATCTGAAAACAGACAGCTTGGTCTTAATTGCAATCGATTTGAATTTGGGCTTTTTTTCTCTTTGCAGACGACATGATCATTAACGTTGATTAAGTGATGCCGGGCCTTGGCTGCTCCACCTTTAACACTGCACCCCCCCCTCTCATTAGAAACCCTCCTGGATCTTAGAGTGCCTTTCTGTTTCTCCTTGCTTTGTTTCAGTTGGTCATCTTTAACTGTGTGAACACATCTCATAAGGGCTGACCTCTGACCTCTGACTTCACCTTTACATGTTTCCGAATTAAACAGATACACTGTGATGGCAATGACAAAGAACGCTGTGAAGAGCTCAGTGCCTTTCCACGCATGCCTGTTACAAAACAACCACACCTCCATTTTATCTGTAGCCCTTTAAATACTTTCAATGATCCTGGTGTTTGTTCAAACTACAAGTATGAGTCATAACATTTCTGTAGATTGTTTTAGAATAAAAAATGGGGGAATGAGACTTTGCAGCGTTGCCAGATGTATAATAATTATTATATCTGTACAATAATTTTGCCCTCTGTACAACATACAACCGCTGACACCAAAACGTGTCATAATACACGATAATTTCGCCATTTGGTGACGCATATAGTCAGTAGATGGTTTTAGTCTGTGCTGTCTCAACACGGTCTCACTCAGAAGTCTTTGAATACTGATGTTTGCGCAGCTGTTTCCAGCATCAGTCTTTTCACATTGGCATGATACATTGTGGGTCACAGTTATTCCGTAGCAGCGCCTGGTGGCGTCAGGTGGAAACGCAGTCGGACAACAACGTAAGTTCAGGAGAGGAAAGTTCAAGTAGGGTGGATGAGTCCAACAACCAGCGACTTCCCATGAGACTGTAAAGCGAAATCTTGTCAACCCAGTCTCACTGCGAAATTGTCAAATACTGGTGCTTGGTCAGTGACTTCCGGCATCAGACACCAATGAAAAAAAGACGTCCTTTCACGTCAGCATACTATGCTGCTGATCGCTGTTATTGGGGCCCGGCAGTGTGAGGGGGCCATGCGAGCAGACAACAACGAAAGTTAAGGGGGCAAAAGTCCACGGAGGGTGGGATTGGTGGTGGATGGGTACAACAACCACTGGCTTTAACCTGGGATGCCGGTATTCCCTTCCTGTAAGACTGTAAAGCCAAACCCTGTTATTTTTTCCTAAATCCAACCACAAATTAGCACGTGCAGGTTTTTTTAAACACAGGAAAACCTGCTAGAAATAGGCGATAGACCTGAGCCACTGAGTAGAGTATGACTCTCTGTTTTCTCTTTCTGGTGTGAAACGTTTGACGTTATGAATGTGCTGCAAAACAGGTTAGTACACAGTAGAAAGCAGCATGGAGGCCTGTGAAAATCTTACAGTGGTTACCTCTTTTTTATATCTCTTACTAATTAAGTCTCTTTTAAACTCAGTGGAGACTAAATTTTGAAGGATTTCCAAGCACCTCTTTCACCTTCAAGGCATCACAGCTGCAGCAGCTTGCTTTAAATAAACAAACAACAACAAAAAAGATGTGGGTGGATTTGAAGGCATATCAAAATGTATAAATGGGTCATTTGTAAAATTCCATATTTATGCCTATTTGTTGTCATGGTTATGACTCTTGTAAAATAATTTTGCTCAAAATACGATAAAGTCAAGGTTAACATTCCCCATCTGGCAACGCTGCAAATCTGTTTGTCATGACTGGTTGATGTATTATTATTATTATTAAGAACATTTGAATGTAAAACTATTTCTCAGTGGCAGAAACGAAATAGTGATTTCCACAGAATTAGATTCTATTTGTGGTGGTATATGACCAGTGGAGGAGGAGATGCATGGACCCTCAATCAGCAGCGGTGGTGACTCAGGTTAAGCCAGAGCAAACCATCATAGTTAGGATAACACAGGATCATAGTTTAGCTAATAGTTTAGCTAGTTACTAACAGTTTGACCTTCTGCTGACATTTCTATAGCTAACGTTAGCTTGAGCGGCGTATCACAGTATTCTCCACCTCACTCCCCGCCTCTACAGACCACCTCACTGGGAGAGCGGGCAACAGCTCCTGAGATGGACCCCAGTCAGCAAATCCCCAGTTCCAGGGGACCAGACGGTCCCTATTCCCCGCCAGATATGCAAACTTTCTGTTGCTGCTGTTATGCAGGTTAGCCATGTGCTTACGCTGGCCACCAGCCCGCCATGACACCCGGCACTGGGATTTGCACTTGCTGAATTTGAGTCGCTACAGCTGCTGACTGAAGATCCTTCTCAGGAGATGTTGTTAGCTCTCCACCCGACTAAGTCGTCTCAATTTGATTTTAGTCCAAGCAGGGCTAGCCACCTTTCGCTGCGGCATGATATGCAGCTGGGCGGCATCAGGATGTAACGTGGCCAGATGTAACCTTTTGTGATGTACTGATACTTCTCTCGTTGGCTGGTTCAGCACTCGTCATGGCGGCATGATACTTTAAATTTATTATTTTCAAATACGATCTGTAAATATGCTCGGCTGGTGTTTTGTTTCATCTCCCAGCCCCCTTGGCCGCTAAGTCAAAAAGTTAATTTCGGACACCGAGTCCAAGAGTTTGGAGAGCCACTTAGCTTACTGTCAGTTTAGCCTTACGAAGCCAGACTACATTTAGCAGACTAAGATTTTAGTCCAGAAAGGGTCCTGTCAGCTGAGACGGCTGTTGGAGGCGATGCAGTCAAAAACGCTGCCAAAGTTCAAACACAATGTGACTCGCTGCCTCTCCAAACGCACAAACCTCATCAACCACCGTTCAGACTGGATGTTACAGAGCGGAGCTTTGTTCTGGCGCTGTATGACCCACCTCAGATTTAAAGCTAATTAAGTGAGTGAATAAGAGCCTATTGATTAACGCAGCTGAGACCCACAGTGAGATAATGTGAGGTTTTACTCCGGTCAAAGAACGGCTAAAACCGTTAGCCGGTTAGCGATGTGGAGATCAAAGGCAGCCTGTTCTAAAGAAGGAGGGTTTAAATGTTTCCACTCGACTCCAAAACAAAACAACCAGAAAGTGTTCTTATCACACTTGAGCACAACCCACTCAACAGTTTCAGTATTTGCAAAGTCACAGGAGGGAGAGTGATTTCAAATCCCCCCCACTGGCAGCACTCATTAAAAGAGCTGTTTGTTTTCCAAATTAATGGAGGCTTTCAGACGCCTGTTATTTTCTTCCTCTGCACTTACATCACCAGCCTGTCTTTAACGACCGGCTGAGGTTTAATCCCAGGCATTTATTTGTTTAGGCCGGCCGCCAGTTTGACGCAGCTAAAAACATAATTTAATGAGATGCCAGTCCTGAAACAATAACCTGAACTGAGATGTTTTAATTGGCTTTGAGAGGAGCTCTTTGAGACTGGAGAGAGATCATTCAGACCTGCTCGGGCCTCGTGGAAGAACACGTTGTATGTTTACGTGTTCCTTTAAGGCGTGAACAAAGGCGGAGACAGATGCTTCGCCTCTGCAGTGCTCCACCACAGTGGATCAAGATGCACTGAGACTCTGAGGTTTCCTCGAGTGTGCTTTCACAGGCTGCTGGTTATTATACGCTGTTTCACAGGAAGTGCTCTCCGCACCACTCTACCTCAACATAAAGACTGTACTCTAAAGGCATTTTCATCTCAAGAGCCTTTTGTTTACGATAGCCGCCTCTCGTCGGTCTTAAAGAGACAAAACGCTACTTATTTCCATTAACCTCTCGTTAGCTGCTCTCCTGCTGATCAGGGCTGTAGCTGCCATCGAGCACATAGAGGTCACGTCTTTTTGGGGGGGACTGACTTCACATCATGTAACATTTTATCATGTAACATTGCAGATTGCAGAACACTGGGGATATTAAAAGGCTCACGCTGAGGGAAATAAATACAATTCACCTATTTTTTCAACTAGAGTCTAGTTTCAGGTGAAGGGAGGACATACGTATGAAAGCCCTGAGAGGCAAGAGAAAAAAAAATCTGGTAATCAATTTTCTACGTCTGGTATAAATTGTTTTTCCTCTTGTGTTTATGACTTAAAAACAGATGGGAAAAAGATTTTGCCAGGATAATTTAAGTTCCTTTCACTTTTCGCACCTGTTTGCACAGATGAAAATGAACTTGGCAAAACTTTTTCTTTTTCACCTGTTTCACAGATGTTAAAAATAAAAGACACAGGGCAGAAAACATTTAGCACTCAGTCTTGAGATTTGGGACAAACCTTAGTTTTTAGGTGTTTTGACTATTTTTTTGTTGTAACAATGTTTCTTGGCAATAAATTTTATACCGTTGTAAAGCCTGTTTATTTCCCTTTAAAATGGTGCCACATTTGTAAGGAACATGCATTTGTGGGATGAGCAGCAGAGCTGAGTATGTGGGTTGCGCCCATGAAAAATTTGCTAAATCTTCAACTGACCATTGTAGCAGGGCCCACGCTCACAGGTTCACAGGTGGGGGTGCCAGAAGCTCAAAACAAGAGTCAATAGCAACAGCAAAAAAAAAAGCAGTTTGGCATTGGCAGAGAACATTTGGCAATTTTTTCTTGGGCGCAACCCACATACTCAGCTCTGCTGCTCATCCCACAAATGCATGTTCCTTACAAATGTGGCACCATTTACAGGGAAATAAACGGGCTTTACAACAGTAAAAAATGTATTGCCAAGAAGCATCGTTACAACAAAGAAATAATCTACCAAACACAAATTTCCTTATTTTTGTGCTTAGTTTATATTTTAAAAGATCAAAGTCTTGACTGTTAAACCTTGTCATGGGCCAACCTCTCAGTCATTTATTTATTTATTTTTTTTAATATCGTACATGATGGATGTCAGTGATATGATCTGACGGAGTTGACAAAAAGTTATACATTTATTAATTTCACAGCGAAAAGCCATTTTTTCCGAGTTATTTATTAGAGTTCTCTAAATGCTAAGAAAATAGTCATTTTTAAACTCATAATTCTTGTTTAGTTTGGATTCAGAAGGACTACACAGTTGACCTGTGATGGTTGAGACACACGTGTAGCAATATTATTTAACCCTTTGAAACCCGACAGCAAATTGGCTTGACTTCTTTTGAAAACATGGGAAGAAGGCAACAAGCAACTAAAGAAATAACTCAAAAAATTAGCAGGAAATTAGTATAAAAGAAAAAAAGAAAAGACAGTAAAAAAAAACAAACAAAGGAAAGGAAGGAAATGAGGAAATGACCTCGACAGAGGGCTTAAAAATGATAATAATTCTGTAACATAATTTTAAAATGTAATAATTATGATAATTATAAATATTTTCCCCTAGCTTTTATTTTCCTTATTACCCAGTCTAAACATGTATATATCAAAACTTTTTTTTTAGTGGCATTTCTTATCAAGTTGCTAGTTGCCTTTTTGTCCATGATTTTGAAAGAAATCACACCAGTTTGCTCAGAGAGGGTTCAAAGGTTTAAATACTTGTGCAGGCATCTGAAAACAGCACAAGAAAAGTGATGTCGCTCCAGGTTTCAAAGGGTTAAAACAAAGATGATTACAGCAGTGTATTTTTATGCCCATGTTATCAGCACGTGTTGTTGGTTTTAGATTTTGAAGACTTTTAACACTTTTGAGTTCTTGTCTGCACTTCAGAAAATTATCCACTGAGTTAATGATAACATTTAAAATATGACCTTTTTCAGTTGAACCAGTTGATTTTATTTTAGAGTTTGTGATGAGCCTGTTTTCTGGCACAGGGCAAGATAAGAAGTTGAAGACTAGGTGTTCGGTCAAACTTAGAAAACGGATTGCCAGATTTTTTTTCTCAGTTGCTCAGGGCGTCAGTACGTGACTGTTTTTAAATGCGCACAAACTTTAAAAACAAACAAACAAAAAAAAATCAACAGTTTTTTTAATTAAAGCTTTAATCTTTAAGATTTCAGTCCAGATTAATTTGGCGACACGTGGTGGTTTCTGATGGTTTAATAACATCATACGGCCGCGAATGGAGGGGTCAGTCTGATTCAAGAGGAGAAATCTGCAGGGAAATTTGCTATTTTAGATTTGGTAACAACTGCCAACACTGCAAAGCAACCCAAAAAGGACAGACTGATCAAAAACAGAGAGTCTGACAATAAAAATAAAACACGTGCCAGTATCAGCAAAGTGTTTCAGCTATGGAGAGAAAATGTTGCTATTAGTTTAGCCTTCTGCTAACTGGAGCTAAAGGCTAACAGCTGCAGCTTCGAGTTTATGTAGCTATCGTTAGCCAGAGCCTCGAATCATAGCGTGTCCTCTGCCTCACTCCCCGCCGGAGGAATACGAGCAGCAGCTCCTTAGATGGAGCCCCAGTCAGCAAGTCCAGCCAGCACAAACCTCAGCTCCGGGAGACCGGGCAGCCTGACTCCTCGTGGGATCAGCAAACTTTCTGTTGCTGCCGTTACACAGGTTAAAGCCAGTGGCTGTGACACCTGGTGCTGGGGAGTTTGCGCTGGCTGAATTAGAGCTGCTACAGCTGCCGACCGACAATACGTCTCCTGAGCCTCTGCTCACTCTCCTTCCAGGGAAACAGTCCAGAGCGGCGGGAAGTGAGGCGGAGGGACCGTGTTGTAGCTAGCAGCTATTTCTTGTCTGATTTGTGGTCCGATAAACAGAGAGAGGGCGGGAAAAGGAGAGGCTGACAGAACGAGCTGCGTTACACTGGGTGACTGTACGATACGTGTGTATATGCCCGTGGTCATCTGGTGGGAGGGGCTTAGGACAGAGAGGGTGTGTTTTTTGAAAATCTTAAGGATTATTACTTTACTTAATAATAACGTGTCTTCTAAATTATCTGTCGGCGCCTGGGTGATGGGGGTCGGGGGGGGATTGGGGGTTGTGACATCCCGGCTCCGGCCCTGCTGCTCACAACACTGCAACATAAGTGAATATCTGTGTGTATTAATATACAGTGTAAATGTGTCATGTGCATTGTTCTGAATATCACTTGTGTCACTGTGATGAGTTGCTGTGACTAATATCATTGTGCCGCTGAGTTGAGGTGAATCCAATGCTGGAGCCAAGCCAGGCTGCGTTCACAAACACCAGCTGACTTTAAATGTTTGTTGTAAAGGGGCTGGTTGGTTTAAAAAACAGGCTGCGCTGACTGTAGCTGCGTTCATTCACACCGCGGCAAACACACAGACGTGGAGAGAATTTAGATTCACACCCAGAGCCTCACTTGATATTCGAGTCAGGCCTCCCGTCTTTGTCTTTACACCTCGTCCTTTACCTTCCTGTGACCCAGTGTACTGAAGCAGACCTGTGGTTCAACAGGGAAACACTCAAGTGTCTATTATGCCTAACAAGTATGCATGGCTGCAGTCAGCAGGAGATGCAGTGTCAGCCAATGTTTTGATTAAATTGTTCTGATAGCGAACCGATTCTCTGATCCTGCTGCACACAGCGTACCGGCTCCAAGGGCAGGCCGCAGAAACACACCACACACAGAGGGGAGGAAACACACAACTGAACACAGACAGCAAACACGTCTGCACAAACACAACAACTCACTTCACTTTTAAACCAAAGTCTTTTCTCTTATTACTTGAATTTTAAATTTAATGCCCAACGAACACGATCCAGAATCAATCATTGCTTCACCAGAGGTCTGTCAGTCCACCACATCTCATGGAAACCTTGAGAAAAAAACCCTCGATCAGCTTTACAACAAACCACCTTCAGTCCGTTTGGCTCCAGGATTGTTTTTCTCCAGACATCAAACTTTTAATATTCACTGGCCAAGTTTGATTTCAAGGTGCACATACAGATTGGTTTGTGTGGCCTCAGTTCCCACTGGGCTCTTCATACCAAACGCCAAACAGAAACACCAGGCTGTCTGACAGCAGTCCGTCAGGTCCAAACAAAGGCCACGTCCTAAATTACTGACAGATTGAGAATGCATAGAGCACCAGCAGACCTGAAACAGTCTGAGAAACCGGCCCATCGCCAATCTCAGCCTCTGTGTCCCTCCTCCCTCCTCCCCTCCCTCCCCCTGTCTCTCCTCTGTCCTCTTCCACCCCCCACTCCTCCTCTTATAGGACAAGGAGGTGAATCTGGAACAGGTGCATCGTCGTATGAACAGTCTTTTGGACGAGGACTTGGCCCACAAGCAGATCCCCGGCCCCTCTATCGAGATCTCTGCGCTGGACATCGGCAGCATGCAGCCCAGCCAGGCCTCTCTGGTGCCGGGGCCGGAGTCCGTGCGGGACTACCCGCCCTCGGGCCTCGCTGTGACCACCTTCCTCCCCGGGGAGGGGGGGCCGCCTCCTCCTCTTCCCCACCCTCACCATGGGGGGACCCTAGGCAGGACGCTACCTCTGTCCCAGGGCCCTGGCAGCAACACGCTGCCCCTGCACCACCCACTCAGCAGCACCAGCCTCAGCGGCACCATGCAGTGCAAACACAGGGCCCCCAACGGGGGGCTCTTCCGGCAGAGCCCTGGCAAGACACCCATGCCAATGTCCTACCAGGCAGTCTCCGCAGGACCCATACCCGAAGCCATTGAGGCCACCCACAGTACATCCATATAGTGTTCAGGGGGATGGGGGGGAGGGACAGGGCGGGGTCAAACTGCTACGATAAGTCGCTCTCTGGACTTTGGTGTGGTTTGGGTGCGAGGCGGGTTGGGGATCTCTAGAGGAAAATTATTATAGAAGGAAAAAAAAACATATATGTACAAAGTAAAAAGATTTTGTATCTCACTACCTGTTCAGAAAAGCCGATGTTACAGAAAAAAAAAAGAGGCGGGGCTGCGGGCGGGTTGGCGGGTGTAATTTTTCTCTTGTACATATCTGTAAATACCAAGAGAACGAAGTGAGGTTAAAGTGTATTTTGAATATTCTCAATTTTTGAAGTTGAGTTATAAAAAACAAACAAAACGAGATAAAAAAATATATATATACATTGATGAAAAAGTTATGACTGTTTGAATGGCTTTGTAAATTTTGTTCAATATGAAACAATGACGCGAAATTCATTGTGATTGTTTTCTAAGTGCCGAAATTAAACGATGTCTCTCCACAACTCATCGATGTAAACGACTACCCATGATGCACCGCTGTAGGGACATTTTAGTGTTGGACACCTACTGTTATGCACCTCTGTACCAACCCTATATATATCTTCAGCATCGGACGAAAATGATCACAGATTTTTTTTTTTTTTTCATTTGTATTGAATATATAATATACATTGTTTTTTCAAATCAAAAGTCTACATTCATTTTCTTACGTTGACTGTAAATGGTGTGTCGTTCAACAACGGGGGGAAAACAAGTGGATTTTTATCTGGTTCATATTTTACACACAGCTGAGTGGTTTGTTTTTATAGTACCTTTTTATTTGGCATCAGTACTGTCCAGGTGAGGAGCTTCGGTTTGTAAAGAAAAGAGAGACGGAGGAAGGAGAGACTGTTGGGCTGCGACCACACCGACTGTACAGGGAATATGTTCAGCTGTCTGGTTCCAATACTAAAAATGAATCACGCAACATCGGCCTCTGTCAGGAGGTTGAAATGTAGATGTTCTGGTCCAGGAAGTCAGTTTACAGACATTATTCTGTGACTCAAAAACATCGTAACACAACAAGAATCACAACTCTCTGAAGGTTTCATAGATCCAAACAGCAGTACACCCCGTCAACACAAACACCAACCGCCGGATGGTTGGTCGGCTGAATCAAGACACCATCCAAATTTAACCGAGCTCCGTATCTCTAAAGACGGTCCGTCAGTCAGTCCAGGTTCAATATTTCAACAGTTATCGGACAGATTGCCATTAAATACTGTACAAACATTTATGATTGATTTATAATGGTCTCCTGAGTTCTCCTGTAGCACCGCTGGCAGAATTCGGTTACCGACCACGGCCACTGAGGATGAAAAACAAAAGTCTGGATCTCAACTGTCATCCATTTTACAATTTTACTTTCCTTTACAACGAGCCGTCAGCCTCACAGAGCCAACAGAGCTTTTTCATGGTTCAATTCCACCTCTAGATTCCTGAACATTGGAACCAAAAAACATCGACTAATGCAGGGAAGCTTCATCCAGATTTCCCTTGCAAAAATATTTAGTCTCAGACAGAGATGGGTGTCATTAATGCTGTATCGATACAGCTTTACATACCAGTCCTACACTTATCAGTAATCCACCATAATTTTAATGGGAGGAGGAAAAACATTGGGACAAAAAATATTTATCGCAGAGATTTTTAGTACTGACTTAGGACCAGTTCTCTGTATGCATCCCGATAAGAGCAGTCCACAACTCATTTTGTTCTTTCTGCTTTCATACAGACAGAATGAGTCTGAACTGTTGACTGAGCAGAGCGCTCGTCACAGTGACTGCGTTTACATGCACAACAACATTCCAGCTTTTTGCCCTTATTACGGAAAAGACAAAGCTTTTAACTCAGCTAACGCAGACCCTAGGCAGGGTTAGCGCAGCTGCGAATGCTCTGATTAACGCGCTCTAATATGTCCTTTATTACGCCAAACAACTGGATCAAACTATGAGGTTTCCAGTTTTCCACCAGTGGTGGACATGCTGTACCGTTTGAACACAGCCTCCCTCGTTCATTCCTTCAACCACCTTCCTGAAAAGGTCAGCGTTATGATATTTATGCGTATCCAAACACCTGCTGATATTCAAGTCTCTCATAATGTTTGAAAGTAGGTGCGTATTTCCTGCATCTTTACACCGCAATCTATCTTCTATCTTACCCCGAAAATCTTGGCCTGTCAGTTTGTGTCCAACGCACAGAGCCGACCATTAACAGGCGAGAGAAAAACTCCAGTTGAGACGCATAATCTGAATGTGCTGTATACATGTCAGAATAATGCTCCTGAAACCTGGAAAATATCGACACATTTCTTGTCTTTACCATATTGTTATCTAATGTAATATTCTGTTTATGTGACGTGAACCAAATTTGGAATAATAGTGGAATATAAGTGTGCATGTAAACGTTTCCAAAAAAGCACCGAAATATTGTCGACCACAGAAAAGTTGAATGTCTTTGGTTGAAATCGAGTTCCAGGTCCCAACATCCAACGCACCAATCAATCTGGTCTCAACCCAAAGTTGTTGAATACCAGCGATTGGTCAGTGACTTCCAATGTCAGACAAAATTTTTTGCAATCACAGTATGGTCAAGAGTGGTATCCAGATCACAGGAGCTGATATGCAAAATATGTCCCTTTCAGTGAAAATTAAATGCAAAAATCTCCATTAACTCTAAATCCAAACTTACATCGCAATCGCAATTTTGGCAGCCCTAATCCCCGAGCCATTTTTAGTACCTCGTTGCTGTTACATCCTTTATGTTGTGTTCATACCGTACATACTTAACGTGTAAAGTCAATGTAAAGGCGCAGTTACATGCAAATTCTCACATCATATGCTTATTTGTGTATGAAAAATTTGAACTTTGGTGACCACTTTGTGCTGCAATCAGCATTGAGATCCTCCAGGGACATATGATGCTAGGGACGCACTAACGGAAGTTCGTTCCTTCATCAATTCAGTGATTTCACACGCATATGATGCAACTCAACATAGAATATTCTATCATTTCATCAAACTCATGAGTAACGCAACATAAAAATTGGCATCATATTTGTTGTGAGCACAACATTAGTCCTGGTGACCAACTCCGCACACTTCCTGTAAGAGGAGCGTTGCGTTTTTGGCATCTTGGTGCTTTAGTTTTGGACCAAACAAAGTTAAGGCAAACTCAGAGGGAACAGTCGGTGGTGTTTGAACGCAGTCCAACACTCTCTGACCTTTTTGTTTGTTGTATTTAACTTGAAGAAAAAAAGTCTCGTAGGAGGATCTATCAGCTATATAGATATGTCTTTACTTTTTGATACTAGAGAATTTAATGTCAAACACTTGTATACAGGTTTTTTTCTCCTGCAAAGCAGTGCAGTTATTTTAGTCAGACAGAGAGAGTGACAGAGAGAGAGAGGCCTCATATTCCCACAAGTCATTCCTAATGAGATCCATTATCACCTGCAGGGATGACAGAGGGCGTCATTATCCAAAGTGCAATCAGAGGCTAGTGATGACGGTGGAGATTCTGCAGGTGCCATACCTCAACTGCTTGTAATATAAAGAAGGATCTGATTATGTTTGCTAAACACAGAATTGTTTTTCTCTATGGAATACTGTCAGATGAACCTTTATGGAAAACTATTTTGAAGACGAAATATAAGACCACACACTCCCGCCCTCCTTCTTCTGCTTTCATAAGTGCGATTAATGTGCATTTATGGGCCTAATGAGTTCAGTTTCATTTGTCGGCTGTTTGAAAACATGTCGATCACACGCAGTTTTCAGAACGTGTAGAGCAGCTTTAACAGAAGCAGCTCGCCTTTCAGAGGTTTTATTCCAGGAAGTGTCACATGTTTGTGTCTGCGGAGGAAACAGAGGGAGCTTAACGTGACAGAATGAAGGGCTTCATTCCTAAAATTCATCTTGTAGACGGGACATCAAGTGTTTCTATTGATGAGACACTGATGATCAGACGGAAGGTAAATGTGGTGTTTGGATGTTTGACAGATTTCCGTCAGAAGTCTCTCCGTTAAAGATTTAAAACCGAACTGCCAACGCCAACTAACTCTGTCCCAAATTACATCTTAATTTTTAACAATAAAGACGTTTAAAACTGTATCGCCAGACAAGAACATCGATATTGGATGATTCTGCAAAACTGTGATGATGCTCAATGACGGCTTTTATGTCTGATGCCAACATTTTTATAATCGCCACTTTCTACGATATCTGCACATGGCAGCCACAGTGACGTTAACGTCAGGGAAAGATCGTGGTCATAGTTAAGGAATGTTTAGGCAACTAAATTGACTCTGTTAGGGTTAGCCCTGTCATTGGTGATTCAGTCATGAAACTCAAAACCAGTGAAACAAATATTTTAAATCAAATGTTTTCTGACAGACACAAAAGTCACAACAGACTGAATCATGTTAACTTTAAACATTAACTTCCAGGTTAAAAAAAACAACATTTGTCATGTACATAAAATGACACGCAGCCTATAAAAATAAAAATCTGTATCAGTTTGAGAGTTCACTATATTTAGAATATTTTCATCGCTTTACCTTTCTGTCAGAAACATCTTTCTGACAGGGAACTGAAGCCGATATCTCAAGACACCAGACTCCGCTGACAGCTACAACTTTTGTCGTAATTAGTGGATGAATTCTTAAGTTATGGCCAAAACATGTTTTTGTGAAGTCACAGTAGCCTTTGATTGCCTAACTCTAGTTTATTTTTCAGTCCAAGTGGACGTTTGTGCCAAATTTGAAGAAATTCCCTGAAGGCATTGTTGAGATATCACATGAACAAAAATGAGGTGGATGCAAGGTCATGGTGACTGTGACCTTTGACTACCAAATTGTAATCAGTTCATCCTTTGACTCAAAGTGCATGTTTGTGCCAAATCTGAAGAAATTCCCTCAGGGCATTCTTGAGATATCGCATTAACTAGAATGAGTCAGGTACAAGGTCATGGTGACCTTCGGCCTCTGACCACCAAAATCTCATCAATTCATCGTCAGATTCAAGTGAACGATTGTGCCAAATTTGAAGAAATTCCCTCAAGGCATTTTTGAGATATTGCATCAATGAGAATGAGATGGATACAAGGTCATAGGGACCTTGACCTTTGACAACCACATACTTATCAGTTTATCTTTGACTCAAAGAAGATGTTTGTGCCAAATTTGAGGAAATTCTCTCATTAGATACCACGTTTCAATAGAATGAGACAGATGAGGTCACAGTGACCTTTGACCACCAAATTCTAATTAGTTCAACGTCCAGCCCAAATGGCCGTTTGTGCCAAATTTAAAGATATTACCTCAAGGTCTTTTTGAGGTATTGTATTTACGACAATGAGACAAACAAGGCCCCAGTGACCTTTGGCCTCAGACCACTAAAATCTCATCACCTTATCGTTGAGTTCAGGTGAACATTTGTGCCAAATTTGAAGGAATTCCCTCAAGGCATTTCTGACATATTATGTTCACAAGAATAGGACGAACAGCCTGAAAACACAATGCCACTGTCCACCAATATCCCCAGCGAGGAGGCAGATGTTTTACTTCATAGAATACTGACTTGCTGGTCTACCTCCGCCTCCATCAGTTAGCGTGTAACGTAGAGCGGTAAAATATTCCAAACATAGTGAAGCAGGTAGCTAAAACAGATTTTGCTGCGGTCCTGCCCACAGCGGTACATTGTTTAGCATCCCTGCTGGTAGATATGGTTAAATAAAGAAGCTAGCAAAGAAACACAGAACATAACATAAGCACAGCAGAAACATCGGACAGGTCACATCACTGTGTTTAACTATAAATCTTTAAGCGTTACAGTTACGGCTGCAAATGAAAACAGAGATAAACAGGTTCACTTTAAATTTACTTTAAGTTGTCTACCCGGAGGCGATTGATATTGTTGTAGTTAGCGTGACTTCATGGTGATTCGGTGTTTACTTCCTGCATTAGCACCGAGCCTTGGCATTGGACGTAAGTCATTGGCGCTGAATTGTCCAATATGGAGTTAACTCTTACGGACGCTGCACCAGTTCCCTTAAACCACAAAACCAGTTCAGCCTGTTGATTCGAGGACCAACACACTTCTCCTGGTGCATTAACTCTTTGTGCTAAAAAAGGTTTTAATGTGAGAGCTGTGGAAACAGATGTTCAACGTGTCATCTCTTCCTGACTGTCACTCGCAGAAATGACTCATAATTGACTTTTCTCTGTTCAGAATATACGAAAGCTCTGCCAAACGTTCTGTTCCCGTGTGAATACAGATTCTCCAGTTACACGAAATAAACTCTACCATGTTGTTTCACTCTGTGTGGAGACTGTCTGCCGCATCATCTGAACTCTACATGGATGTTTTCTAACTGTGGCAGTCGTCGCTCTTGTGAACCAACTTGCTTTCACACTGTGCTCCACAACACGACGGACAGATGGACGGACGGATGGATGGACGGACGGACTGTGAGGACCCTGAGGTCATTGGGATTGGTCAGCGGACAGGAAGTGTGTGAGCTGGGGCGGCTCCGCGTGTCACCCCTTTACGTTAAAACTCCAGCGCCCGTCAGAAAATGGAAACATGAACTGTCATAGCATATAGTCTGTCACAGTCCATCTGAGGGAGACCCTTATTTTATTTATGAATATGCTGCTTGGAGTTTCTTAATCTTTAATAAAGAAATATGGTTTACAATTTTGTTTCTCATCTTGTGTCAATGATGGCCAGAGATTTTAGTATTTCTACTTTACCTAAAACTGCGATTTTAATTCTCTTTGGATATCAATTGGTAATAGTGTCCACATCAGCGTGCATGAATGTCACTAAACGTCACTTTTCTAGACGAGTTTTTAAACAAAATTTCAGTCAATTACAAAGTCACATTACATAAGTGATTTAACAGAAAGACTTGAACAAGACGTCCACTTCAGAGCTACACAAATTAGTCCATTAATAAATAAACCATTTCACAGAAAATTAATTTGCAACTAAAATGATAATTAATCATTTTAGTCATTTTTCAGGTAGAAATGCGAAACATTTGCTGCTTTGTCAAATGAAACAAGCTATTTAAATACATCTGTTTTGGCTGTAATGAACATTTCTCACTATTTCCAGACATTTTATAGACAAAACAATTAAAAACAAAACAAGTGCCAACAAATTAGCAGATTATTCAGTAATTAAAATAACTGTTCAAATGTTTTGAGCCAAAATAGAATTTGATGTTCGGCTTCCGTCCACTGTTGTTTTGTTTTTTCTGTTTGTTTGTTTTTAAACGATGTCCACCTTAGACTGTAGAAACATGCACATTTTAGTTGTTTACAACTTATTGTCATTTTTTTTTTCAACCTGTGCAACAAGGAGTGGGAAGACTATCACATCAGCTGAGACATCTGTCTGGAGCTGTAACAACTGTCGATTGATTGATCAATAGAAAGTTGATCAGCAACTATTTTGATCATTGATTAATCATTTAAGTCATTTTTCAAGCAACAGTTCCAAACATTTGATGTTTCCAACTTCTAAGATGTCAGATTTAATGCTGTTCTTGTTCATAAACCGTAAAACTCCCGTTAAAAGCAGAGTCCCACTGGTACGTCCTCTGGGATCTCAATGCTGATTGGCTATCGCAGCAGAAATTGGTCGCTGAAGTTCAGATTCTTCAACTCTTGCGATTAAGCTATGACGCAAAATCAGGCTACTCACTTCACCTGTGCTGCTTAATTCCTGTATTTCACGTCATTTGCGTTGCGTCCATTGTGCTGCCTGGCAGGAATGTGTGGCTAATCACATTTTTATGTTGACTTTAAAAGTAATTTACTCACGCAAATTGTGTTATTCATGCCTGGTGTGAATACAACATTAGACTAGTACACCTGCAACGATCACTCAATTGATTGATTTGTTTATTGAAAGAAAATTAGCAACTTTTTTTGAATTATCTAAACCATTTTTCAAGCAAAGTGCCCCCCAAAGATGAAATGAATTTCAATTCAAATGTCAGATTTGGAGGCTTTTCTTTGTCATGTATAACAGTACATTTTATATATTTTTTGGTTTCAGACGAATGGCTGAACACAACTTTTACTTTTTTTTTACTAAGATTACTGATGTTTTATAATAACTAATAGGTTAACTGAGAAAATAATCAGTAGATATTTCGATAGTTAAAATACCCGATAATAGTGATATAAATACACTTTATTTTAAGTGGTCGATGCAACAATAACTCTCAAAGTTGCCATAAATTGTAAAAAGTGAAAAGTTCTGACAGAAGCCAAACTCATTTGGAAATAAAAAGCACATTTTAAATATGTGTTTCTAAAGAGAATCTGGAAGTTTATCGTTTCGACTAGACGCAGGTTGAATGTATTGTGTGGAGCAGCACCTTGTGGCCATTAGAGGAACTGCAGCTGAGCCTGACCGAAGTATTTTACTTCTAATCCACCTGATTTTCAGCTGCAGCTGCTTCACACTAACATTCAGACATAAAAAGAGAAACCAACAGAGAGTTAGCAGGGAGGCTCTGACTGATCCATCTGATGTGACCTTTAGTCCGTCGGACCACCAGCTCTTTCACTGAGAGCAGCGCTGAGTCTCTCTGAAACCAGGTAGAAGCTCTGATCAATTATTGATTCCTCCTCAGTCATGAAGACGAGACGTACAGAGAATATCAAAAGTCTTCACATCATTTCACATTTTTGAGTTTATTGCCTTGAGGCCTGAAAAGAAAATCCATTAAAGTCGACTTATTCTTTAAAAATATCTTTCATTTGATAGTAAATAGTGGAAAATCAATGTGAAACCAAACGAGTGGCTGGTTGCTGAGTGTGCAATCACTGCGGCTAATGCTCAGCAGAAGAGTCGCTGCTTTGATAACAGCAGGACGTCTGCTTAGATAAGTCTCAAATCTGGCTCGTACAGAAATCTAACTTTTTCTTCTCTGCAGAGGTTGGATCAAGGTAACACATCCAAAATTCTGCTTAAACTTTTTAACTTTCAACTTAAAGTGTTAAAGTTTTATACCTACACTGGTTTGCTGCTCAAAGGCAAGATGTAACGCCGAGACCTCAGATCCTCACACAGCTTTAATGTGACGGATGACACTGCAGACCAAATTATGACTCCACAAAAATTTAGAAAGCTAATCAGTCATTCAGCCGAAGTAATTTCACTTCTTCAAATCTGGAAATTTGCTGCTTTTCGTATTTGTACCATGGTAAATTGAATATCTTTGAGTTTTGGACAAAACAAGACATCTAATGCTGATGATGACTAAGTGATTAACTTAAAAATAAATACTCATAAATTAACAATTTTAAAGAAAATCTTAAATGGCAGATGTAGTTTGATGCAGTTTGTCTCAATTTCAAGCTTCACTCAAATAGGATCAGATTGTCCCAGTAATCAGTCGATACAGAGTCCTGTTCCGATACTTTCATCTTTCTAGATAACACAGCTGCACAGTGCAAACTTCAAGTACTCTAAAGTTATTAAAAGCTGACGCTCTACACTACAATGAGAGCCCTGTTGGTCGAAGAATCTGAGCGTTATATTTCTACATGAATGAACTAACAGTTAAATTAATCACGCATTCACTCTGCTTGGCGCTCTGCTGCTCCGTCTCCACAGACAGAGTGTCCAGAGCACGGATAACCAAACAGTACATTCAGACAGCACTCTGAATTTATGAACGGTCCAGTTTGTGCGCACTGACACTCAGAATGAGTATTTCTGAAGGCACCACTCACATCATCTTCCTCCATTGTCGAAAAAAAGCCAACAGAACTTGTTAGCTAGTGCTAGCTAATGTCTGTTGAGAATTGTTTTGCCTCCAGCTAAGCCCCGCCCACTGAAAAAGGTCATACTGTGTACTAACAGCAAAAGGGTCTGTACTAAAAGTGTCTGATGGAAACGGGGCACGTAGATCGATATTATTAAACTGGAAGCAAACACAGGCTGCCCTTGTGAAGGATGTTATGCACCACCTGCATTCAAAGACAATTAAATTCTCACTGAGAGGATGTGAAAACAAATTCTACTGGATCTGGCAACCCTTTATAGACCACTTTAAGAACAAGCTCATAATATAAAGAATTAATTAAATCAACTGATTTATCTTCAGTTAGCTCTTGTAAATAGATAAAATTTAAATATATAATTTTGTCTTCTTAGAGAGAACTGTTTGATTATTGAGTTTCCTCTCTGAGTCTCCATCTTGTGGCCATTAGAGGAACTGCAGCCCGCTGTCTGTCGGCAGCGCTCGTCACCACTGTCTGTGAATAAATATAAGGTGATGTTGTGAATATCTTACAGCCTGCTGGTATATCCTGTACTGTAGGATCACATCATTACCTCTGTACATACAGTACAACACTGAGCCTCTGACAGAGAGTCCTGTCCGGGGGAAGACATTTCACAGCTTCCTCCTCTGCGCTGCACCCTGCCGTCAGAGCGCCTGGCAGAAAACATCCTCTGCTCTGTCAATTAGGGGGAAGATTTAGTGTGACGCACAGGGAGGAGGATTTAAACCGACACACCGGGACGTGCAGGATGTCAGCTGTCCTCTGGCTTTAAGCTCATCCTCACCGTGTTTCCCTGTCACCGCTCTGCCTGCCCAAAGGAGAAAGACGGCCGGACTTGGAGAGACTTGGCTAAATGGTTACACCGCCGCCTGGTCTGTGGACAGACTGACACGCCGCCGGACAGAATATCCGATTGGTTAACTGGCAAAGCGCCTGGTTGGCGAAGCATTTCAGTGAGTGTTTGGACAAATGACTGACGGCTGACACTGGAGCTGAGACGTGTCTTGGATGAGCTAAGTGACGGACAGACAGATGGGTGGACGGATGGCAGAGGACCAGATTATCCCAAAGACAAATCAAAGGCGAGAGGGAGGGAAACTTCTTCTTCTTCTCACCACAAGTGTTTTTCACTTTTCCAACACTGATTACATCCGACCCTTTTGTCCGCCCGTGGCAAACCCTGCTAAAATATCCACGCCGGATTATCTGCTCTTCTCGTACTACTTAACTTTCAGAGCACTTAGAGCTGTTAGTGCTTTATATGACACAATCCTCCTCCTCCTCCTCCTCTCTGCTTCTGCTGAGTTGTGTCGTCTGGATAAAACACCTCATTACTCACTTTACTCCCAGCAGCTGGAAGATATAAAAGCCAATATGAATGTGAGAGTCCAGTTGTGCCGGGCAGTTATGGGCCATTATATGGTTACAGGCTGAGCTGCTGTCACACGGGGAGACGGGTCAGAGTCTGTAAATCAAACGGCGGACAGCGTGAAGCCGCCGGGTTGTTTTAGTGCAGTGCACATGAAATGCCGACTCTGAATGCACATGGGCATGAAATGGAAGCCAGGCTATCATTATTAATATGCAGATTCACTAAGAGTGCTGCAAAACCTGCCGTCAGTGTTTGCTGTGCACTTAGTGAGGATGTGAAGCCCGGGAGGACACATTAAACCTCGTAGCATGTTCTCTTTCAGCCCCAGTTCGCGCCTCTCATGTATTATCACTAATATTTGAGCCACAGAGCTTGGCATCAGTGTTTCTGAGAGATAAATCCCCCAAAAATCCAGACGGCGGTTTAACAAAACTCTCTGCAGTTCAGAATCCTCAAACACTTCTCTGTCTAACTGAGTCCAAAAGTGTTCTGCCAGCCAGAAAACCCAACATTTGCTATGAAGCTGCACAGAAACTCTTTGGTCTGAGGGAGAACACACACTGAACAATTATTATACAACATTACAGGCTGTTTTCAGACCCTCCAGGATGTCACAGGCTGTTTTTGTGATTGTTGCAGCTTAAAAATGTCTGACTCTACAGCAGCTTTTGAAAAAAGTTGCAGTGAAATTTTAGGGGCAAGCGAAAATTGCAAGAATAGCTGTGATGCTGTCTCAGATTTTAAGGCTATTTTTCTGAGCATTCAGTGTTTCCCAAAGAGTAAGTGTCTATTTCTGATGGGAGGGGGGCAGCAACAGCTAAGACTGTCTCTTTGAGCTGCTCTCCTGCTCTCTCTGCCCGCTTAGCACGCGCCAACATCCGACCCTGAGCCGTTATATGGTCTAAGCCATCTCACACCAACACCGGGAATCAGCTTTGGGGTCCTGCCGCCAGTGGCTGCTTGCTCTGCTGCCGTTCAGCAGCTAATAAGCTAAGCTAGCTGCTAACAGCCACCGCTGCAACTATCAAACTCCACAAATCCATTCAGCAGCTCCACCCTTCACAGTCAGACACACACGGCTGATTATTTAGAGACGTACAAATGTAATGTATCTTGAGAAAAGTATGATGCCAACGTTTTCTTTTGGTGGCAGCGCTCACACAGCTGAATGGAGGATGTTTACTGTTGCAGATATGTTTACCCTCTTTGGTAATCTTTTTCTGAATGTGCCGTTTTATTGAGGTCTTCTTGAACCACTCTTGGCCTGGCGCATCCCCTTGGCCCACGGTGCGTTGAGAGACCCTACCAAGAGCTGGTCTCAGCCTTAGAGACAAGGTGAGGAGCTCGGACATCTGGCGGGAGCTCGGTCAGTTGAGGTGGTCTGATCTGATCGGGATCCTTCTAGGTGCCTCCTGTTAGAGGTGTTCCTGGCATGTCCCTCTGGTAGGAGGCCCCGGGGCAGACCCAGAACACAATGGAGGGATTATATATCTCATCTGGTCTGGGAACACCTTGGGGTCCTCCAGGAGGAGCTGGAAAGTGTTGCTGGGGAGAGGGACGTCTGGGGTGCTTTGCTTGGCCTGCTGCCCTTGAGATCTGGCCCCGGATAAGCAGATGAAAATGGATGGATGGATGGATGGATGGATGGATGGGCGGGCTCCATTTGGCCTTGTTCAACAGTAAGTATCTCTGAGCACCATTAGATGTATCATTCAGAAACACAGATGTTTAACTCTGTGTCTGTGATGATACATGAACGCTCTCTGAAAATATTACGTCCTTAATAATAAAACCTCTGTTCGGATTGGATAACGACGCAAAGCCTCTTACAAAGACAGAAATGTGACATGTGGAATAAAATCTTAATACCACAATTTAAATATTAATGTTGAGCCCAGAATGTAGCGTCTCCTCTGAGCAGCCTGCAGGATAATGACACTAATGACTCACTCTGTTTATTGGTGATGATAATGAGAGACGTATTGAATGTTTGCAGCTCTTTGAGCCACTTGCTGCAGTGATGAACGGCGGTGTTCGAGGAACACAGGCAGTTTGGGCCTAAATGATGCTTCTTGGCTCATACACACACACACACACACTTGGATGGCACACTATCAGTCATGCAGGGGGGGATTTCCAGGAGAGGAGAAGTGATTTCATGTTCTTGCTGCCTCCGTCTCCTCCTCCTCATTCTGCTCCTGTTTCTCTGCTTCTGTCCACACAGGAATGTCTCTTTTTAGTCTGTCTACATGTCTCACATTCTTTTTCTTTCTCTGTCTGGTCCCTGCTGCTGTCTGAGCGGGACGGCCTCATTGTCTTTTTCTTTCTCTGTTTGGTCTCTCTCCGTGTGTGTCTGAGTGGGGCCGCCTCAAAGCTCCTCAAACTGCTGCTGAGGCAACCTGACCTCATTTCAAGTTGTTGAATATTGGTGTTTGGTCAGTGACTTCTAGCGTCAGACACTGACAAAAAAGCTGTCCTTCCACGTTGGTATGATACGAGGCTGGTTGCCATTATTGTTTCACAGCACCTGGTGGTGTAAGAGAAAGGGTGAACAACCACCGACTTTGCCCCAGGAGGCTGGTGTTCACTTCCTGTGAGATTGTAAAGCCAAACCCTGCTCTTTGTTCCTAAACCCAACCACGTGTGTGTTGAAGGAAAAAATTGTGTTGATGTACCGACCCAGTGCTTTTATTTTGAAATAGACGTGTGTGTAAACTGTACATTTTCTGTGAAAACGGAAGCGTATTTTGAAATCAGACGATGCATGTAACAGTAGGCCTGGGCGATAAACCGAAAATTTACCGTTATCGAAATTTACTACGATAACCGACGTCATTTTGCCCATGTCGGTAAATTCGGCGTTTTAATAAAAAAGAAAATAAAAGTCTTTTTTGTCTGTTTTGATTGTGTGTGCTGGTAGGCTATGTTCATTCCCCTTTAAGACGAGGTACAGCGTGTGTAGTCACGTGACTCCACCCATCCAGTCTGAACAAGAAGAGAAACAGACGATGGGGAAATGGCTGATGGTTCAAATGAAGAAGCGGCTGACACGGCCGTAGACGAAACGTTCGTCGAAGTTGATCCTGTTGTGCTTGTTCCGAAAAGAAATTTGACATCTGTCGTTTGGAAATATTTTGGGTTCCTCAAAGATGACATTGAGCAAAAGAACATGAAATGCAAAATGTGTCTGAAAACTGTCGTAACCACCCACAGCAACACGTCCAACCTTTTCCACCACCTACAGCACAACCATGCTGTTGAGTTCAAAGATGTGCGAAAAGCTCAAAGCAAGAAGCAAGGTTCGACAAGTGCCACCCCCAGACAGCAGCCCATAACGGAGGCATTTGCAGGGGCGACACCATACGAGAGAACGTCTAAGAGGTGGATAGAAATAACGAACGCGATAGCTTACCACATAGCTAAGGATATAGCTCTCATAGCTACAGTGGAGCGCACGGGGTTTAAACGCCTCATGAAAGTAGCCGACAAGAGGGGGGGGTGTCATCGTGCATTTATCGTTATCGAGGTAATACTGCCCAATTTATCGTGATATTGATTTGAGGTCATATTGCCCAGCCCTATGTAACAGGCTGATGTTGACACGGCGTCCCAGAACGTCAAAAAACCAACACGCCCAGGGTACCTTGGACGTCATATCTCAACATGAAAAGTCCATGACCAAATGTTGATATGTGATGAGCTTGGAGTGAGACCGTTAAAAAAAGTTCTGCCCCACAAACTAAATAATTTAGAGACAGACACAGGCTGATACGAGGACACATTTAGACTCTATTTGGCTTCTGTAATGACACAAATTATAAATTAGAGCTGAAACAATGATGTGATCGAAAGGTAACTCGTTCATTTATGGTTTCCGTTGTTTATACCTCGTGAATTTCGCCAATATTTTCCAGGTCCCTCGCTTCTAAAAATATGAAATTTCTTTCTTTAATATGCTTTGTGTAATACTGCATTGTACATCTTTGACCTTTGCACTATTGGTTGGACAAAACTAAATAATCTGAGAAGTGGCCTCGGGCTCTACGGACTTTTAACAGGTGTTTTACATCGTTAAGTGAAAGTTCATATCTCAGCAGGTGAAGGAAGAGACTCAGTGTGACCTTAACCTGCTGCAAACAGATGTCTAAACGTTCATCTTTGTCCCATGATGCCGCTCTGATCGATACAACCACCCACAAGTTAACGGTCAGGTCACTCAGGTCAAGTCAGCTACAGTCAGGTGCAGTTTCATATGCTGGTGGTGAGGTGGGGGTTCAGCCAGTCGCCCAAAGTTTAACTGGATGCAGTCATGTCTCTCCTTTCACGTTTTATATGAAGGCAGGAGTCTAAAGGTCGCTTTTAAGAATTTTGGCGACTGGTCAACAACCTGTATGTCACCTGTAAGTGTTTAAAGTTCAACCCGACCACCTCGACACAGATTTAATAAGTGTTTTATGACTGCCACGTCTCCTCGGTGGCAGGCGGCGGAGCCTCGGGGTTTGATGTTCAATCACTGACTGTTGCAGGCTTCTCATTCTGATATGTGACATACAGGTTAAAATATAACACCTGACTTTAATGTCACGGTGACAAGAGTGACATTTATATCACGCTGCGACACATGCAGCGTTTGGCCCGGTCTGCTGAGGTCAACTTCACTCCTTACCTGTAATATCTGAGCTGATGCTGAGCAGCGCCCTCTTTCTATTGTCATAGAACGGTTCGTATGACATCCTATGAATTAGCGCCATACAAGTGACGTTACGTCCTTAATGTCATGTCATTAACAAGGTTACTGTGGTTAGGTTTCGGAAAAGAGACATGGTGAGGGCGTCCCTTAAAATGACTCAAAGTTTACACGGATCCGAAAACACAACTCCAGGGAAATGTTTTTTTGAGACCCATCCACCACCTCAACCTGCCTCATTGCAAGTGCTCGGGGCTGCTTCCTTGTTTACTGCCGTCAGTGCGTTGGTCACGTGATTGCGGCCTTGCAAAATACGTGGGTTACGTGCAAATTACTGGCTCATCATTACGTCTCATTTGTATGAACTTTGGTGCAATACTTTTCATAGGAAAACAAACTAACAGAGGATGAGAACAGTCTGCGTGTCTAAGCCAGACACCTTGAAGCAGGAAACTTTCCAAGGATGTGATAACATAACGGGTGACATCAATGTAGCTGTACAGGCTGTCATTTAAGGTTCAATTATTAGTTCATCATGGGTCGTTGGCTGGATGGGTTGACGACTCACATGTGACCTCAATGACTCTGTCAGGGTTCACACCCTCACAGAGTTTAAAGCCTGCGACTCAGCACCAGTCCATTAGATCTGAAGACGTCTCCTGGATGAGAGGTGAAATGTCTTCAAGAGACTCAAGCAAGTCCAGTTGCCCACAATCAAGCAACCAAGATGATCATGATCTGGATGACTGAGAATCCTCACCGATCCACCTAATCGCTTCATGGCCAGGAGCAAAACAAGAAAGAGTGGCAGCTTCTGCTGTGACAGTCTGTGCAAATATCATTGTTATCCAAAGAATCAATATAATATTGTATCCTGATGAAACCACGTGGAGCTACATGGCTTGTTTTCATGCTGTAAAACAACACTCAGGAGCAGCTGCTGATTGTGACACATAGTAGTAAAATCAGGTACATCATTCTTGTCTGGTGTTTGGTTTAGAATTAAACCAGTTTAAGGGCCTCTGTGGTCCGTCCATCCATTTTCAACCGCTTATCAGAGGCAGTGTCGCAGGGGCAGCAGGCTAAGCAAAGCCCTCCAGACGTTCCAGACGTCCCACTCCTCAGCGATGCTTTCCAGCTCCTCCTGGGGACCCCGAGGCGTTCCCAGGCTTGATGAGATATATAATCCCTCCAGTGTGTTCTGGGTCTGCCCCCGGGCCTCCTACCAGTGGGACGTGCCCAGAACACCCCCAACAGGAGGCGCCCAGGAGGATCCTGATCAGACGTTGAACCACCTCAACTGAACCCTTGCAACGCGAAGGAGGAACAGCTCTACTCCGGGTTCCCTCCAGATGTCCAAGCTCCTTACCCTATCTCTAAGGCAGAGCCCAGACACCCTACAGAGGGGACTGTGGTCTCTACCCAGGGCTGAGGGTCCTGTGGGCCCATCACCTGCAGGGACTGGCATCTGGGCCAGGTGCATTGTGTGCCGGGCAGCAGGCAGGGGCGGGACCCAGGGCCTTTTTAGTGTGTCCTTATACGTATAAGCAAAGAGATTAAAGTCAAGACTAGTCCAGGTACAAAAACATCTAATTTTGACGCATCTTCAATCGTCAGCAGTCAGCCTAAAAACATCACTGGCACAAAAGTGTTTAAGCACAAACTTCCCTTTAGCAGCGTGGCGACTTCAGTCATCACTGAAATGTGAAAGCTGAGGTGATCACCCGATTTCACAGACTCAGGATATATATCGTTAATCCATATTATCACATTGTGCGAGATGATTCTGAACGTTAAAGTGAGGAGGTGTGAGAATAACAAAACACTGACAGATCATTCAGGTGTGTGTTCAAGTTTGTACCACCTTCAGGTTCTGTTTTAGAGGAAAAATAAACGACGTCCCATCTGTTGTGATATTTGACCTTTTTTTATCGAACATTCCTTCACTGACTGTTTCTGCTCTAAACATTACACAACATGCACACAAACAAACCAACACTCGGTCCAGACCTATTTGCAGCTGCCAAAACCCAGATCTGCAGTACTGGAGCCCAATCAGAGCCGTATACCACCTGGATTTTCCCCCAAATCCCATTCTTCAGACGGATTACACCTTCCAATCACAGGAAACCACCTCCAACCGAACAAATCCTCAAAGGAGACATTCACCACACGCTGATGTAACCGTGCCTCATACTGTTACACCACTGTAAGGCCTGCACAACACAGCCAGGGGAACAAAACAGACTTTAAAAAATGCCACGCAGAACATATTTAGCAGCCTGTTTTTTTGCTGAATACAGTGATTTAGAGAAAGTGAGATGCCTGCACAGCTGTCTCGTCAGTATTTATCTTTCAGCTCAGATACGCCGCCTCAAAGACGAATTGAAGCGTCTTGTTATTTTGAAAAGAATAAAAGATTGTTGCTGACAGGCAATTTAATTTGTTCACCTAAGGAGCTGTCAGATACATCTTCTCCACGCAGGAAACAAATGGCACAATCCTGTGATTCTGAAAATTGCACTCATCACTTTTGTGTTTTTGATGTACACAGGATGTTCTCGGAGCGCCGCGCTCGATGTCGAAGACCGGATCATCAATTAGAGCTGTACACAGCAGTTATATCCTGATATCACTCTGCGGCCTCTCGTGTGATGACGGACCTACAAGGTCTCCCTTGTCTGTGGATGGGGGCGTGGCCTGTAACATCATCAGTGACATCACAGAACATCAATCAATCAATCAAAAATCACGGATTGCCTCAGAGGGCTTTGCAGCTTACTACCTACTACTAATTATAAATGTATGTATATATGAATGAATGTGTAGTTGTGGTTGGTCAAAGAAAAAAACAATTATCGCCTCACAGCGCGAAGGTCTGATGTCAACATGATAATATTTAAATGTTAGTGCAAGAGGGTATATATGTATAATTATACAGCACACCTTCTTGAGCTAACATTTAAATATTATAATCATGTTGACATTACCTAGCTTGGATGGATTTTGGGTTCTGTTCTCGACCTGAAAAAGGAAAAAAAAAAAAAAAAACACAGTTAGCGTTGTGTTGATGCTACATGTTTATTGACGTTGCTTAGCATCTGATGATCTCACTGTTCACTGATGATATCACAGTTACATCGTCAGTGGCATCACAGAGCATTGTCAGACAATGACCTCATGGTGATGTTCTGTGATGTCACTGATGACATCACTGACGATGTCACTGACGATGTCACTGAAGATGTCACTGATGATATCACAGTGACATCGTCAGTGGCATCACAGAACATTGTCAGAGAATGACCTCATGTGACATCATCAGTAACATCATCAGTGATGTCACTGATGATGTCACAGTGACATCACAGTGACAGAACATTGTCAGAGAATGACCTCATGTGACATCATCAGAACAGCAGTACAGAAATTACGGGGTCCGAGTCCTTCGCTGCAGCAGACATAACAGAGTGTCTGATGCTCGGCAGCGCCATTAAACACGAATCACAGCATGCACTGACGATGTCACTGTGACATTGTCAGTGACATCATAGAACATCATTACGAAAGTTTATAAACAGAACCCATTTCAACCATGACGTCATCCTCTGACAATGCCACGCAGACGCAGACAGGCCGCTCGCCCCGTTCGTAGGCGCAGGAGACCTCAAAGGTCCTCCAATGTCCGCAGACGTAGGAGAGTTGTCCGTCGCAGACGCTAGGCAACGTCAATAAACATGTAGCATCAACATAACGCTATGTCTTTTTTTTTTTTCCTTTTTCAGGTCGAGAACAGAACTCAAAATCCATAATAATATTTAAATAATATTTAAAGGTTAGCTCAAGAAGGTGTGCTGTATAATTATACATATATACCCTCTTGAGCTAACATTTAAATTTAATCATTATGTTGACATCAGACCCTCGCGCTGTGAGGTGTAGTTGTGGTTGGTCAAGGAAAAAAAAAACACTTACCATTGTGCTGATGCTACATGTTTATTGACGTTGCCTAGCGTCTGCGACCGACAACTCTCCTATGTCTGCGGACACTGGAGGACCTGAGAGGTCTCCTTCGTCTACGAACGGGGCGAGCGGCCTGTCTGCGTCTGCGTGGCATTGTCAGAGGATGACCTCATGGTGATGTTCTGTAATGCCACTGACGATATCAGTGACATCGTCAGTGGCGTTACAGAACATTGTCAGACAATGACCTCATGGTGACACTGATGATGTCACAGTGACATCATCAGTGACATCGTCAGTGAGCTCACTGACGATGTCACTGATGATATCGCAGTGACATCGTCAGTGGCATCACAAAACATTGTCAGAGATTGACCTCATGGTGACATCATCAGTGATATCATCAGTGACATCGTCAGTGACCTCACTGACGATGTCACTGATGATATCGCAGTGACATCGTCAGTGGCATCACAGAACATTGTTAGAGAATGACCTCATGGTGACATCATCAGTGACATCATCAGTGATGTCACTGATGATGTCACTGTGACATCATCAGAACAGCAGTACAGAAATGACGAGGTCCAAGTCCTTCGCTGCAACAGACATAACAGAGCGTCTGATGCTCGGCAGCGCCATTAAATACGAATCACAGCATGCACTGACGATGTCACTGTGACATTATCAATGACATCATAGAACATCATTACGAAAGTTTATAAACAGAACCCATTTCAACCATGAGGTCATCCTCTGACAATGCCACGCAGACGCAGACAGGCCGCTCGCCCCGTTCGTAGACGCAGGAGACCTCAAAGGTCCTCCAATGTCCGCAGACGTAGGAGAGTTGTCCGTCGCAGACGCTAGGCAACGTCAATAAACATGTAGCATCAACATAACGCTAACTATGTCTTTTTTTTTTTCTTTTTCAGGTCGAGAACAGAACTCAAAATCCATAATAATATTTAAATAATATTTAAAGGTTAGCTCAAGAAGGTGTGCTGTATAATTATACATATATACCCTCTTGCGCTAACATTTAAATATTATCATCATGCTGACATCAGACCCTCGCGCTGTGAGGTGACGATAAGTTTCTTCTTTGACCAACCACAACTACACATTCATTCATAAATAAATACATACATTAATAATTAGTAGTAGGTAGTAAGCTGTAAAGCCCTATGGTGAGTGTGCTTTTTCTTTTCTTTGACCATCCACAATCACACAGTGCATCATTTCTGTGCTGCACATCGCCTCCCAAGGCATCAAAAAAAAAAAAAAAATCAAATTACCAAAATGACCTCAGGTTGAATCAGACACATGTCACCAGCCTTGGTGATGCCAGAGGGCCATCAGTGATGAGCTCTTTCTAACATCGCCAAGGCTGGTGACACGTGTCTGAGTCTCCCATGAATGTGTAGTTGTGGTTGGTCAAGGAAAAAAAAAAGCACTTACCATTGTGTTGATGCTACATGTTTATTGACGTTGCCTAGCGTCTGTGACCGACAACTCTCCTATGTCTGCAAACACTGGAGGACCTGCTAGGTCTCCTTCGCCTATGAACGGGGCGAGCGACCTGTCTGCGTCTGCGTGGCATTGTCAGAGGATGACCTCATGGTGACGCTCTGTGATGTCACCGACGATGTCACTGATGATATCGCAGTGACATCGTCAGTGACGTCACTGACGATGTCACCGACGACGTCACTGATGATATCACAGTGACATCGTCAGTGGCATCACAGAACATTGTCAGAGAATGACCTCATGTGACATCATCAGTGACATCACAGTGACATCATCAGAACAGCAATACAGAAATGACGAGGTCCGAGTCCTTCGCTGCAGCAGACATAACAGAGTGTCTGATGCTCGGCAGCGCCATTAAACACGAATCACAGCATGCACTGACGATGTCACTGTGACATCGTCAGTGACATCATAGAACATCATTATGAAAGTTTATAAATAGAACCCATTTCAACCATGACGTCATCCTCTGACAATGCCACGCAGACGCAGACAGGCCGCTCGCCCCGTTCGTAGGCGCAGGAGACCTCAAAGGTCCTCCAATGTCCGCAGACGTAGGAGAGTTGTCCGTCGCAGACGCTAAGCAACGTCAATAAACATGTAGCATCAACATAACGCTAACTATGTCTTTTTTTTTCTTTTTCAGGTCGAGAACAGAACTCGAAATCCATAATAATATTTAAATAATATTTAAATGTTAGCTCAAGAAGGTGTGCTGTATAATTATACATATATACCCTCTTGCACTAACATTTAAACATAATCATTATGTTGACATCAGACCCTCGCGCTGTGAGGTGTAGTTGTGGTTGGTCAAGGAAAAAAAAAGCACTTACCATTGTGTTGATGCTACATGTTTATTGACGTTGCCTAGCGTCTGCGACCGACAACTCTCCTATGTCTGCGAACACTGGAGGACCTGAGAGGTCTCCTTCGTCTACGAACGGGGCGAGCAGCCTGTCTGCGTCTGCGTGGCATTGTCAGAGGATGACCTCATGGTGATGTTCTGTAATGCCACTGACGATATCAGTGACATCGTCAGTGGCGTTACAGAACATTGTCAGACAATGACCTCATGGTGACATCATCAGTGAGGTCACTGACGATGTCACTGATGATATCGCAGTGAAATCGTCAGTGGCATCACAGAACATTGTCAGAGATTGACCTCATGGTGACATCATCAGTGACATCATCAGTGACATCGACAGTGACCTCACTGACGATGTCACTGATGATATCGCAGTGACATCGTCAGTGGCATCACAGAACATTGTTAGAGAATGACCTCATGGTGACATCATCAGTGACATGTTCAGTGATGTCACTGATGATGTCACTGTGACATCATCAGAACAGCAGTACAGAAATGACGAGGTCCAAGTCCTTCGCTGCAGCAGACATAACAGAGCGTCTGATGCTCGGCAGCGCCATTAAACACGAATCACAGCATGCACTGACAATGTCACTGTGACATTATCAGTGACATCATAGAACATCATTACGAAAGTTTATAAATAGAACCCATTTCAACCATGACGTCATCCTCTGACAATGCCACGCAGACGCAGACAGGCCGCTCGCCCCGTTCGTAGGCGCAGGAGACCTCAAAGGTCCTCCAATGTCCGCAGACGTAGGAGAGTTGTCCGTCGCAGACGCTAGGCAACGTCAATAAACATGTAGCATCAACATAACGCTAACTATGTCTTTTTTTTTCTTTTTCAGGTCGAGAACAGAACTCGAAATCCATAATAATATTTAAATAATATTTAAATGTTAGCTCAAGAAGGTGTGCTGTATAATTATACATATGTACCCTCTTGCACTAACATTTAAACATAATCATTATGTTGACATCAGACCCTCGCGCTGTGAGGTGTACTTGTGGTTGGTCAAGGAAAAAAAAAGCACTTACCATTGTGTTGATGCTACATGTTTATTGACGTTGCCTAGCGTCTGCGACCGACAACTCTCCTATGTCTGCGAACATTGGAGGACCTGAGAGGTCTCCTTCGTCTACGAACGGGGCGAGCGGCCTGTCTGCGTCTGCGTGGCATTGTCAGAAGATGACCTCATGGTGATGTTCTGTAATGCCACTGACGATATCAGTGACATTGTCAGTGGCGTAACAGAACATTGTCAGACAATGACCTCATGGTGACATCATCAGTGAGGTCACTGATGATGTCACAGTAACATCATCAGTGACATCGTCAGTGAGCTCACTGACGATGTCACTGATGATATCGCAGTGACATCGTCAGTGGCATCACAGAACATTGTCAGAGATTGACCTCATGGTGACATCATCAGTGACATCGTCAGTGGCTTGACAGAACATTGTTAGAGAATGACCTCATGGTGACATCATCAGTGACATAATCAGTGATGTCACTGATGATGTCACTGTGACATCATCAGAACAGCAGTACAGGAATGACGAGGTCCAAGTCCCTCGCTGCAGCAGACATGACAGAGCGTCTGATGCTCGGCAGCGCCATTAAACACGAATCACAGCATGCACTGACAATGTCACTGTGACATTATCAGTGACATCATAGAACATCATTACTAAAGTTTATAAATAGAACCCATTTCAACCATGACGTCATCCTCTGACAATGCCACGCAGACGCAGACAGGCCGCTCGCCCCGTTGGTAGGCGCAGGAGACCTCAAAGGTCCTCCAATGTCCGCAGACGTAGGAGAGTTGTCCGTCGCAGACGCTAAGCAACGTCAATAAACATGTAGCATCAACATAACGCTAACTATGTCTTTTTTTTTCTTTTTCAGTTCGAGAACAGAACTCGAAATCCATAATAATATTTAAATAATATTTAAAGGTTAGCTCAAGAAGGTGTGCTGTATAATTATACATATATACCCTCTTGCGCTAACATTTAAATATTATCATCATGCTGACATCAGACCCTCGCGCTGTGAGGTGACAATAAGTTTCTTCTTTGACCAACCACAACTACACATTCATTCATAAATACATACATTTATAATTAGTAGTAGGTAGTAAGCTGTAAAGCCCTATGGTGAGTGTGCTTTTTCTTTTCTTTGACCATCCACAATCACACAGAGCATCATTTCTGTGCTGCACATCGCCTCCCAAGGCATCAAAAAAATAAAATAAATCAAATTACCAAAATGACCTCAGGTTGAATCAGACACGTGTCACCAGCCTTGGTGATGCCAGAGGGCCATCAGCGATGAGCTCTTTCTAACATCACCAAGGCTGGTGACACGTGTCTGATTCTCCTATGAATGTGTAGTTGTGGTTGGTCAAGAAAAAAAAAAGCACTTACCATTGTGTTGATGCTACATGTTTATTGACGTTGCCTAGCATCTGCGACCGACAACTCTCCTATGTCTGCGAACATTGGAGGACCTGAGAGGTCTCCTTCGTCTACGAACGGGGCGAGCGGCCTGTCTGCGTCTGCGTGGCATTGTCAGAGGATGACCTCATGGTGATGTTCTGTAATGCCACTGACGATATCAGTGACATTGTCAGTGGCGTTACAGAACATTGTCAGACAATGACCTCATGGTGACATCATCAGTGAGGTCACTGATGATGTCACAGTAACATCATCAGAACAGCAGTACAGGAATGACGAGGTCCAAGTCCCTCGCTGCAGCAGACACAACAGAGCGTCTGATGCTCGGCAGCGCCATTAAACACGAATCACAGCATGCACTGACAATGTCACTGTGACATCGTCAGTGACATCATAGAACATCATTACGAAAGTTTATAAATAGAACCCATTTCAACCATGACGTCATCCTCTGACAATGCCACGCAGACGCAGACAGGCCGCTCGCCCCGTTCGTAGGCGCAGGAGACCTCAAAGGTCCTCCAATGTCCGCAGACGTAGGAGAGTTGTCCGTCGCAGACGCTAGGCAACGTCAATAAACATGTAGCATCAACATAACGCTAACTATGTCTTTTTTTTTTTCTTTTTCAGGTCGAGAACAGAACTCAAAATCCATAATAATATTTAAATAATATTTAAAGGTTAGCTCAAGAAGGTGTGCTGTATAATTATACATATATACCCTCTTGCACTAACATTTAAATATAATCATTATGTTGACATCAGACCCTCGCGCTGTGAGGTGTAGTTGTGGTTGGTCAAGGAAAAAAAAAAGCACTTACCATTGTGCTGATGCTACATGTTTATTGACGTTGCCTAGCGTCTGTGACCGACAACTCTCCTATGTCTGCAAACACTGGAGGACCTGAGAGGTCTCCTTCGTCCACGAACGGGGCGAGCGGCCTGTCTGCGTCTGCGTGGCATTGTCAGAGGATGACCGCATGGTGATGTTCTGTAATGCCACTGACGATATCAGTGACATCGTCAGTGGCGTTACAGAACATTGTCAGACAATGACCTCATGGTGACATCATCAGTGACATCGTCAGTGACCTCACTGACAATATCACTGATGATATCGCAGTGACATCGTCAGTGGCATCACAGAACATTGTCAGAGAATGACCTCATGGTGACATCATCAGTGACATCGTCAGTGACCTCACTGACGATATCACTGATGATATCGCAGTGACATCGTCAGTGGCATCACAGAACATTGTTAGAGAATGACCTCATGGTGACATCATCAGTGATGTCACTGATGATGTCACTATGACATCATCAGAACAGCAGTACAGAAATGACGAGGTCCAAGTCCCTCGCTGCAGCAGACATAACAGAGCGTCTGATGCTCGGCAGCGCCATGAAACACGAATCACAGCATGCACTGACGATGTCACTGTGACATCGTCAGTGACATCATAGAACATCATTACGAAAGTTTATAAATAGAACCCATTTCAACCATGACGTCATCCTTTGACAATGCCACGCAGACGCAGACAGGCCGCTCGCCCCGTTCGTAGGCGCAGGAGACCTCAAAGGTCCTCCAATGTCCGCAGACGTAGGAGAGTTGTCCGTCGCAGACACTAGGCAACGTCAATAAACATGTAGCATCAACATAACGCTAACTATGTCTTCTTTTTTCTTTTTCAGGTCGAGAACAGAACTCAAAATCCATAATAATATTTAAATAATATTTAAAGGTTAGCTCAAGAAGGTGTGCTGTATAATTATACATATATACCCTCTTGCACTAACATTTAAATATAATCATTATGTTGACATCAGACCCTCGCGCTGTGAGGTGTAGTTGTGGTTGGTCAAGGAAAAAAAAAACACTTACCATTGTGCTGATGCTACATGTTTATTGACGTTGCCTAGCGTCTGCGACCGACAACTCTCCTATGTCTGCGGACACTGGAGGACCTGAGAGGTCTCCTTCGTCTACGAACGGGGCGAGCGGCCTGTCTGCGTCTGCGTGGCATTGTCAGAGGATGACCTCATGGTGATGTTCTGTAATGCCACTGACGATATCAGTGACATCGTCAGTGGCGTTACAGAACATTGTCAGACAATGACCTCATGGTGACATCATCAGTGAGGTCACTGATGATGTCACAGTAACATCATCAGTGACATCGTCAGTGAGCTCACTGACGATGTCACTGATGATATCGCAGTGACATCGTCAGTGGCATCACAGAACATTGTCAGAGATTGACCTCATGGTGACATCATCAGTGACATCGTCAGTGGCTTCACAGAACATTGTTAGAGAATGACCTCATGGTGACATCATCAGTGACATCGTCAGTGATGTCACTGATGATGTCACTGTGACATAATCAGAACAGCAGTACAGGAATGACGAGGTCCAAGTCCCTCGCTGCAGCAGACACAACAGAGCGTCTGATGCTCGGCAGCGCCATTAAACACGAATCACAGCATGCACTGACGATGTCACTGTGACATCGTCAGTGACATCATAGAACATCATTACGAAAGTTTATAAATACAACCCATTTCAACCATGACGTCATCCTCTGACAATGCCACGCAGACGCAGACAGGCCGCTCGCCCCGTTCGTAGGCGCAGGAGACCTCAAAGGTCCTCCAATGTCCGCAGACGTAGGAGAGTTGTCCGTCGCAGACGCTAGGCAACGTCAATAAACATGTAGCATCAACATAACGCTAACTATGTCTTTTTTTTTTTCTTTTTCAGGTCGAGAACAGAACTCGAAATCCATAATAATATTTAAATAATATTTAAAGGTTAGCTCAAGAAGGTGTGCTGTATAATTATACATATATACCCTCTTGCACTAACATTTAAATATAATCATTATGTTGACATCAGACCCTCGCGCTGTGAGGTGTAGTTGTGGTTGGTCAAGGAAAAAAAAAACACTTACCATTGTGCTGATGCTACATGTTTATTGACGTTGCCTAGCGTCTGCGACCGACAACTCTCCTATGTCTGCGGACACTGGAGGACCTGAGAGGTCTCCTTCGTCTACGAACGGGGCGAGCGGCCTGTCTGCGTCTGCGTGGCATTGTCAGAGGATGACCTCATGGTGATGTTCTGTAATGCCACTGACGATATCAGTGACATCGTCAGTGGCGTTACAGAACATTGTCAGACAATGACCTCATGGTGACATCATCAGTGAGGTCACTGATGATGTCACAGTAACATCATCAGTGACATCGTCAGTGAGCTCACTGACGATGTCACTGATGATATCGCAGTGACATCGTCAGTGGCATCACAGAACATTGTCAGAGATTGACCTCATGGTGACATCATCAGTGACATCGTCAGTGGCTTCACAGAACATTGTTAGAGAATGACCTCATGGTGACATCATCAGTGACATCGTCAGTGATGTCACTGATGATGTCACTGTGACATAATCAGAACAGCAGTACAGGAATGACGAGGTCCAAGTCCCTCGCTGCAGCAGACACAACAGAGCGTCTGATGCTCGGCAGCGCCATTAAACACGAATCACAGCATGCACTGACGATGTCACTGTGACATCGTCAGTGACATCATAGAACATCATTACGAAAGTTTATAAATACAACCCATTTCAACCATGACGTCATCCTCTGACAATGCCACGCAGACGCAGACAGGCCGCTCGCCCCGTTCGTAGGCGCAGGAGACCTCAAAGGTCCTCCAATGTCCGCAGACGTAGGAGAGTTGTCCGTCGCAGACGCTAGGCAACGTCAATAAACATGTAGCATCAACATAACGCTAACTATGTCTTTTTTTTTTTCTTTTTCAGGTCGAGAACAGAACTCGAAATCCATAATAATATTTAAATAATATTTAAAGGTTAGCTCAAGAAGGTGTGCTGTATAATTATACATATATACCCTCTTGCACTAACATTTAAATATAATCATTATGTTGACATCAGACCCTCGCGCTGTGAGGTGTAGTTGTGGTTGGTCAAGGAAAAAAAAAAGCACTTACCATTGTGCTGATGCTACATGTTTATTGACGTTGCCTAGCGTCTGTGACCGACAACTCTCCTATGTCTGCAAACATTGGAGGACCTGAGAGGTCTCCTTCGTCCACGAACGGGGCGAGCAGCCTGTCTGCGTCTGCGTGGCATTGTCAGAGGATGGCCTCATGGTGATGTTCTGTAATGCCACTGACGATATCAGTGACATCGTCAGTGGCGTTACAGAACATTGTCAGACAATGACCTCATGGTGACATCATCAGTGACATCGTCAGTGACCTCACTGACGATATCACTGATGATATCGCAGTGACATCGTCAGTGGCATCACAGAACATTGTTAGAGAATGACCTCATGGTGACATCATCAGTGATGTCACTGATGATGTCACAGTGACATCATCAGAACAGCAGTACAGAAATGACGAGGTCCAAGTCCCTCGCTGCAGCAGACATAACAGAGCGTCTGATGCTCGGCAGCGCCATCAAACACGAATCACAGCATGCACTGACGATGTCACTGTGACATCGTCAGTGACATCATAGAACATCATTACGAAAGTTTATAAATAGAACCCATTTCAACCATGACGTCATCCTTTGACAATGCCACGCAGACGCAGACAGGCCGCTCGCCCCGTTCGTAGGCGCAGGAGACCTCAAAGGTCCTCCAATGTCCGCAGACGTAGGAGAGTTGTCCGTCGCAGACGCTAGGCAACGTCAATAAACATGTAGCATCAACATAACGCTAACTATGTCTTTTTTTTTTTCTTTTTCAGGTCGAGAACAGAACTCAAAATCCATAATAATATTTAAATAATATTTAAATGTTAGCTCAAGAAGGTGTGCTGTATAATTATACATATATACCCTCTTGCACTAACATTTAAATACAATCATTATGTTGACATCAGACCTTCGCGCTGTGAGGTGTAGTTGTGGTTGGTCAAGGAAAAAAAAAACACTTACCATTGTGCTGATGCTACATGTTTATTGACGTTGCCTAGCGTCTGCGACCGACAACTCTCCTATGTCTGCGGACACTGGAGGACCTGAGAGGTCTCCTTCGTCTACGAACGGGGCGAGCGGCCTGTCTGCGTCTGCGTGGCATTGTCAGAGGATGACCTCATGGTGATGTTCTGTAATGCCACTGACGATATCAGTGACATCGTCAGTGGCGTTACAGAACATTGTCAGACAATGACCTCATGGTGACATCATCAGTGAGGTCACTGATGATGTCACAGTAACATCATCAGTGACATCGTCAGTGAGCTCACTGACGATGTCACTGATGATATCGCAGTGACATCGTCAGTGGCATCACAGAACATTGTCAGAGATTGACCTCATGGTGACATCATCAGTGACATCGTCAGTGGCTTCACAGAACATTGTTAGAGAATGACCTCATGGTGACATCATCAGTGACATCGTCAGTGATGTCACTGATGATGTCACAGTGACATCATCAGAACAGCAGTACAGAAATGACGAGGTCCAAGTCCCTCGCTGCAGCAGACATAACAGAGCGTCTGATGCTCGGCAGCGCCATCAAACACGAATCACAGCATGCACTGACAATGTCACTGTGACATCGTCAGTGACATCATAGAACATCATTACGAAGTTTATAAATAGAACCCATTTCAACCATGACGTCATCCTCTGACAATGCCACGCAGACGCAGACAGGCCGCTCGCCCCGTTCGTAGGCGCAGGAGACCTCAAAGGTCCTCCAATGTCCGCAGACGTAGGAGAGTTGTCCGTCGCAGACGCTAGGCAATGTCAATAAACATGTAGCATCAACATAACGCTAACTATGTCTTTTTTTTTTCTTTTTCAGGTCGAGAACAGAACTCGAAATCCATATTAATATTTAAATAATATTTAAATGTTAGCTCAAGAAGGTGTGCTGTATAATTATACATATATACCCTCTTGCACTAACATTTAAATATAATCATTAAGTTGACATCAGACCCTCGCGCTGTGAGGTGTAGTTGTGGTTGGTCAAGGAAAAAAAAAAGCACTTACCATTGTGTTGATGCTACATGTGTATTGACGTTGCCTAGCGTCTGCGACCGACAACTCTATGTCTGTGAACATTGGAGGACCTGAGAGGTCTCCTTCGTCTACGAACGGGGCGAGCGGCCTGTCTGCGTCTGCGTGGCATTGTCAGAGGATGACCTCATGGTGATGTTCTGTAATGCCACTGACGGTATCAGTGACATCGTCAGTGGCATTACAGAACATTGTAAGACAATGACCTCATGGTGACATCATCAGTGACATCGTCAGTGAGGTCACTGACGATGTCACTGATGATATCGCAGCGACATCGTCAGTGGCATCACAGAACATTGTCAGAGAATGACCTCGTGGTGACATCATCAGTGACATCATCAGTGAGGTCACTGATGATGTCACAGTGACATCATCAGTGACATCGTCAGTGACCTCACTGACGATGTCACTGATGATATCGCAGTGACATCGTCAGTGGCATCACAGAACATTGTTAGAGAATGACCTCATGGTGACATCATCAGTGATGTCACTGATGATGTCACTGTGACATCATCAGAACAGCAGTACAGAAATGACGAGGTCCAAGTCCCTCGCTGCAGCAGACATAACAGAGCGTCTGATGCTCGGCAGCGCCATCAAACACGAATCACAGCATGCACTGACAATGTCACTGTGACATCGTCAGTGACATCATAGAACATCATTATGAAAGTTTATAAATAGAACCCATTTCAACCATGACGTCATCCTTTGACAATGCCACGCAGACGCAGACAGGCCGCTCGCCCCGTTCGTAGGCGCAGGAGACCTCAAAGGTCCTCCAATGTCCGCAGACGTAGGAGAGTTGTCCGTCGCAGACGCTAGGCAACGTCAATAAACATGTAGCATCAACATAACGCTAACTATGTCTTTTTTTTTCTTTTTCAGGTCGAGAACAGAACTCAAAATCCATAATAATATTTAAATAATATTTAAAGGTTAGCTCAAGAAGGTGTGCTGTATAATTATACATATATACCCTCTTGCGCTAACATTTAAATATTATCATCATGCTGACATCAGACCCTCGCGCTGTGAGGTGACGATAACTTTCTTCTTTGACCAACCACAACTACACATTCATTCATAAATACATACATTTATAATTAATAGTAGGTAGTAAGCTGCAAAGCCCTATGGTGAGTGTGCTTTTTCTTTTCTTTGACCATCCACAATCACACAGTGCATCATTTCTGTGCTGCACATCGCCTCCCAAGGCATCAAAAAAAAAAAAAAAAATCAAATTACCAAAATGACCTCAGGTTGAATCAGACACGTGTCACCAGCCTTGGTGATGCCAGAGGGCCATCAGCGACGAGCTCTTTCTAACATCGCCAAGGCTGGTGACACGTGTCTGATTCTCCCATGAATGTGTAGTTGTGGTTGGTCAAGGAAAAAAAAAAGCACTTACCATTGTGTTGATGCTACATGTTTATTGACGTTGCCTAGCGTCTGCGACCGACAACTCTCCTATGTCTGCGGACATTGGAGGACCTGAGAGGTCTCCTTCGTCTACGAACGGCGCGAGCGGCCTGTCTGCGTCTGCGTGGCATTGTCAGAGGATGACCTCATGGTGATGTTCTGTATTGCCACTGACGATATCAGTGACATCGTCAGTGGCGTCACAGAACATTGTCAGACAATGACCTCATGGTGACATCATCAGTGAGGTCACTGACGATGTCACTGATGATATCGCAGTGACATCGTCAGTGGCATCACAGAACATTGTTAGAGAATGACCTCATGGTGACATCATCAGTGACATCATCAGTGATGTCACTGATGATGTCACTGTGACATCATCAGAACAGCAGTACAGAAATGACGAGGTCCAAGTCCTTCGCTGCAGCAGACATAACAGAGTGTCTGATGCTCGGCAGCGCCATTAAACAAGAATCACAGCATGCACTGACGATGTCACTGTGACATTATCAGTGACATCATAGAACATCATTACGAAAGTTTATAAACAGAACCCATTTCAACCATGACGTCATCCTCTGACAATGCCACGCAGACGCAGACAGGCCGCTCGCCCCGTTCGTAGGCGCAGGAGACCTCAAAGGTCCTCCAATGTCCGCAGACGTAGGAGAGTTGTCCGTCGCAGACGCTAGGCAACGTCAATAAACATGTAGCATCAACATAACGCTAACTATGTCTTTTTTTTTCTTTTTCAGGTCGAGAACAGAACTCAAAATCCATAATAATATTTAAATGTTAGCTCAAGAAGGTGTGCTGTATAATTATACATATATACCCTCTTGCACTAACATTTAAATATAATCATTATGTTGACATCAGACCCTCGCGCTGTGAGGTGTAGTTGTGGTTGGTCAAGGAAAAAAAAAAGCACTTACCATTGTGTTGATGCTACATGTTTATTGACGTTGCCTAGCGTCTGCGACCGACAACTCTCCTATGTCTGCAAACACTGGAGGACCCAAGAGGTCTCCTTCGTCTACGAACGGGGCGAGCGGCCTGTCTGCGTCTGCGTGGCATTGTCAGAGGATGACCTCATGGTGACGCTCTGTAATGCCACTGAAGATATCAGTGACATCGTCAGTGGCGTTACAGAACATTGTCAGACAATGACCTCATGGTGACATCATCAGTGAGGTCACTGATGATGTCAAAGTGACATCATCAGTGATATCATCAGTGGCATCACAGAACATTGTCAGAGAATGACGTCATGGTGACATCATCAGTGACATAATCAGTGAGGTCACTGATGATGTCACCGTGACATCACAGTGACAGAACATTGTCAGAGAATGACCTCATGTGACATCATCAGTGATGTCACTGATGATGTCACAGTGACATCATCAGAACGGCAGTACAGAAATGACGAGGTCCGAGTCCTTCGCTGCAGCAGACATAACGGAGCGTCTGATGCTGGGCAGCGCCATTAAACACGAATCACAGCATGCGCTGACGATGTCACTGTGACATTATCAGTGACATCACAGAACATCATTACGAAAGTTTATAAATAGAACCCATTTCAACCATGACGTCATCCTCTGACAATGCCACGCAGACGCAGACAGGCCGCTCGCCCCGTTCGTAGGCGCAGGAGACCTCAAAGGTCCTCCAATGTCCGCAGACGTAGGAGAGTTGTCCGTCGCAGACGCTAAGCAACGTCAATAAACATGTAGCATCAACATAACGCTAACTATGTCTCTTTTTTTTCTTTTTCAGGTCGAGAACAGAACTCAAAATCCATAATAATATTTAAATAATATTTAAAGGTTAGCTCAAGGTGTGCTGTTTAATTATACATATATACCCTCTTGCACTAACATTTAAATATAATCATTATGTTGACATTGAACCCAGACCTCAGAGTCCAGACCTCAGACCCTCCCTCTGTGAGGCAATGATAATATTCAAATGTTAGCGCCGTCAGGCCCGTGTAGAGGAGAGAGTGTATCCCTGAGGTCATCAGACGGGCAGCTTCCAGCACAGACGTCGGGTCAAATCAGACCCTGTGTGCCTCCTGGAGCCTCATCAAAACTCGGTTCTCACTCCCACTAACGTGTGACTCATATTCCAGCGTCAGCCCTGGTTTTCTACCGCGGGCTGGAAGTCTTCATCACCTCCAACACACTGAATCAACTCTTCCTCCTGCTAATCCCTCTAATGTGCTTACTTCACTCTAAACATATGTCTCCAGTGCGCTCATTAGCATTCTGTGGCTGCAGGATGTGAGTTTGCATTTAAGTGAAATATCTCTTGTCTCAGACTCATCTTCAGTCAAACATTAGAATCAGCCAGTGTTGAGGCTCGCACACATCAGACTGAACCACGAATAGTATCAATCATAGTATTCTGCAACAGATATTTTCTCCTTAATTGATTAATCATTTGATCTAAAAAATGTCATTAAACCGGCCATCGACACCTCCTAAGTCCATGGTAAAATATTTATGCATTCTTTTATTGATGAGTGACTCTACAGACGGTCAAAAACCGTCTCAATCAATCGTTTCTGCTCATTAACACAAACAATGTACTTTATCTGGACTCAGTCCCACACACGCCGTCCTGCTGCCACAAAAACTCACTAAAACACCAAGTGTGGATTAATCCGCCACTAGAAATAGCCCCCAATAAATGCACCATCCCCTCCTGTTTGTCTGATAAAAACTAAAGATCTTCATCTTCAACAGGAACCAATGGCTTTGAGTCTGAGAGTCACAGACAGGAAGTCAGAAAGTATTCAAAGACAGATCAATGATATGTTGGTTTTGGTGTTTAAAAGCCCCAATGTAATAATCAGTGTGTAATCAGCTGAATATAAGAAACGTGTTTTCGTTACCTAAGAATAAGACGTTTAACTAGTCTTAACTTTAAGGGGAAATTCTAGGAAAACGTCACAAGTCTAAGAATTCTAAGTAAAACCAACCTCTTTCCAAAATGAAATTACCCATGACAAAAACAACAGTTCAAAAATACAACAAACTTCATATACATATTTTTTACCGGTTACACAGCGTTTTGCCGGTTACCCGCAGGTCCCCAACCTGGTGCAGAATGGGTCTGACACCCATTAACCAGCAACTAACCAGTCATTTTTAAGAAGGAATGCAGAATGAGGTGAAATACAAGAGGCCTTTTCTTTTCGTCCGGCACTCCCCTTACTCAGTGAGCTCAGTGCTATCCACCCACCCTCACATTGGCACTGCTTAGCTAACATTAGCTGCGCTGTGCACCACTTGGGTCGGATGGTATCGAGCTAGCAGCTTTACTTCGAGAAGCAAAACCTCCTCGATTGTTAGCTTTGTTAGCACCATCAGCAGCATTGACATTGCTAACAGTGCTAACAGAGCTAACAGTGAGGATTTACTTAATAATGCTAAAGGAGATTTGCAGCTAAAAATGAAACTGCTTGCTAATCGGAGTGACCTCGGGATAGACCTGAGGTTGGGCACAATGTTTCTGCAACAACGCCGTCATGCTACCATGGGTCAGGCATAGCTTGCTAGCATCCATCTGACCTGTGTGCTGTGTGGTGAACAAAAAAGAAACAAAACTAACCTTTAGACTGACGTGTGACAGACGGCTACATGCTCTGTATGAATATCGGTCTGTTCCACTGACAGCATCGTGGCGCTCGACAGCCTAAAGAAAGAAAAAAAGAGAGAACACAAACATATATCAGTGAAATGTGAGTGTGAAGCCGCAGACGAGCTTTTAACACACAAACACTGAGCCTGAAAACAAAGTGCCGTGTCTTTGTGTTTCCATCACACGCCGCAGCCACAATAATCACTTTCATCTTCACGCTCTAAACCTCACCTTCTCCTTTTTGTTCCTAATACGCCTCTCTCACACACACACACACACACACACACACACACACACGTATCTCTGCTTTCACACATGAAAAGAAACACATCTCATCTGCCTTTGCAATTTTCTGTGTATTCACTCAGCCTCGAACACCCCGAAGCTTTTGACCACATGCAAAGACACAACTCAAACAGCGAGGGAGTCATCTCACTCTCATTCTGCAGCTTTGCTTCACCTCTTTTAACACCATCTCTGCGCTGCTTTTCCACATGAAAACGCCGCCACTCCGACTGCGCTCTCTTTACTGTGCCTTTGTGTTTTTCTTTATGTGTGTGTGGACTGCTTATACTCAGTTTTGTTCCCCTTATATGTTCAAAGAGCTTCCCTTCCTATCAATAACTCTCTTACGTCAACAACGCTTCTTAAAAACTCATCAGCAGTCTCCACCTTTGCCTCCTTCATTCATCTCTCCGTCCATTTATCTAAGCAGCACGCTGTATATCCCACAGCTTTAAGATGGAGCTCACATATAAACTCTTGTTCTCCCGCAGACCGAGCTGTCATATAAAGACTCTAACAGGTAGTTGCATGGCAACAGAGTGGAGCACCGCGGTAAGTATGAACGCGATCAGCGGGGACGCAGCTGATAGTCCGTCCACCCTCACAGCCCCTCCCCAGTTTCTTCAGAGAACCAGAGCGCTGATCAACAGCATGTGTAACATCACCTGGTAGTTGGGAGTCGATCCTGCGGCGTCTGTTGGCCTCTGATCAGATTTTAGCTCCAAAACGAAGACACAGTTCATGATTGTCGACCATGCTGCTACTTTTCCAAATACAAAGGAAGAGGGGCTACCAGATGTGCGTATGAGCCAAAGAACTGTGATGATAGAGAGCGCGCTGTAGCACGAAATTAATGATCTCTCTGTAAAGCAGATTATGGAGACATTTTAATTGTTTCCAGTCTATTGTCATATCACCCACCCCTAGTTTCCACTGTGAAAAGTTGTGGATGGTACCAATAGAAGCGTTCCTTACCGTCCCCATGTTTGGTCGCCCCTCTGTCGGGGTACCTAGCACACAGATCTGGTACGAAAAGGTGGAGCTGTGAACACTGCAGTCTGATTGGTCAGTAGAGGACGGTCACTCTGCTCAGGGCTGAGTTGTGTCTGGTTTTATGTAACCTATGTTCAGCTTTTAAGGTGGAACGTTAACTTGTAATGTTACTTTATGCATGAGTTGACGACGTGAATCAATCAGCACACCTTAAATTTCACTGTGACAACTTTGTTCCATTAGTTTTTGTATGACAGACACTTTTAGTAATGAGTGGATCTTCAAGACTTTAAAAATATATGCTATTTGGACCGGGTTATGTGAAATGCATATATCCCAGTCCTCACTCGGAGAAAAAAAAGTGTCGTGGAGAGTAGTTCCTGTGGGCTACAGCAACACTAAACCCCTGAGCTTGCCTGAGAAGGACTAAATGCACAAAGCTGCTATTTTGAAATATCCCATGGAGAGAGACTCTCACTGCAGCCTGTTGTATTTTGTTCTGAAAATGTGGGCGTGCAGCCTCATTCTGTGGACGATAAACCAGGTGCAGACTTCCATCTGTGTCACCGCTGATGAGGAAATACAGCGAGTGCTGGACGGAGCAGCGAGTGACAACAAATTTAAGAGGACTGGTTGCAGTGGAAACGCCAGGAATCTAAAGCCCCGTTTCCACCAAACACTTTCACGGGGCTTTAGATTCTGATTCTGTTGCAAACACTGTGATTGGAGGTTTCATCTGTGATGAAACAATCCTTGGACAAGCATGAACAACACAGACGATACATGATGAGACGTTATTAACCAAACATCAGCCAAGATGTTTTTGTTGTTTGGCCAACTTACAAATTAACTGTTAATTAGCTACAGTTGAGTACATTTTTCAGTCACAGTCGTTGGATCTGTAAATTATTAAACGTTAACTTGTTCTACATCTTGTTCAGACAGTTTTAATGATGTCAGGTAGCGTTTAAAATCACAGCTCTCTTCCAGAAAACAGCTCAGTCTACAGGGAAGTGAAACTGAACCCATGTTGATAACTGACCCACAGTGTGAAGCCTTTATGTTTAACAAGCACCACGATTCCACATCTCATAGTGTACAAACTGTATATAACTCACACACTGAGAGTCATTCACCATAAATGTCATGTGCGTTCTGTAAGACTCGCCACAATGGCCACACAGTGGTGTAAGGGTTCTCAGAAACCGGCCCTCTGCAGCGGCGGCGGTGGTCATTACGAAGATAAAAAGCCGCCTATTGTCCTTGACCACACTGAGACTTATTATGGGCTCTATTCTTGGAGGAAAAAAGTGCCACTTGCAGAGTGTGAGTGCCTGGCTTCAATGGTGTCAGTCATTTGCAAGTGAAAAGGTGATATATCAAGGAGGATAATGGCTGGACTTAAAGGGGAGAAGGGTGGAGAAGGGTGGAGGAGGGGGAGCCATGAGAGTCAGCATGATGAACCGTATAATTAGCCTCTCGCCCCTGTGTGTGTGCCTGTGTGTGTGTGTGTGTGTGTGTGTGTGTGTGTGTGTGTGTGTGTGTGTGTGTGGAGAGAAACAGCCTCAGTGTGTGTTCTCACTCCGTGTGTGTCTTTGTATTTACTGTACTTTTGCAGTCTTGTGTAACACTTGTTTCAAGTGGACGTAATTTCAGCTCAGGAGTCAAAAGAGTTCAAAATGAAAAGAGCAGTAAGACAGAAAATTGTTTTGAATTTAAAAGAAAAAAGAATTTTTTTTTTTACCATCTCGCAGTTGTATGTCTCAGTCAAGCTGCAGTTACAGTTTTCATCCATGTCCGCCCAGAATCCTTTGTAGCAGTGACGGCTGACAGTAAGTAAACACTGACCAACGGGACCAGACTGGCCGACCCGTATGCTCTCTTTGTTTTGCTATCAAGCTAGCGTTAGCTAATGTGCTAAAAAGTTAGCATTCCAGAGAAATCCAATGTTCCTCTTAATACCTCCCCAGTTTCTAATGAGGTGGACGTGATAACCAGTGGCGGCCGCTGGTCTTCCAAACAGGGGAAGCTCACTTTAAGTTTACATCATAAAATTTGTCATATTGTGGTGAGGCAGTGACTTAAAAAAGGAACATTTAATTGAAGCCGTTTTTCAACCACACTCATGCCGTAGAACCACAGCAAAACACACCTCAAACGACACCTGAACGGCACTCTGTCAGATGACTCCACTCGCAAATACCAACCAACACAGGAACGTCAACAAAAGCACGTGGTTAGGTTTATGAAAAAATATCATGCTTTGGCTCTACAGTCATACAGGCAACAAACACTAGGCTCTCGGTTGAAAGTCCAGGGTTTGTTGGATCCATTCTGCTCCTCCTGCCCACCCTATAGGGAAAAAGTCTTTTTGGGTTCAATGGCATCACAGGAAATTGCAGTACTACTCTTTGGTCACTATGAAGATCGGCTTCAAAGCCCGGCGCACTTCCTGAGGGCCTGGTCGAGGCAGTGCGCATCATGTCCTCACGTTTTAATGCAGCTTGCCAGTTATCTGTTGGCAAGGCCAACAGAAAATAAAAAGTCACTGGTTAGTATGTCGGACTATCAAAAGCAAAACTGACATCCCACCTGTGTTATATATACAATCTATGCACTTGCGTAGTTCAGTGTCCTCAGAGATACATCCTGGTGCGATCAGTAGCTCAAGGTGCCTTAAGTTACATACTGCTCCGTAACACACATTACTTTATAACTCTTCCTACTTCTACATTATGTTTCGGATATTCCCATCATCCCACAGTGTTCAGCATAAGTGATATAGTCTCGCTTTGATGAATGGGTTTAATCTGCATGAGTGCAGTTAATCAGAGTGCTGCTCCTCATTGTGCTGGAGGGTATTTTATTCACTTTCAGCAGGTGGTTCACCTCCTGTACAGCCCGGATACAAATCTTAAGTGCAGCTCACATTAAAGCAGCTCACAGGCCATCCTGAAGGCTTTTCATGTGTTATCCTCTGAGTAGGACTGTGTGGTGGAAAATCCCTCAGATATCCCCAAAAAGTGAGTGCTGAGATAAACGTGAAAATACGAGGTAGTGGGAGTGGACCAACCTGACCTTTATCAGGACTGTGGAGGAGGTACTAAACATCTGTACTCGAGGGTTACAGCAGTTTGATGGCTTCAAGGTAAACCGTGATATGAAAAATGATGGTTATCATACAGTGTACATTTGCTTATCTATGATATTAAAAAAAAAAAAAACTACAACTGGACGGAGAATCTCACCTCTATATTAGTTATTTTAAAAGAGGAAACTTTTCACACAAACCACCATTAAAATATTGTTCAAGTTTCAATGATAGTAATAAAGAGTTTACTCAACCAACAATAACCCTTCTGTTTTCATTCCTTTAAGGGTCGTTCTAAGTACCTTCAAGGAGACCTTGATAAAATGGCATATTCGGACCTTGAGGACCTCGCCTGGTATAGGAAGCTGGATATAGTTAGGCTCAACTCCACGGCCAGCACTGGTTCCTGAAGGCGTAGTATATAACGTACAGGCGTAGCTGTCACTGTCACTGTTTCAGTGTGTGCATGTCAGCTAATGTAAGTTAATCGTCGTTTTGGTCGCCTTGAAAGTTCAGTGTTTGGTTGAGTCAGGTGTTCAGTTTTTCTGGAAAATACATTTTGTGTCAACAGTTTTAAGCCTGTTTTGTGCTAGCAAACATTAGCATTAACATTACCACAGTTAACCATAGCTGTAAATGCACTGTGCTAACCAAGCTAACAGCTAGCATTAGGGTTAGCTCAACCATCTTCTCCATATAAGATCATTTCTAGTTCCGAAAATCAAAGATGGCAAGAGCCAAAATGCCAAACTCAAGGCTTCAAAACACGAGTCAACAAACAGAGGGTGATTCTGTGGTGGCCACGTCTTTTTTAGGGATTTAAATGATTAACCGTTAATCTGTTAACAGCAGACAATATCTTTGACCGGTGACACATATTGGTCTGTAGGTTAATTTTGCTGCTTTTTGGTTTTCAGCACAGCGCACCAGCCGGGTGTGGTGAGAGTTAGCTAACGTATAGGCGTAGCTGTCACTGTTTCAATGTGTGCATTTCAGTTCATGACAGTAAATGGCCTGTTGCCTGTTCAGTTTTTTGGGTAAGTATTTTTTTGTTTGTTTGTTTTAAAGCAGTTTTCACTTGTGGAAATTAGCATTAGCAATATTACAGCTAACCATCGCTGTAGCTGCACCAAGCTAACCAAGTTAACAGCTAACATTAGGGCTAATTCCACCCTCACGTCCAAATGTGGTGGCTTATAGCTCAAAAAAAATCCAAGATGGCGGCAGCCAAAATGCCAAATTCAAGGCTCAAAATACAAGTCAACAAACCAATGGATGACATCACGTCGCTACATCCAGTCTATGGTTTCAACATGTCTTCAATGGATTTATTAGTCCATTTACGAAACAAAATTAGCTGTACACAAACATTAAATGGTCATATCTGAAGCACTGCTGGGACTGTGGTGATCATGTACAGGTGCTCTTTAGATACTTCAGGTGTACTGGTGTTATTCCATCTGACGAGAGGCTCGGAATAAAAAATGCAAGACCTGAGTCCATTCAGTTGCAACCCTTTGGTCACTGTTATTCATGCTGCCATGTAAAAGAAAGGCATTTAAATTTTGCACAGTGTGCCTTGGACTGTTTTTGGAGTAGACTTGGATTTTATATTTTTAATTTAGACCATATTCAACTCTTGCAATGAATCATTTACAAGGCAGAATTCAATGGTAATAGTTTATTAAATGTGAGGATTTGCTGCATTTCCCACCATTTCCATTTTTACAGATCAAATATTTCAGAAAATAATCTTGAGACCGGAGCAGGAATAATCGTTAGCTGCAGCCTTATGTTGACTAAATATAAATCTAAAACTAATCCCACCGTATCCCCTCAGCAGATGACCCTCACACTGAGGGCAAACAATAGTATATATTTTATGTATTTATGTATCTATGCGCCGCATATCTGCTGTTATTATTTTTTAATGAATGCTGCAGGGTGAGGAGGAGTGAAGTAAATCCACAGGGGCAGCTGGCTGTGTGCTGCCGCTCTCAACAGCTCTTTACAATATCAATGAAAACACATTTTGGTGAGAGATGAACTTACTTTGCCCTGAGTCGAGCCTCTCAGGCTGCGTGCTAACCCTGAGTAACCTCCACACATACAGTAACAGTGAGACGCCACAGATGTTTTAAGTTTGGAGTTTCTCGGTTGCAGTGAAGAAGGCAGTCGATGAAAATTTAAAAACATGACTTACAGCAAACTGCAGCTGTGTAGAGACAACTGAGGTTACACATATCTGCATTCCCAAATTTCAGAGATGACAAAAGACAGCGCTGCCCCCCTGTGGTAAATGTCACAGCCCTCCGAACCCCCGAAGGTCTCCCCACCTGTAGCGCTGCCCTGCTCCATGTGACACCTGACATTTTGTTTCGACGGGGAAGGATTTGGCGTTTACCCCGGGAGCCGTCAGCCGATGACGTGAGCCGACTCCATGCACGCCGACAGCTCCAGGGGCTTATCATGACACGGTGCCAGTCGCCACGGAGACGCTGACGACCTTGAGAAGTAATTTGGTGGATCAATATTTGCCGGGAGAAGAAGAATGAGGCGGGAGAATGTTGGAGAGGAGGAGGGAGGGAGGGAGCACATTGGAATGCAGTTTGGCTAACAATTAAGGTGTGTGTGTGTGTGTGTGTGTGTGTGTGTGTGTGTGTGTGTGTGTGTGTGTGTGTGTGTGTGTGCATTTACATCTCCAACAAAGACAGGTGGAGAGCAGCAGCAGAGGAATGTGAAGGTGGTGCATTCCACCAAACAATGAGCCACATGTCGGGGTGCTGTTAGTGAGAGTGAAAACGTTGTCGGCCGCTCACACACTGAGCTCCTGCTCACTGTCAGCACTAATGAGTTTATTTAACTCTCCCATTGTGTTCAGAAAGGGCTCACAACTCCAGTGTTAGCGAGTCAGAACTGACCCGTGTTTGAATTCATTACAGAGTACTGAAAACAAGACAAGGTCAGAACCCAGTATAAAGCTGGACTGTGAATGAACAACACATCCTCACTGCCATCTTGTCACATATTGACGTTTGGTCATGGACCTTCTATGGTGAGATATGACGTCCAAGGTACCCTGGGTGTGTTGACTGTTGACGTTCTGGGACACAGTGTCAACTTCAGCCTGTTACATGCATTAACTGTTTTCAAAAGAGGAAATGTACAGTTTACATACAGTCTCTTTCAAAATAAAAGCACACACGTGGTTGGGTTTAGGAAAAAAGAACATGGTTTGGCTTTACAATCTTACAGGAAGTGAACACCAGCCTCCCAGGTGAAAATCGGTGGTTGTTGGACCCAGTCAGACTTTCAGCATCTTTACTTTCGTTGTTGCGCCACAGCACTTCCCCGTGACGCTGCTAGGTGCCATTTAACACTAACGGTGACTGGCTGTGGATTATGCTATCATGAAAGGACGGCTTTTTGCTGGTATTCTATGACTTCAGAGCGAGACTAGGTTGGTATGAAGTGCTAAAGGACTTCTTATCTGGTAAATGGACCTGCACTTGTATAGCACCTTTCTAGTCTTCAAGGCGCTTTTTACACTACAAGTCACAATCACACATTCACACACACATTCACACACTGGCGGCCAAGGCTACCATACATGGTGCCACCTGCTACTCAATTTTTAACACACTCACACACCGATGGAAGCATCATCGGGAGCAGTTTGGGGTTCAGTATCTTGCTCAAAGATACTTCAAAACGCTGATCTTCCGATTGGTGGACGACCCACTCTACCTCTGAGCCACAGCTGCCCCTAGTTTGAAACGTGGACTTTTAATATGAGACAGGAAGCAGCAAATACCCAGTCATCAACTCTGGGCACGACTTTGGTTTACAGAACTGCCCACATTGTTGCTGTCCAGCCCAGAAATTCATGTAAATACATGTCTTAATGAAGAACGGTACACTTTAGGCTCATTTGTGCTCCCTTTACGTACGAAAGTACACACATATGTTTGAAATCTTGTGACCATCACTGCCCTCTTACTTTCAGATGGATTGGTATGGTGCAGCCAACAGATGGCACTAGAGTACCTTTTAACGGAAGCATAGTTGCAAACAGCCGCGACAGAGAATACTTTTCACTGTATAACCAACTTGTTCCATTCAGCCATTTCTTTGTCATATCTTATGGTCGTATGTCGCTTGAACTACGCTACACTGCTTCCACAAACTCCTGTGGTACTGATCAATTTTGTCAGCACCCATAAGCTTTCAGGAAACGTGCACAAATACAGTTGAATTCTAACCTTCAACAATTCATAATCGACTCAATGAACTTTTCTAGTGAAGGAATAAACGGAATAAAAAGAGGCTGAACTCAACGACGAGGGCACAGTGAAGCACAAATACAGAGCTATTTTGTCATTCATCTTTAAAAGCTGACACATTTGTATATTAGTAAGTTAATAATTAGCTTTCTGTAATGAAGGCAGAGAATTTTAAAGTCCGACACCAACGAAAACAAAACTTCAGTCAGGAAAACAGCATTTTGGACGACATCAGGCTTTCCTTTGTGCTTATACAACAGCAGGGATGTAATGCTACGTTAGGTATGCAAACTTTACACATAATAACTTTATTAACTTTAAAACAAAATAATCATAAAAGCAGAAACATCCGTTGTTTTTACTGGAGTTAATTTGGCGGACGGCTGTAAATCTGCTCCTCCCACATTTCTGTTTACTCCTTTCATTAAAAAACCAAATACCAAAAACCAAATACAAACTGTAAAATAAAAGACTGATTCTACAAATGAAAATAAAAACTATGAATCAAAAACAAAAACAAGCCGTCCTTCAAACTGGACCACGGGATAAACTATTGGAACAGAATATTTATGCTGCAGCTTCTTCAGATAAACTTTATCGTCCTGCAGCAGCTTCCCTGATTTACACAAACACCTCACATGTAGGGGAAAAAAAAAAAGTCAATTTCAAATGGCCGTCAGCCTCGCGGTGATTGATTGGAGTTATTGGCTGAGTGTGTGTGTTCATGTATGACACTGACTGAACTCTGCAGGCTGAGGCACGATGAGGAGCGTCTCACACTCTGGATGCAAACTGGAGAATGGATTTCAGCTCTTCTCCTGCTTCTCTGCTCCAAATTTGCATTTTCAGGCTGGAAATTGATTTCATTATATGTGTGACTGTGTAGTTAACATGTTTGCATGTGTACCACACACTTGTGTGGGCTTGTATGAGTCTTTCTGTGCATAAACTGTAAATATATTTGAAAACCCCGCCGACCTCTGCACGATGAACGTGGGCTGCCAAACATCAAGACCCAACTATTGGCTGCCAGGCTGCTGACACTGACACTAAAAGAGACTGCTGCTAGCTAACTACTTAGCGCACCCATGAATGAACCCTGCAGTCCCTCCATGTCACTCCCCACCACACAGAGACGATAAAGCCTCAAAGTTTGCTTATCCAGTTTGAAGTCAGGGGCCACTAAAAGTCTGTCTCCACAAAATATGACAGGAGCTCTGGGCGCTGGCGGCACAGGGAGGAAGCCAAACACCGCTCCTCTGCCCACACTGTGATGACAGAGCAGGGTGAGAGTCTGCAAAGTTCCCATTTAACAGCTGCAGCAACCCCCATTCAGCCAGCAACTGTGTCTCACTACAATCACAACCATCATGTTTTGTGAGGTCATAGTGACCTTAACCTTTGACCTTCGACCACCAAATTGTAGTCGGTTTATTCTTGAGTCCAACTGGATGTTTGTGCCAAATTTGACAAAACTCCCTCAAGGACTTCTTGAGATATTGCATTCACGAGAATGAAAGGAATGTACGGTCACAGTGACCTTGATCTTTGACGTCTACAATCTAATTTGTCATTGAGTCCAAGTGGACGTCTGTGCCAAATCTGAAGAAATCCCCTCAAAGCGTTCACGAGAATGGGACAGATTGACTGACAGCTATCGCCAGTGTCGAGGCATAAGAAAGAACAAAGATAAACAAGAGGAAACAAACACATGTAAACAACGGGGGATGTCAAAACCCAACATCCTGCCTCTCAGGAAAGGGATGAGACGGTGTAGAGTTCCTCAGTGAACTCAGGGTGCTCAGATGTAAGATGCCTCCATGAGCCAACAGTTTATTTCCTGCGTGTCACAGCAAGAAGGTGGGAAGCCAATCATCAGGACTTGACATCTGGTGGAGATGGACATGGTGTCATCTGAAATGGGTTGGAAAAATGATGGACACAGGTGTGTCAGATCTGCATTTCCTTTTCTGCATATATAAATAAATTCCCTCTGTTTATGTTTACGTGCATGAATGCACATTCAGCTACATGTGTGTTTCCTGCAGATACAGTGTGTGATCTGCATTCATATGAGATGTGTGTTTGTGAATGAACATGTGAGTGTGTCCATACTTGTCACGTGTAACCTTTGTGTATGTGTAAGGGTATATATACTGTTTTATATACTTTTATTTTGTTATTGTTGCAGCTATCTTGTCATGTGTGTTCAAGTCCTGCAAAACAGGAACCTGACATTATGTACAACCTTCCTGAAATTTTACAGGGGTATATGACAGTATTTCTGCATGACTGTCGCCCCAACTTTAGACAGGAGACAGTTAGGAGGTCATGTTTTGGCTTTAAATACCTGCTAATGGGAGCACAATCCCGACAGGAAACGCAGCTATGTCTTGATAAAAAACAATCCTTTTTTCGTAGCACTATGTCCATTGATCCATCCATCCATCCCTTTTCAACCTCTTATCCAAAGCCAGGTCGCGGGGGCAGCAGGCTCAGCAAGTATTCTGACATGTATGGTGTCCGGACAATGTATAACCCATCACTGACTGCAGCAAGACACGCGTCCAAAGTCTTGGACATGCCACCCCGAGTCACTTTACGCCACTGTCCTGATTCTGCCTCACCAGCCCCTGAATTAAATGCATTTTACCCCACTTGCAGTCTGCTTGTACATATCAGCTCCCATAGCAGCTCTTTTTCTCTGCTCCTGAGGCAGCTCGACTCCTCTCCTCACCATTTAGTCCTTCACCATACAAAGATATTTCTGTAGATGTTGCTGTGTCTCATGGACGACGAAGAATGGATGAAGAGAGACTCGTTGAGGGTGAGAAATACCCCAAGCTAAACAACCCACAATCTAGTTTAATTAGGGGCTGTCCACATGTGATTTTAAGCTAACACAGAGGTGGGGAGCGTACAGATCTTTTCTTAGTAATAACTTTGTGTGATCGTCTGTTGATGAGTTGCAGCGCGATGTGTCCGGTGTGTGCCCTTTGACAGAACATGATGTGTTGCACGATGGCGGCGCCAGTGTGTTTTCAGCTTAAAACTATGATATTCAATTGTAACTACACAGCTAAAGACCATAACATTACTTTGATTTAACAGTATGTTCCTGTAAAATTACTGTATTTCACTGTAATCTCACAGTTAAACTCCACGTATTACTGTAATTTAGCAGCGTACAGCTGTAGATTTACTTAATTTATCTGCATGAATTTCACAATAAAACTAAATATGCATAAAACATAAGGTGATAATAATGTAATTTATTGTGAAATATTGCATCTACATATTATAACTGTCTAAAAATAATGTAATAACGTGACGTGTTCATGGTTTGTAAAAACATACAATGCCAATGTTTTCTGAGTGAGCGGAGATTTCAAGACCTCGTCCCTGTTTTACAACATTTTATAAAACCAAGACTGGGCAGTTGGTCACCTGCCAGACGCCTGGTTACCTAATTAACAAGCTGCTTGATGTATGACGCTGGACACGTGGCACATGGCTAAAATAATGGGCCCTCTGGTTGGTCACCTGCCAAAATGTCTCCTGAAGAAAGAAATCTGTCTAATTACTCCGAGTGTTTTACTCTCTGCTGAACCTTTGGGGCTAATTGGGTAACGAGACAAGAAAGACGAATGGCCAAACAATGATTAACTGGATTTCAAACGCTGTTAAGTGTGAATTTAGCGATCCTGATATACTGACCTCCTCCTTCACACCTCCCTCTATCACATGCCCTCCTCATTTTAATCCTGAAACTGTCACCTTCTTAGACAAGAAATTATCTTCCTCTTCCTAAACCTTCTGTTTCCTCCTCCTCTTTCTTTCCACCGTCTGTCCTCTTTTGGCCTCCCCTTAAAAGCTAACTCGTCTTCTATTCCTCCTCCTCCTCCCTCCCTGATGTCACCTTTCTCCCCCTGACTTTCACCTCTCTCCACTTAATGCTGTTATCTTTATCTGATCCATTAGAAAGCTCCTCCTCTCCCTCAGCCCTCCGGGGCTTTAAGCTTTAACAAGGGACTTCTGCACATTGGCAGCCTCTAATGGAGCGAACAGAGTGAGGACGACGGAGGTTAAATTTGGAGCACTTTATTACCCAAAAATCCCGGGGTGAACAAAACAAAAAAGTGTCTTGCTAAAGGAAACAACGAGAAGCGGACAAGAAGAGTCAAACGAGCAATGCTGCGACTCTGAAACTCACTAACATGCTGTATCTTTGTTTAATTTCAGGGGAATTAGTTCCTGACGAACTACAGTTTATCCATCGGCCAAGTGCTTCTCTTTAGCATTGACGACACTCCCATGAGTCTCTGCGCCCGGCTGCAGCTTACAAAGAAACAGTTTCAGCGTGTGACTCCAACTTAACAATTGAAAAGGTCAAATTTACAGCTACTTGCAGTATAAAGAACTTCATTGTGAGTACGCCATGTACTTGCTCAGGGTCAACTTACAGAACATTACAGGGAACACTGAGAGCACGATTCTCGTCTCCGTGCACCATGGAAACAGTCTGCTTCACTCTGAAACTACAACCTGTTGGTTTCACATTTCTGTGTTGGGCTTTAACAGATAATGTGTGATATGTGTTCACTGAATTCTAAAGATGTTGGTAGTTGTATTTGTTCCACCACACTGCAGTCTTTATGCAACTTAACAATAGGCTAGTCTAAGTGTTACGGTGGTTACTTTTCAACAATGTGGTGGTTGGACAGAGAACGACGGCATTTTCTGGCGGTCTATCATAGCATCGCGCTGGCAAGGAGGCAAAATTAGCAGATCTTACACAAGTGTTTTATTTCCAAAGCTGATCGGAGCTGGAGCCGATAAACACGTGACAACTGCAGAGTCATTTTACCAGGGAATGAATGTCGACTGTAAAGTGAGAAGACACAAGCTGTTCAGTCCGACACCTCAGGAGGTGAAGTGAGTATCAGAAGATATAGGAAGTTACCTGCATGAGAAAACTTTTGTCAGAGGAACATTTTCTCCTCTTTGATCTGATTTTCAAAGAGATGTCAGCGCAGTGCGGACTAGGGTTGACGGAGACGGATGGATCAGTTTTGACTAATTAAGCATCACGTGTGGATGTTTCAGTTCGTGATCAGGTGGAGTCAGCTCTTCTTCTTTTTCTGTTTCAGCTGCACTTTTTGGGTAAAAATACTGTGTTTTTTCTGCCGACAACACTGTCACATCTCCCATTTTTCTCTTGGCTTTGCCTCTCCTCCTCCTCCTCCTCCTCCTCCTCCTCTGTCACATCTCCTCACCTCACAGCTAACCTGATCACCTCTCCACTCCCTCAAGATCTCACTTCCTTTTGCTCTCTTTACTTTGAGCGGCGAATCAACCCGACAGTGTCGCCTCCTCCTCCTTTCTCCTGCTCTTCACCTCCTCGTCTGGCTCCATCCATCATCCTCTTCCTCCCTCTCTCCCTCTCGCCTGATAGCGATGACCTTCTAGCAGTGAGTCATCTCCACGCTGACAGCTCCTCCATGTTTCTCCTCCCCTCCACTGCTCCTCTGTTTGCCCCCGTTTGCCCCATTTCACTGTCACTCCTCATCCAGCCTCGGTGGACTAACCTAATACTGTCACCTCCTCGCCCTGCTCCATTTGTCTCTCATCGTTTCACTTATTCTCTCCTCCTCCTCCTCCTCCTGCTGCTCCTCAGTGGGGATGACCTTTGGCCAGTAGGTTGTTTTCACCTCCACAGCTTTATTATTTTTAACCGTAACACCCTGGGGTGCTGTGAGAGACGTGAGGTCATCATATCGTTCCCCTTTAAACCCCAAGATCTCTCCTACCATCGTCTACTGCTGCTAAAGTCTCAACAGGATTAGGGATGTCACACGAACCGATACTTGGGTACCAAGTCCTCGCCAAAAGTGTCAGTATTCATTTTTCTTCAGTACCACAGGAACCCTTAATAGCAGAGATGCATTTCTTGCAGAACTAACGGGGCAGCATACAGAAGAAGAAGAAGAAGAGGAAGAAGCTTCATCTTGGCTCATCGACAGCGCCACATATTCACAATCGGCTACAAATGCCAGCAGCGTTAAGTGGCACTGAGCATCTCTTCCTTTTCTCCTGGTCATTTCTCCGATCCCGATGTTGTGGCTTTGAGTATCGGCTGATACCCGATACTGATCCGATACCATGGCTGATCTATAAAGGTATATACCTTGGAGTGTTCAGTGTGAAATACCTCCACACAGCAGATTTTCTCCCTCGCTCCATGTTGTTTGCGCTTGCCTAGGTAGGCTAATCAACCCTTGCAGCATGCACGCATCACAATAGCTTAAAAAGGGAAAGGATCGCCTCAGGTATTGGTTGCATTTTCCGATACCCAACCCTTCTATTTTGATGATATCGGGGGCGATATTCGATCCAGACATTGGATCAGTGCATCCCTAACACAGTTTCGTAATTAACGTATAGTTACTGAGGTTAGGTTTAGGAAAAGAAACATGATGAGGATGTTCCTTAAAATGACTCAAAGTTCACAAGGATCTGAGCGTGTGAATCCAGAGGAAAGTCCCGGGCGAACATCTGTGTTTTTGTGACCCATTCTCCACGCCAACCTGCCTCCTTACAAGTGCTAAGGACTGCTTCCTTGTTTGCTGCCCACAGCACATTGGTCACATGATCGCAGCCTTCCAAAACACATGGGATATACGAATTAGGGTGCAGTGCTTCTCGTATGAAAACATACAAAAAAAATGTGAGAACTATCTTTTGTTACAAGCTGTTGTTCTATGTGTGGTGGTAGCTGACGATGTTTTAAGGGCGGGACAACTGTCTTGTGTGTCCTTGTATCAGTTCCTGTCCTAATTCTGAGGTTTTTGCAGGTCCATGAACGCAGCACAGGCAGAAGTTTGTGGCAGTATGTGGAGCTTTGAGTCGTGGGGCCGATAATTGCACAGTCGATCTGATCAGAGGAGCAGCTGTTTGCGAGTGGAGTCAAACGTTTGGACCCAGCGCACTGAAGGTTAGCTTTCACTTTCACTGTGCCTGCTGTTCTGTTCTACTCTAACGGTACACCTGATGAATGTTTCAGCTCCAAAAAATGGAAAAACTAAACGTGGCAGCAGCTGTTTTAATCGTGACAGGCTGCCACAAATAAATGATTGATGTTGGAAACCTTGACTTACGCCAAGAGAGCGCTTACTATTAAATGCAAGCTAAAAAAAAAAAAAAGTCCCTCAAAATGACGCTCTACGAACTACGATCCTTCATAGTCCTTACAGACACAATAACAAAAGTGGGTTATTTGAACCATTAAAAAGTTCCTCCGAACCAAAAACACCCAACATCAACATAGGACTGATCCAATTAAGTTTGACCCACCATGCCCACATGAGCTTTCTCTTTCTTTTACACTATTTGCTGCAACGTTCACATGTTCATTTCTCTGACTGTGACGTCGCAGACTCTCTGAGCTTCAGCAGTCCTGATAAAAAGCAGTGCAGGTTGTGTGACAGGCACAGTCACCCCGCCTCCTCCCTCCTGACAGCAGCCCACTTTCACCTCTTAGCTGCGGGCTAACGAGATAGTGTCACCTCCTCACCTGTCCTCACCCCTCCTCCACTCACTTTCACCCCCGTCCCCTAACCTCCTCGCAGCAGGCTAATTAGAGGTCACCCTGTTCCTCTTCCATCTCCCGTTCTCTTTCCATCCTCGTCCTCCATCACTACTCTCCGCTCTTCCTCCACCTCCTCCCTCCTCCTCGAGGTGGCCTGACATGAACTCCCCACAGCGGGCTAGAGTGGATGCCGTCACCTCGTGTCCTCTTCCTTTGTCACAGTCTGAGGAGTCACCAGGGTGTGAGGCGTTTAAGGACAAACACTTTTACAGCGCAGTGTTGGACTTTTATTTTCTGACCACACCGGAAAAAACATGGAAACAAACATCTCGCCGAGCCTTTAAAATAAGTGTAACAGATCTTTAAAACCTGCATCTCTCCGGCTCTGTAAGTGAGAGGACTCAAGTTTCCCATCATACTATATCTAAAATAACTTGTTTTATCACAGACTGCTGGTGCTCAGACGGATTACTGATAACAGATATATCCATTAAGTCATTTAGTCGGACGTGATACGTCTGTGTGATATGAAAGGAACAGATTTAAAATGGTAGTTAGAGATCTGTCTGATGTCAGTTTGTATGTGGACGTTTTGGTTTGTAAAAACCACAGATACAGCAGGGCTGTGACTACATAATATTTCCATAATTAATCACTCTGTTAATTATTTGTTTAATTATCTATACTGATCGATCTAGTCATCTATACACTGTCAGAACACAGAGGTAAATGTTCATCTCACTTATTCAGAGTACAAGTTGTCAGATGTCTTGTTTTGACTAACAGTCTGAAGATACTCAATGAAATGGAGCTATTTTTAGAGTTAACTTATCTGCCAATTATTCCCTTGATTGGTTATCAGTCAGCATCACAATGTTTTAAAACCCAAGGTGGTGTTTTAAATATTACGTTTTGAGTTTTTTTTCTGACTGACTGCAAAACTTAAAAGATATTCTGAGTATTCTTAGTGAGTCATTGCTCTATTCTCAGCAACTTTTTAGTGCCCAAACTTTGGTGTTTTTTAGCAATTCATTGCTGCGTTTCCTGCCAGGATCATCACATGAAAAATGGTGGTTTTGTTTGCTGAGAAATCATCGCTTTTTTCAGTGAATATTGTGCCACCGAAAAACAGGTATTTTAAGACAAAACATGATCTTTCACTATTGGAATATATTAACTGTTCGGTCAATGATTGCTCCGATCTCAAGCAAAGCAGAGCACACTCTGGCCACAGGCGGAGCAGCAGAACAGGACGCAATGAAAGTGAAACTTAACCGTTCATTCTGCTGAGTCTGAAGCTGAAAACACATTGGCGCAACTGCAAAACGTGTCTCACCTGAAGAGCCAATCTCCAGAGCTATGACTCGCCGGAAAGTATATTTATATATATATGTTGTCTTTATAACGACGAGATTGTGGGTCATTTAGCTTGAGACATTTCTCGATCTCAAAACGAATCTCTCATCATCCATTCTTTGTCACACACAAGACACAGGAGTTGAGCTGCCGTAGGAGCAGAAGACAAAAGCTGCTACGGGAGCTGGTATGTACAAGCAGACCAGGAGTGCGAGCTGCCACTGGTGTGGGCTGGTACATTGAAAACAATAGGGGCGTATTTTTAATGCGCAGCATTTGCCACTGGTGTTTTGGCCTCAAATGTTTGCTTTCACTCACAAACAGCTGCTTCTCTCATCTATCGTTCTGATCTGATCAGCTCTGATCAGACTGATGCACATCAGGACTAAAAACTCCACAAACTGCTGCTGAGGAAAGAAAACGCTGCATTCAGGGACCCACAAAACACTTGTAATTTTAAAGAGAGGACACCGACTGATACAAAAGGTCAGTGTCATCTTATTTGCCAACAGGCTGATGGCAGTAAACAAGGCGAATATCGACTGCATCCTTTAAATTTACAGTACAACACCACAGAAGAAAAGCAGCAAATCATCACATTTAAGAAGCTGGAGCCAGGAAATATACGACACATTTACCTGATATAAAGTTTGTCCTAGACGATGTTTGGATGTTGCGCTGAAATAAAGGTCACGGTGTGATTAATATTAAAAAGAGATTCATCCTCTAAAGGAGCAAAATAAACGAGTGTCACGCTGCTGAGAGCTGAAATGTGTGTTTACTTTCTGTGTGATCAGATAATTCCTGATCTAAATAATACATTTACCTATTTCAGACTCTTTGTACTGCTGCTGTGTTTTGACGACATTAAACATTTGATAGATTTGTGATATCGACGCTGAGAGTCCGGGATCGTATCTGCACTGGTATTTAAAAACTTCCACATGATAACCAGCTTTACTGCCAGCAGGAAAAGACTCCACATCCACCTGCATCCAATAAATAAAACTGACACAGGTCTAATATGGATAAACTGCCAGGTCAAATGAAATCCTACTAAATGTCTTTTTACAGGAATAATATTTTGGACGTTGGTGTTGAAAGGAGAAACATTTTGTGAATCTCATGAGCTGAAAATATTTAGTTTTGCACGCTCAGAGCTCTTGAACTTTTTCACCTCCGAGCTGCGTGCGCTCTGAGAAGTAAACCCGCAGCGAGCTTCCACTTCTGTCGGGAACCAGAGTTAGGAAAACAAGAGTCAGAGGTCGGAGCCGTGATGAACAGAGTCCCAGTGGACGTCCTGCCCTCGTCTTCACCTCTCCAAACTTTCCTCTCTCCTGACGTGGACCTGCTGCGACCTCTCACAGCTGTTTGTTTCTCGTTCTGACCTCCCGAGTCGACCGCTGTGGTGAAAATAAACCTCAGGGACCGTCAGAACAAAGCGTGATGCACCGCTTTGTACCCTCACCTCATGATAAAGTCCAACAACCTACCTCTTCTTCCTCTTTTGTTCTCTGTTTTCTGTCATCATCGTCATAATTGTCATCATCCCAGCTTTCTCTTTTACCTTCTTTCATACTTCAGTACAATCCATCATGTCAGGCGACTAACCACGACCTTCATTATTGATCAATTTCCTGATTATTTTGTCATTTTATTGATAAAGCATCAAGGTGACGATTAAAAAAAAGCATATTTTGTCCCCAAAATCAAAGATAATCACATGACTACAATAAAAGACAAAGAAAAGTCTCACCTTTGAGAAGTTACTACAACTGAATATTTCACATTTTTGCTTCAAAACAATTAGAAAGTCATCAAAAAAGTTTCAGAACATTTTTTTTCTTTTTATCTATAAATCGTATCAGCTCTCATTTGTCGTAACTTCCTCTCAAGCAAGTCATCAAACAAAGTACTTAAAGTCCTCGTAAAATGGTCGATGGATCGTCTTAAACTTCCGTACTGCGACATATGTCACAGTGAAAACTGAATATACGATACGATCAATACAATATTATTAAGATTTTATCTGTTTTGCCTGAAGGAAAAATTTGTCAGCATCTGTTTTATCTAATTAGATAAAGTTTTAAAGATAAAGTTTCTCACTTTAACCATTTTTATTGCAGCAAATTATATCAAGTGGACAAAAAAAAGCTATTTGTTTTGTTTTTTTCTTTGTCGGCTCGCAAAAGTTTAATTTGTATTTGCAATATTAAAAATTACAAAATCAATACTTGGCGTCCATGTATCGATACAATATTCCTACGGAAAGTGTCGCAATACAATGCTGTATTGTTTTTTTTTGCCCCACTTCCAGTTACAAGAGGGATTTGAATAAAAGCAGGTAAAGTGTAACGCGATTATGTTCACAGCGAGTGCAAATAAAACAGTTTGTGAGAGTGAATTACATGTAACATCAACATAAAGACGCAATTAGACGCAACGAGAATTAAGTGAGTAGCGCTATTTCGCGTCATTTGCCAAGTTAATGACAAACATGAAATTTTGAGAGACACTTGATTGAAGATTTTTAACCTTTAAGACTTTCACTTCATAAAACATTTGAAAAATTGAGTTGAACAATCTGAACTGCAGCGACGGATTCGCACCGCGATAGCCAATCAGCATCAAGATCCTCCACGGATGTATGACGTCAAGGACGTACTGGCGGAAGTCCATTCATCAGTTCAGTAATTTCACATGCGTATGAAGCAATTCAGCCATTATTAACTGTGATACTGCTAATGCTAATTAAGGCTAGCACAAAAGCAGACTTAAAACAATTCAAACATAATGTACTTACTGAGAAAACCAAAGATCCACTCCTTAGAGGGTCTGTTAGTACAACAAAACACCAAACAAGACTTTTTTAGGCCACTACAACGTTACAATTAACTTTCATGACCTAAACACACACTGAAATAGCGTTAGCTACGACTACATCTATACTCTGTGAATCTGTGGTTAAGCCATGAATACGTTACCTCACCAACACTGTTGCAGTGGTAGCAACATGTCAATAGAAGGCATCTACTGTCATTCAAAGTGGCCACGCCGTAAATTCTGCGTAACTTTAAGCCTTACTAACATTTAAACAGCTGAGTTTTATACAAATTCAGCCTCCGTACAGTTGTCATGAATGTTGAAATTAGCTACAGAGATTAAACTGTTTTTGTACCAGGCTGTAAACATGTTTATTTCTACATTTTAACATGGCGGTCTGTGGGGATTGACTCACTCCTGGAGTCAGCCTCAAGTGGACATTAGAGGAACTGCAGTTTTTGGTACGTCTGCTTCATTTTTCAGCCCTGGAGGCTGCTGCTTGGTACCAACAAGAACGCTAAGTAATGTTAGCGATGTAAGCAATTTAGCCACCAAAAAAAAAAAAAAAATTGGTATCACTTTACACTACAGGCCTTTTCAGAATATTTTCACCGCTCTACGTTGCTGTCAAACAGCGACTTCCTTCGGGGAACTGAAGCTGTTTTATCACTCTCTTCAAAGCCAGACTCCATTGAGAAAAACAGTGATTAAACATCGCTGAACACCTCGACCAGTGAGTTTGTGTTATTGTGTAACTTTGTTGTTTTTAAGAGTTAGTTTGGATTCACCAAAGTCACACAATAACACACACCAACTGTTTGAGGCAGCGGTGGACCAGCAGCTCCCTCAGAAGATCCAAACTTTTTCTCAACATCAGATAAACAGACACAAACAGAGGCTTCTGTCCGTACTCTGCGCTCATGTCGTCCATATTTGAGCACATTTTCTGAAAGCTTATGGACTCGGACAAAATAGAGCAGTAACACTGAAAACAGACTGAGTCATCAAATCTACTGACGTCGGATTTATTTTGGTTGGTATGAAGTCAAACATGTCTTTGGTGGATGACGCCCTGCTGAGGACTTTGACCTCTGTATTCCTAAAATCATCACTTTTGATTCATTTCCTGTTGATCAACTAATCGATTGATCATCTCAGAGCGATACGGCGACCTCATCACTCCTCCCTTTCCTTCATCTCCTCCTCTGCCTCCATCCCACCTGCTTCCTTGACCTCCTCGGCAGTGAGCTGACTGGATGGAGCCTCGCATGGTGCTAACCAGATAAATGCCGATGTCAGCGGTGATGGATGGGGGAGCCTCGCCGCCTACCCAGCATGCAACGGTGCAGCGCTGGAACGCAGCTCCATTAATTATCATTCACAGTGGAGGCCTAAAGGGGAGAGATCCGTCTCTGTCTGTCGCACTCCGACGCAATTTTGGGGGGAAGATCTCTCTTTCTCTGGTGTTTTTCAGCCGAGCCTTTAATGGCTGCTCTCTGTCACAGAATGAGTCACAACCACACGGCGTTCCTCCTCCCTCCCCCCCAAAACCCCGTCACTGGTGCCACACAAAAATCTGATCATAGAATTACAAAAGAAAGTCCATTTATATAAATATCTGTGTGATGGTGAAGTTTATCAGAACGATAGATGGATGTTGTTTTGCATGTTTTGTAAAAGGCTGATTTATTATCGAGTCAGTGGATGAAGTCGGTCCGTGCCGCTACAGGATATTTGACAGGAAAGATCTCCATCTATGAATTACAAAATGAGAGGACGAGCCCATCCCAAAGACTGATTTCCTACAGAGAACACATTTTGAGAGACAAGTACCTCTTATGTTATGATTTTATTAACATAATAAGAACCATTTTTATTGAATGTATCTGCAAAGTTATAAAATTTTGTTACAGAAGTTTTCCTTCATTCATTCATTATTCACTTTCTGTGACCACTTATCCTGTTCAGGGTCGTGGGGGTGGGGGGTGGAGCCTGTCCCAGCTGACATTGGGCGAGAGGCGGGGTTCACCCTGGACAGGTCACCAGACTATCACATAGAGACAGAGAACCACTCACACCCACCACCAACCACGTCACCAAACCTCTGGACTGTGGGAATCTGAATGAGGGTAGTGATAGATTCACTCCGCTGCTACTGTTCTCTGCAACGTTCTAAAATGGTTTCGTTTTGTCTCATTGTGAATCTTTGGTCTGAACTGGGCTTTAAACACACGTCCACACAGGTCATGACCCGCTCTGAGGACAGCGGCAGGTGGGGAGATTAACTGGGGCGGTACACCTGTCAGACGGACACAAAGGCGTCCTAAGGCGAGCTCAGGGAGGACAGAAACCTCCACATGAAGCAGAAGCAAAAAGGCTCTCCTGATCTTGATTTTCAGTGGGAATAAAGGCCGTAAAAGCGGGGCCTCAAGGACCTTCTGACTTTTTAGGTTTTAAGCAGGAGGTGTCGGAGGAGTTACCTCAGGGATAACCGGCTACAATAAAAGACAAAGAAAAGTCTCACCTTTGAGAAGTTACTACAACTGAATATTTCACATTTTTGCTTCAAAACAATTAGAAAGTCATCAAAAAAGTTTCAGAACATTTTTTTTCTTTTTATCTATAAATCGTATCAGCTCTCATTTGTCGTAACTTCCTCTCAAGCAAGTCATCAAACAAAGTACTTAAAGTCCTCGTAAAATGGTCGATGGATCGTCTTAAACTTCTGTACTGCGACATATGTCACAGTGAAAACTGATTTCCTACAGAGAACACATTTTGAGAGACAAGTACCTCTTATGTTATGATTTTATTAACATAATAAGAACCATTTTTATTGAATGTATCTGCAAAGTTATAAAATTTTGTTACAGAAGTTTTCCTTCATTCATTCATTATTCACTTTCTGTGACCACTTATCCTGTTCAGGGTCGTGGGGGTGGGGGGTGGAGCCTGTCCCAGCTGACATTGGGCGAGAGGCGGGGTTCACCCTGGACAGGTCACCAGACTATCGCATAGAGACAGAGAACCACTCACACCCACCACCAACCACGTCACCAAACCTCTGGACTGTGGGAATCTGAATGAGGGTAGTGATAGATTCACTCCGCTGCTACTGTTCTCTGCAACGTTCTAAAATGGTTTCGTTTTGTCTCATTGTGAATCTTTGGTCTGAACTGGGCTTTAAACACACGTCCACACAGGTCATGACCCGCTCTGAGGACAGCGGCAGGTGGGGAGATTAACTGGGGCGGTACACCTGTCAGACGGACACAAAGGCGTCCTAAGGCGAGCTCAGGGAGAACAGAAACCTCCACATGAAGCAGAAGCAAAAAGGCTCTCCTGATCTTGATTTTCAGTGGGAATAAAGGCCGTAAAAGCGGGGCCTCAAGGACCTTCTGACTTTTTAGGTTTTAAGCAGGAGGTGTCGGAGGAGTTACCTCAGGGATAACCGGCTTGGGGCGGCTAAGCGTTCACAGCAATGTGGCTTTTTGTGCCTTCCATGTGGGCTCTTCCTGGCGCCGTAAAGCAAAAATACACCCACTAACATTGAGCTGGGTTTAGACCGACGTGAGACAGGTGAGTTTAACCCTTCTGATGATGTCATGTTGCCGTGGTAATCCTGCTTAGAACGAGAGGAACGGCAGGTTCAGACGTTTGGTGAACGTGCCTGACTCTGAGCTCCGGCCATAATGGACACCTTTAAGTCAGAATCTGGCCTAGATGTAATGACGGACAGTAGTGAGGACCTTCAGTTGGTGAGGAGAGCTGTTTGGTGAAGGTCGCCCCTCTCTTACCTGAAATCACTCAGAATACAAACCTGGATTCACAAAGAGAATCTGTCTTTTCAGAGTTTTAAACAGACTTCCCATTTGCCAACGTAAATCTGTCAGCATTCCAGGCTCAGAGACACTGAATAAAGTTCAGACGAGGTACTTCTACACACAGGCGTTCGTCACAAACGTCTCTTAATCTCATCCTTGGCAGGTGTCCTTAAACTCGCTGTGTTTTGTCTGCGGATTCACAACTTTAGAGAGACTCTTTCAGTCTGAGTTGAAGGCTGAATTCCTCGACTTTGCCTCTGATAAGATTGGCTCTGAAGCTCAAGGCTCAATACGACTACTCCTAAAAACATTTGGCGTGACGCGGCTTTTAAACACTTTCACACACAGAGGAGAAGATGAAGAGGTCTCAGGCAGAGCAAGCCTCAGTAATGTGTAATCACAAGTGAAGAAGTTTTCTAACTGACAATTCAAATGTTCAAACGGAGGGACTCCACATCATCCACCTCTGATAACCGCTGTACAGCCTGATTAAAGACAAGAAAACTTTTTTACAGTCTGCTTCTTACTGTGAGTGTCCTCAACACAAACTTCTCCTTAAGTGAAAACCAATCAAATCACCAGGAAACAATGTTGGCGACTGGCATTATATGTTTCTGGAAACCACAGATATGTTACAACCCTGATTCCAAAACAGCTGGGACGTTGGGGAAACGTAAATAAAAACTGAGAGCAATGATCTACAATTCTTTTCCAACCTATAATAAACTGAATCCAGTCTAAAGACAAGATATTTGACGTTCAAACTTTGATAAACTTTATTGTTTTTTTGTAAATTCTGAATGTGATGTCTGCAACACGCTCTAGAAAAGTTGGGTCAGGAGCATGTTTACCATTGTGTTACATCACCTTTTCTTTTAACAACACTCAGGAAGTGTTTGGGAACTGAGGACATTCATTATTTAAGTTTTGAAAGTGAAATTTCTTTCTCAAGACTCACCAGCCTGACCCCCCAAAATCTTCAACATTTATAGCCTGTGTGGAAAAACACCTGAACTCTGAGAGAGATCAGATTCAGTTTATACAGAGTGTCCTTAAGCTGGCGTCAAAGACAAAGGCTTCTCTGAAAACACTTAAATTTAGGGTGGTCAATACTTTTTTCATGTTTCATTTCATTTAATAAAACAGTTAGTTCAGACCGAGCAGTTTGATTGGACCGCAGGTGTTCACTGAGTGCTGATATACAGTACTCTGGGACTTCTAACTCCGCTTTACTTTTTTGGAATCGGGGTTGTCCATTTGTTAACACGTAATGGATTCTTTGAAACTTTACGTTTCAGCAGTGCTGTGGTTAACATGTGGTTAGATTTAGGTACAAAACTATGTGAAACTATCCCCAGTGGAAACGCAGCGTCAGGTGACAAATGAAAACATCCAAATTAGGAGCCTAAAAAAGCAGCTGGAGCATAACACTGTCAACCATCACCGTCACCTTCCCCAAACAGCTTTTACACTGCGTCACTTTAGAAACGCTGATATGATACGTACCAAATGCACCAATGTAACATATTTGTAGTTGTAGAAACGCATGAAACGCATGATGGCAACGGGCAGGTAGAACAATTTTTGTTTATTTTTATATGACAGATTTGTGTTTTTCTCAGCTGGTTTGAAGTCCACGGGGCTTTAAATGATCGTGAACTTTGAATCAACACGTCTCTAAAACTGTTTCGACAAAAACTGAACATCAGAACATTTGTTACTGCAGGGCTGTTGTATCAGATTGCATCAGTTTTAGCTAGGTGTGCCCAGGGTCTGAAATTAACACCCACCAAGCACCAAATGTGGGTAGGTTAGCGTTTGGCGAGTAAGTCTGGGCAGGCTGTCCACCACAGGGGCGGGCAAGTGTTTGTATGACAACAATCTTGTTATTAAAAACCATGCTGAGTGTTTTGGCGTAACTGCTAGGTTTGCGGCACAGTTTACTGTACAGGACATTAGCTCATCTGCTAAATCATCACTTGCCACTGGTCTGCTGCTAGCTAGCATTGCACCTATACTTATGAAGGTAATGATAAGCGAACACGGAGGCCCTGTAGTCTGAACCAAGATGGTGAACTTGTTAAATTCTTTCTTCTTACAAAATCAGTTTGCCTTCTTTCCCATTCCTTTCTTTCTTTTCTTTTTTTGTATAAAAGTTTCCCTTTTTTGGGGAAAGACGTGACCGTACGTTGGCGCTCCAGCAGCATCAGCACGTACTCGGATCTAGGTGTGTCTAGAGATTAATGCCAGTGCAGGGCGGGACTAAACTATTTTGTGCCATTAAAGGGTGGGAGGGGCCTCAGAGAGCTTTCACTATTTTTAAAAATTTTTTTTTTTTATATAAAGTTTTTTTCTTTATAACAATTTATTCAGCCAATTTAAATTTAGTTATGGCACTAATTACTTGGAAATAAAAAACTGCAACCAACCTATTCATACCAGGCTCTTCGAGGGCCCCGCTCCTGTTGGGGTCCTGGGTAATCAGTCCCATTTTCCCCCCACTACAATGCTCGGCCTGTTCTCTAAATTTGTATTACACATAACATCTTATTATCTCAATGAAATATACTGAAACAAATGAATATGTGACACTTAAAGGCAATAATAAAAGCTCGGCCATTGAGTCAGAAAGTTAATTTCGGGCACTGGGTGTGCCTAATAAACTGAACACTGACTGGATGTTATTTTAAAGTCTGCAGAGGAAGATATAAATACTATAATAGATGTGTTGTGTTGAGATGACAGGTGTTAGGAACACAGCAGTGTTATTGTAAAAACCGTGTGGGATGAACCAAATGTTTGGCACCAAATGAAAATAATCAAATTAACTTTTCACAGAATAAAACTCCGGAGGTTCCTCGTCACGTCTCTCTCTTTGTATTTCTTTTATTGTCTAAGCGGCGATGTGGAGATCATAAATGTCACAGGAGCAGAGGAAATGGCGTCTAATCTCCATGAGAACAGCCTCAGAAAAGCATCCATCACAGCAGCCTCTAAACAAGCTCCCAGGAACAGATGTTGTTTGGTCGACTTTGATACAAACAGCAATAAATGATCATTAGGCCGTTCGTCACACCGTGTTTCCAAAGACGCTGAATCCCAGCAGGGGAACCCTCTCAACGTCAAAGCGCCCAGGAGGGGAATCTCCTCCACATTTACCCAGACGATTACCCACACAATCAGCTCCAAATCAAACACAGCGCAGGCGGCACTCGCCCTTTTCCCCCTTCCTGATAACGAGGCTCCTCGTGACCCCCCGCCGCTCACGAGCTGATTAAACTCCCATTCGCTGTCGTTAATTAGTTCACGCCCCCTTAGATTGCAAACTCTGAAGTGCTGGGGTTCATCGCAGGGGTCCCTCTAAGATCCACGGAAGCCAATAAGCACCACGGGACCCGGCGCTTCAGAGGAAGAAACATCCTGGAAGAGCCGACGTAAATCAGAGCTATAGTCTCAACAATGAGCCAGACAGCAGAGCGACAAACACAACACCAGCTGCTTCACACAAATCACACGACCAATACAGGAAATCAGCTGAAAACAGAAGAAGAGACTTATTTTTGCTTTTATAAAAATTCTATTTAAAGCACAGAAACACTGTGGAGATGTTTTAATCTGTCTAAACTTACTCTGTCCAAATCTGAAGACTGTTTTATAGACGTTATGGACAACTGTGGTTCCTCCATCACTTCTAATCATCAAAAAATAAGTCTGCAGAGGTCAAAGTCAAGTCTTAAAATATTTGGTTTTGCCCAACTGACCATCCAAAACCCCAAAATATTCAGTTTACTGAGACATATAACAGAGGAAAGTTTAAATTCCTCATCATCAGGGAAGATGAACGAGGACATGTTTGGACTGTTATCTTTATTTTTTATTAATCAGTGCACAAAATTGTCACAAATTTCTTTTTTTATATTGACTCCATCTATTTGCAGACTCAGCATGCACCGTTTTTCTAATGTGTTTTGTTTTTGTTTTATTCTGGGATAAACTGAGGCCACTCAGTGATGCCATCATGTGATATATCAGCGGTTCTATACATTTTCTAGGATTTAATCAGACCCAATCTGCAGGAGAAACATTGGCATTGCACATTGTTAAATTTTTACATTATTATTTACATTACATTGAAACTTTATTTCGTTTCTTTATGTTTTAACGACGCTCTGATGAAGATGTAGTTATACTTAGGCACAAAAAAGACTTGGTTATGGTCAGAAAAAGATCATATTTTGTATTAAAATACCTCATTTTGGTGGCAGAATACAGCTGGAAATACAGAGTGATGTCTTGGTAAAAAACAATTGCATACTGTGACACTTTCCTTGCAGGAAACACAGCAACAGGTCGCTAAAAAACACCCACAGTTTGTGGCTGAAAACTGCTGATACAATACATTTATATGTCATTATGTAGTGGATATACTGAAGCTTTACATTTCAGCAGTACTGTGGTTGAAATAGTTAGATTTAGGCACCAAAACTATTTGGTTATGGTTAGAGAATGATCATGTTTTGGATTAAAATACCAGATTTTAATGTCACAATCCCTGCTGGAAAAAACAGTGGCGATTAAACGGCTAAGAAGCCGCTGGAAAAGCAGTGTTGACTTGCTAAAAACAACAAGACTTGTCTGTCAGTCTTGAACACTGGGCTGGCATCTCACGTAAGCTTCAGACCGTCTGCCATCCCCTCCACCTCTCAACGACAGAGTCAGCTTGTTGCTTTGTCTCACGTCTGACGAAGAATGGATGAGGAGAGACTCATTGTTGAGATCAAGAGATATGACGCGCTAAATGACCCACAGTCCCGTCACTATGAAGACAACGGCCAAAAAGATACTTCCTGGTTAGTCATCGGCTCTTCAGGTGAGAAAGTTTAATTAGTGGCTTGATTTGAAGCTAACGCAGAGGTGGAGGAAGTACAGGTCTTTCAGTTAAAGTAGTAATAACTTTGTGTGGTCGTGTCCGGTGTGCACGAGGGGCAGAACTTGACACACGCCACATGACGCACGGCGGTGATGCAGGCATGTTTTCAGCTTCATGCGTAAATGGCAAGTGGATTGAATCATGAGGGAGAGGGAAAGAGATGGAACAATGGAACAATACAGTGGAGAACTGGGGAACAGGGATAGAGGGCGAAGTGACGCAAAACAGGACAAAGAGAGTGAGGAGGGAAGGTGTAAGGTGACTTAGTTGGCAGTGTTGGAGATGTGTCTAACATGCAGGGAAGAGCTGTAATCATAATCTGCACGCCACATCGCCACAGACTGTCGTGCACACCAGAAGCACTGAGGGTAGCGCACGAGACAGAATACTGAAATAACTAAAGGAAGAGAAGGGATAGAAGATGTGAACGGAAACACGTCAGTCCTAAGCTTGTGATATATAATGTATAATATATAAAAGAATCTACACATGGGGCGACTTCTACTTCAGCTGGTAGTAGAGTGCACCCTATTTAGGCTGAGTTCTTCACAGCGGCTCAGGTTCGATTACAACTCGCGACTCTTTGCTGTCATCGTCTCTCTCCCTGCTTCCCTGTCTGTCTCCAGCTGTCCTATCAATGAAGACAAACTGCTGTTTGTTGAGTAAAGAAATCGCTGCACTTATTCAAACAGCCACTTCTTAATCTAGAAGTCAGAAAATCACCTTGTCACTGTTTACCTTCAGCTCCGCTGTGTGCGGCGCCAAAGAGGCTCTATTACGCCACTTCATTCATTCAGTTAAAGGCAGGGTGGAGCAGAGCTCTGACTGGGCCTAAAACAATCAGGCACTCCATGTCTCTCCTGGCTCTCCTCTATAGAGTGCTGCAGGGACGACATATGCAGAAGATATCGTCACTCTGGTTCCCTCATCAAAAAGTCAAACAGGATTTTTCCACTGGATTTTGGGTAATGGCAGAAAATACACTACGAGGCAAGCAAATGTTTATGATCCTGTAACACTTTGTTCAGTGAGATTATCACGACTGAACACCACTTTTTGGTTTTTGAAGCCTGAATACATCCATCCATTTTCATCTGTTTATCCAAGGCAGCAGGTAAAGCAAAGCACCCCAGACGTTCCTCTCCCCAGCAACGCTTTCCAGCTCCTCCTGGAGGACCCCGAGGTGTTCCCAGGCCAGATGACATATATAATCCCTCGAGTGTGTTCTGGGTCTGCCCCGGGGCCTCCTACCAGTGGGGCGTGCCCTGAACACCTCTAATCAACTCTAAACATCTTTTGGCATGAAGGAGCAGCGGCTCTACTCCGAGCTCCCTCCAGATGTCTGAGCTACTCCCCCTATCTCTAAAGCCTCTTTTACATAGGAATTGTGCAAATTTGCTGGAAAGCCCAATCCGTCTTCTTTCAGCATTGGCAGTATAAAAACAAAATCGGGGAGTGCAGCAAAATGCCGCCTGTCTACTTTTGTTTATACAGAATGTGCCTTTTTCGGGGCAATGGGGGGAGTGAGCAAGTAACAAAACGTAGCTCAGCGTGTGACGTAAACAGTGACGTACTGAGGAAAGCCGCGGCTGGTCAGTCCTTCGGCGATTTGCTCGTACATCGGCCCGTCCTTCACGGTTCCCGTCATCTGATGGCCTTCTCGTCAGCGAGGGCAAGGAGGGCGCGCAATTCTTTATCTCCCCAGTTGATCATCTTCTGCTTTGCGTCTCCTTAGTGCTGCTAGATACTCATTCCTGCTGTCAGCTGTTTCCTGGTTTAAAGTCCACGCCAGTGGGTCGAACGTGCGGCATCATCAACAGCCCCTCCCACAAGTCATCAACAGACCCTCCCGAGGCGGAAAATTGGGCACCTCGGATCAACTCGCCAATCTGGCTCTGTGTGTCTAAACGCTCGCAGCTTGCCGGCAAAACGGCCGAACATTTGCGGAAAATCTGGCAGTGTAAAAGGGGCTTAAGGCTGAGCCCAGCCACCCCACAGAGGAAACTCATTTTTGCCGCTTGTATCCACTACCTCATTCTTTCAGTCTCTACCCAGAGCTCATGACCATAGGTGAGGGCTGGGACGTAGATGGACCAGTAAATTGAAAGCCTCGCCTTCTGGCTCTGCTCCCTCTTCAACACGACAGTCCAACGCACTGCAGAAACCACACCAAACCGCCAACCCATCTCACACTACATTCTACCCTCAATCGTGAGCACGACCTCGAGATACTTGAATTCCTTACCTTGAGGCAGCAACTCTGTCCTGACCCAGAAGGAACAATCCACCGTTTTCTGGCAGAGAGCCATGGCCTCAGATTTGAGGGTGCTGAACACAATCACCAGAAGTAAAAAGCTAACATTAGGTTATGAACAAACTACACCATAGTCACATGACCACAACATCACCAACACAACGAGACTCTAAAACTGTGCTCAGCTTGTGTTCACCACGGACCTGATTTCAGGCATCTAACCAAAAACCCACTGACTTAGAGACGAGGGAACGGGAAGTGCTAAAATTAAACTAAAGTCTGCAACTACAATGCTTTTTAAACCCATATATAAATGTAAAGGGTGACCTGTGATATTCATTTATGCAAATTAAAATAATAATGACAATATATGGAGATACAAGTGTTCATCAAACGACAATATGCAGCTTTTACACGACATAAACGCCTGAAATGCACCTGCATTTGATTCATAAATGTTTCCTCTGAGCCGTGAGCAGTTTGATGTCAGTGTTAAAGGAAACACTACAAACACTAAGAACCCTGAAGGTTCCTTTAGGCGCCTCCAGCTTTAAGAGTGCACTCAGTGACCTTTGTTACAGCCGATCGCCTCCGTCACCTCGTGAATCACTTAATGACATACTTTAATGAAATCATGGGGTGATGGTGAGGCAGTGGTTTTATCACTCCATCAGCCTGTTTCACTAATCTATGGGAAATTACTCACCACACCAGCGTGTGTGTGTGTGTATGTGTGTGTGTAGACGAAGCAGCTGAACACGTATGTTCCATAATGGCCTCTGAGAAAAGGTTGAACATAAATGTACATGACCTTTACATCAATATTATTCAGAATCAGAGCACCACGAGCTCCTGAAACAATGATGATGATGATGATGATGATGACGATGGTCTCTGAGATTTAATTAATTTAATTTAGATGCCCCCACCAGACAAATTTGGCCCCCTGAGATGTAGCACTTAAGTCTAAAGGCAGACTTTTCTCACAGCGGCGACGAACGCAGCGTCCTGACGCTGAATTTGGAGGAAAAAAGCCCACACAGAGAGGCGTTTTTTTGGGATGGAGCTGGACATGAAGCAGAGCCCCTGCAGGCATCAGTTTCCTCTGATCTCCAGATTAGGATGCAGGACGTCGGCCCGTCTGGACTCGTGTGTGATAAAAGGTCTTGTTTCAACACTTTGGCTGTCACGGGAGAGCAGAGGAGGCGAGCGACAAACAAGGAAAAAGAGCCGGTGATCAATAATCTACAGGGAGGGGGGAGGTTCAACACAACACGCCACGCCGACACATTAAACTTTCATGTGAGAGTCTCAGCGGGCGGCAGGTGAAATATCAGCACCTGCGTCTGAAACTCCCCCAACGGCCTCACTTCTGACTCACACACACATGACTGGATGTCTACACTTGTGAGGACTCCATCCCTCTCACACTGAACCCAGTGTGTGTGTGTGTGTGTGTGTGTGTAGAGAAATGTTGCTGCCCCGACGAGTCTTTGATCAGCTGACTGACAGAAAATTAAAACAGATATCTGAAGCCGTCAGCATGAGAAATTATGACAGAAAGTTTTCACTGTTATTTTGACACTTAATGGACAACGTGATTAAAATGATCGACAGATTCATCAATAAGGGAAATAAGTGTGGCTGCAGCCTCAGCGTGCAGACGAACATCACAGCAGCCAGGAGAACACGTTGGTATTGTGTGTTTCTGTAGACAGCTACTGGGGACTGCCGCTGCCATGAGGGGGGTATTGGTCTGCACTGGTGTTCAGGTGGGTGGAGCATGTCAAGTAGCATCCACATGAATGTCAGAACCAAAGGTTTCCAGCAGAACATTGCACTGTAACAAGATCAGTGTTACTCACTTCACCTGTCAGTGGTCATGATGTTAGGCCTGATCGGTGTGTATAAGAGTTTATCAATCTATTTCAGGGTTCAACAAAATGTGCAGAAAGAGAAACGTAAGATTTAAATATAGAAACACCCAAAAAAAATGGATTTAAATTTTTTTTTTTTTTACTTTTTTAATCTATTTCTTTTTTCCTTTTTAACCTATTATTTCCACCTATAATTTGACCTATTATTTGTATTTTCTAACCTATTTTATCTTACTTTTTTACCTGTTGTTTGTACCTATTTTAACCTATTTTTAAACCTATTTTTCCTACCTTATATTATTTGTACCAATCTGTTTTTAGCTTTTTTTTTTACCTATTATTTCTATTATTCCTATTATTTGCCTTTATAATCATTTTTTTGCGTATTATTTGTACCTATTTTCTAACCTTTTTTTTAACCTATTATTTCTACCAAGATTTTAACCTTTTATTTTTAGCTTTTTTTAACCTAATATTTCCACCTATAATTCCTATTATCTATATTTTAACCTATTTTTTAACTATTTTTGTACCTAATTTTAACCCTTTTTAAACCTGTCATTCCTACCTATTTTTACTATATTATTTCGACCATTGTACCTATTTTTAGCAAATTTTTTGCCTGTTATTTCTACCTATTTTTTAAACCAATTTTTTACGCATTATTTTTTTTAAACCTATTATTTCTACCTCAATTTAACCTATTATTTTTAAAACTATTTTTTTTATCTTTTTGAGACATATTTTTTTACCCATTTATTGTCCTTCTTTAACCAATTTTTACGTATTATTTTTACCTATTTTTTAGCCATTTTTAACTTAGTATTTCCACCTATAATTCACCCTATTATTTTTATTTTGAAAACCTATTTTTCTTACCTTTACCTATTTTTAACCTTTATTTAAACATATTATTTCACCTTATTTTTAACATATTATTTCTGCCAATTTTTGTACCTTTTTTAGCCTATTTTTTCACCTATTATTTCCATCTATTTTTTGGCCTTTTTTTTTAACCAATTTTCACATCTTATTTGTACTTTATTTTTATCTTTTTTAAGCCTATTATTTCTACCTAGATTTTAACAAATTATTTTTTAACCTAATTTTAGCCTTTGTAATCTTTTATTTTTGTTACCTTTTTTGTAACATATTATTTCTCCTGATTTATTACCCCTCTTTATCCATTTTTTACATATTATTTGTACCTTTTTTTAAAAACCATTTTAACCTCTTATTTCTACCAATTTTTGTACCTATTTTCAGCCATTTTTTTAAACAAATTATTTGTACCTATGTTTAACCTTTTTTCTTCCCCATTTTTTCACCTGTTACCTAGTTATACCTCCTTACCTCTCTTTAAATTCCACTTTGCCTCAAGTGGAGTAAAAATGTGCTAACAGACTCAGGTCGGTGGGGAAATGAGGCATTTACACAACTCAATTCCATGTCAAATTCTTCAGTGGGCAAAAACTCTGTTAATGCAGGTTTAATATAATAATTTTAAACTTAACCACAACCCATGATGCAGTCATCAATGACATGTCTAAACTAAACACCTTTATCTTACCATAACACTGAAATCTTAAAACTGTCCTCACTTTACAAAAACACACTTAAAGGATAAGGACAATCAGCTGTTACAACTCTGTATGTTCTGTCCAACATGTTTATCAGTGATGATGATGGTAAAAAACAAGCACCCCAGACGTTCCTAAAATAATTTCAGTTACCTTGAACAAACAAACACATCTGTTTCAGATCCTTTACAAAGCTGTAGACTGAATTCTGTTTTTGTCATGAAGCTGCAAACATCCACCGTGCGGGTGTTTTCACTGTGTTTTTAGTGTAAATGCAGAGTCACACATTTTTCTTTCCCTCCTCTCCTTCTCCTCGACATTTTTCTTTCCTGTCGTCTTTTTGCAGCTCTGCTGAAAACGAGAGCATCGCTGTTTTTCTCCACTCGACAAAAAACCCACCTTTGTCTTATTTTTCTGACAGCGCTGTCCGCAGTGAGAAATCTTAACGCCCTCTCTGCCTCTCAGAGACTTCAGGACATATAGCGTCAGATCATCCTGCCGACGGGCCGCGCAGCTGCTCCAATAAATGTCCGGTCAGTGTGAAATGTTTTGACGGCTTCAAACTTTTATGCCCACGAAACCAACAAGGACGAAAAAAAGAGGAGTGTGATATGAGAGCAGCTGCTGTCCTGAACGGAGACACTCGCTGAGGAGACACTGAAACCAACACAGGGCCTCAAATAACGCTGACACACACTTCACAATATCACAACTTTAACCAGCCTGTTAGACATGTTCAGCTTCAGCTCTCACCTGTCAAAGCTTAATCTACGGAAGCCCGGAGAGGGAAGGTGAAAAACTTCAGTTTAGTGCAGGCGATGCTGGTATAAACATCTCTCTCCTCTTCCTCACCTACAGAGTACAGCAGCAGTACTCACAGTGCTGAAACAACAGCTGAGAGAACTCAGGCCTGTTGGATGGTGTTTGAGATGTGTGTGGTTTATGGTGGTGTTGTATCGTATGAATCAATCTTTATCTCTCTTTCTGTCTCACTTGCCTGCTGAGCAGACTGTGAATGTGCACATGTGGGAACCTGGATGTGAGCGGGCGGTTCATGTGCGTCTGAAATAGTGTTCTGCCCGTGTCACTGCACAGTTACAGTCTGTTTTAACGTGACATTTATAGTTCATTAACTGAGGTCAAACCTTTTGTTTACGATGGCCGATGAAGAGATTCATTCTGCACGGCATTCTCACTCTCAAAAAATGTCGGCCTAAAAGTTTATCTCCTATGTAGGGGAGAATATCTCATAGTTAGGAGATAACCCCTCGTATCTAGGAGATATCTTTAACAAAGGAGATCACATCCTGTATATAGGAGATAACATCTCATACTTAGGAGATAATGTTGTGTATGTAGGAGATATCTTTTACATGGGAGATAACATCCCATATATAGGAGATAATATCTCATACGTGGGAGAAAACATTCCATAAATTGGAGAAAACACGTTGTACAAGATAACATCCCGAACGCAGGAGATGTCTTGTACGTACCTAATAACATCTCGTATGTAGGAAATAACATCTCGGACATAGGAGAAAACATCTTGTATGAGATAACATCTTGTATGTAGCAGATAACATCTGATACGAGGCAACAGCCCATACACAGGAGATAATATCTTGTACATCAAAGATAATATCCCAAACGAAGGACACAACATCCTGAATGAGAAAACGTGTCATGCATAGGAGATAACATCCTGTACATAGGAGATAACATTCCTTATGTAGGAGACAACATCCTGCACAAGATAACATCTTATACATAGGGAATAACATTCCGTGCATAGGAGATAATATTTCACATGTTTGAGATAATATGCTGTATGTAGGAGACAACATATTGTATGCGAAAACATCTCACATGTAGAGGACAAAATCCAGTACATAAGAGATAATATGCCATATGGAGGAGATATTTCGTACATTGGAGGTAACATCCTGTGTGTATGGGTTAACATCTCGTATGTAGGAGATAACACCACCTCACCATGTTTCTTTTCCTCTTTTTTATCTTTTCCTTTCCTCAGTAACTTTTATTGCCTTAACCTTCTCTGCGTAACTTTATGTTTACGTAACTGTAAGTTAAGGATGTAACATTATTCATCGGGCGCAAGTTCACAGGATATCATACAATCTGTTCTATGTGAGTATGTTGCACTAATTTAGTAAATGCTCCTGTTGGTCTTATTAGAGGGTAAGAACTAACGACCTGTGTGGTCATATAAGTCATAGGACTTGTTATATCATATATATAGTAATAAAATACTAACGAGTTAATTCTGGGGCATAACTAGTGCTTGTAATTTTGATTTGTTGTCAGAAACATCTGTAGTTTTATTTACCTTGGATTGAACAGGCCCTCACTGTCACTGATACTGTAGTATTTGTACATGGTGGTGTTTCTATTTTAATAAAGGACGTGAACTCTTCTTCTTCCCCTGCAGCAGCAGCAGCTCATCACCACACCTACACTGTTTGAAGTCCTCCAAGAATCTCTCGACAACGTAGTTCACATTTAACCTGCTACAGAAGTCTGTCTGGACTCAACAGAGACAGGAAGTGCGAGGGGAATTTTCAGAGCGATGTAAAAACTTCACCTCTCAGTGAACTGCCCCAGAAAACTAAAATATAAATATCTTTATTCCAATTTAATCAAGAGTCTGGAGGGGGTGAATGCTAATCGCCTCACCTCCTCCGACATCACATCTACATCCCCGTCACCTCGCTGACAGCCCGTCCTCCTCAAACGCTCGCTGACAGGGCGCATTAAACCTGCAGCCTCCTGAATTCATAATAACACAAAGCTGAAATATACATGTTTGTATATTCACACCTGATAAAAGCCTGAAGGCAGGAGTGCTGTTAGCCATCAATGTATTCAGGAGCTCCACAGGAAGCCACACATGAGATGACTTTTACACCCTCTCTGCCCGTCGCCAGCAGATACAGAGAGACTGCTCGCAGCTACTGAGGAAGTCCCAGCAAACTGATTTCCAAATTAAGAGCCAGAGGAGATGGGAATAATAAGTGCAGAGCAGCAGCAGAACGTGCAGGTACTGTGGAGGGATTGTGCGCGGAGTGGCTGTTTCACCTACTCCGCTGTAAAACTCTGGGGACGAGCCGCACCGCCGTGGGCCATGTTTAAATTCATATTAGCCACATTAGCTAATGTGCATCCATTTTTCATGGAGCGAACCTCGAGGCTGTTTTCCCCTCACCGAGTCTCCAACTCCTAAAAATGAGACACAATTCTTTAAGTGCAAAATAATGTTCTGTGTGTCTGTGTAGTCAATATTTTAGTTTGGAGGGAGACGCTCGCCAACACACACACACACGGGGAGGCCACATCAGCGACAGAATCCATGTTCATGTTCCAGACTTTTTTTGGAGCTCTGATCCAGATCAGAGCAGAATTCAAGCTAATGGTATCAAACAGAAACGACAAAATAGGACATTTGTCAGTTTCTCTCCCAACAAACTGAATACCTGCTCCAACAGTGAACAGTGCTCATGTGACCTCTGTGTCTGAGGTACGGTTTCATAAAGACGGAGGTAAAGCTGCCTCTCCCCCACAGGGCTGTAGGCTACATTGGAGTCTTAAAATGTGGTCTTGTTGTGTTATTGGGAGCCAGAATAGAAGGAGTCATGGCTCAAAACCAGCCGCCACTGCCCGTCAACAAAAACAAAGATGGTTAAATGTGATAAGACCAAAGGACTGGACGGAGGCCATCATCAAAAATGCTCACATGTGCAGCGCACACTTCATATCAGGTTAGGGACAAAGTATTTCCTGTTGTAGGGATGAAGAACGTTATGTGTATTAAGGGTTATCATGTCCACCTCATCAGAAACTGGGGAGCTATTAAGAGGAAGATTGGATTTCTCTGGAACGCTAACTTTTTAGCACATTAGCTAACGTTAGCTTCCATAGCAAACCAAACTGAAGGAAACCGTTCAAGTGTGGTCCTCCTTTGTAAGATTGGCTTCCTGTGACATCATCCATCCACTGAGTGAGAGAGCATACGGGTCAGCCAGTCTGGTCCCGTTGGTCAGTGTTTTGCTCGGCGCTCTGTTGCTCCGTCTCCACAGACATCTGTCCCTCCATTGTGTAAGGTGGATTTCACCAATATTTTCCTGGTTCATCGCTTCTCAAAATAGTCCACTGTTGGTTGGACAAAACAAAAGATTTTAAGAAGTGGCCTCGGGCTCTACGGACTTGTAATAGTGTTTCCCATCATTATGTGATAGTTCATATCTCAGCAGGTGAAGAAAGAGACTCAGTTTGACCTTAACCTGCTGCAAACAGATGTCTAAACGCTCATCTTTGACCCGTGATGCCGCTCTGATCGATACAACCACCCACAAGTTAACGGTCAGGTCACTCAGGTCAAGTCAGCTACAGTCAGGTGCAGTTTCACATGAATACACAAACTGTACATTTGCAACCAACACACCCAGGTAGGGCTGCCCCCAAATATTTGACCAAACGTTAGTCGACCAGAAAGGTCAGTAGTCAGCAAGATTTCATTGGTCGCTTTGCCGCAGAAAAACAAACAAAAGTGAAACTCTATTAGGAGCAGACGGGAGTCAGGTTAATTTCCAGGGCTGGTACCTGTGGTTATTCCACAGGCTAGTTAATAACATGCCGGGCAGGAAATCCAAAGTGTGGGATCATTTTGAGAAGGTGAAGGACCAACCCAAGGTGATATGTAAACTCATCTTCATTGGTCGACTACAAACATGACGTATCATGTGAAACATGGAAGTAGCTACATGCCCATTAGCCCACAGCGTCATTAACAGGCGGCTCGCTCAGTGTGTGACGTGCACTTGGAGATAAAATATAGGCCTATATTAATGAAGGTTCATTAGTACGGTTTGTATTTCTCTGTAATGTAGCACAGAGTTAACAATGTTACTGAGACTATTCTTTCTCACACCTTCAACTCAAACCACCAGAATATATCATTTCATCATTACATTAATATCACAAACATGCAGGCGACTAGTCGACTAATGGCCCTAAATGATGACTATTGGTTGACAAGGAAAAGTGAGAATGTGGTGGAAGGAGGTGCTCCTTAATGTGCATTTTCTTTTGCAGATTTTCAGTAAATATTTTTGAAATTTGCGCTAAATTTGAACGTAAACTGAGCAGCAGCAGATAACTCATCTTTTTTAAAACTTGCTTTATGTTGTCTTCACTCAACAGTCTCCTTTCCTGCAGGAGGAAACACCTTCAGCCAAAACTCTGCTGCAGCCCCAAAAATCTGTGGGAGAGTCGGCTCATGAGTTTGCAATTAAATTGTAAATCTACTGTTTTTCTGAACAGTATATAAAACTGATAACACATATAATCTGTATTTGCAGCCCTGCCTGCGGGGAGGCGCTGACTTTGCCAGAGGTTACTAACCTTGGCGGTGAAATAAAAGCACTCCCTGCGTGGTTTATACGAGCGCAGATGAAACCTCCCACCTAATGACAGATGTTGTGTTGTCTCGGTGAGGGAGCGATGCCTCAGAGGCAGCAGCTCGCCTCCCGGTGCTGCGAGAGGCTTCACACAGCCTCTGTTCATGAGCCTCTCTGTCAGGACACCAGTGGAAATAAAGCTGCGGCTTTATTGTGAAGTGACGTCTGAAGAGGTTTTATTTGAGAGTGTGTCAACACTTTATCTATAATAGTTCCTAATGGCGCGAGCGCAGATCTGGATCATCGGCACAACTGTTGTTTTATCCGTTTATTTTCCCTTCGGGGAGAGAAATAAAGTGTGATCGAGGGAGTGTGTGTTTTGATTTATAAACTGATGCTGCAGTTTGAAATTGTTTTTATAAGTAAAGGGAGAAAGAAAATATTTTTTAAGTGCTCGTTCATGATTTCTCTGAGCTCACAGTGATGTGTCGACGTTCAGCATCATCATGATTTAAATACAGGAACGCAACAAGACGATTTTAAGCTTTAAATGTGCAGTCTGATGATGAGACTCAAGTACTTTCTGCTTCATTACATGATGGTTATGTTCTCTGCTTCTGTCAGATCGTCTAACAGCATCAGATGGATGAAATCACACCATCTGACTGGTTGATGGATGTAAAGCTGCTTCCATACTCCACTTTAACACAGTTGGGCATCACTGTGCAGATTTAAAAATAAGAGCAAAGAGAGTCGGTGTTGGACCGTCTGAAGTAGAAACAAATTCTAAACTAACAGCCTGAGGGTCAGTGAAAACATGGACGCTTCACACACTGAAGATCTATACAATCAGCACAGTTTCAAGATCAGAGTCACCAATTCAGTATCTGACAAAATGTCTCCCCTTCTGTTCCTGAGATATGACGTTAAAACGTGATGATGTCACAGTGAAGCTGACCTTTGACCTTTTGGATATAAACTGTCATCACTTCATTATTTTATCCTGTTAGACATTTGTGTAAAGTTTTGTCATAATTAGCGCATGACTTAGCGCATGACTGAAAAACATGTTTTGTGAGGTCACGGTGACCTTTGACCTTCAACCACCAAACTCTAATCAGTTCCTTTGTGAGTTCACGTGGACGTTTGTGTCAAATTCGTGGGAACTCCCTCAAGACTTTCCTGAGATGCTGCGCTCACAAAATGAGATGGACATCAGGTCACAGTGACCTTGATCTTTGACCGTCAAATTCTAATCAGTTCATCCGTGAGTCCATGTGGACGTTTGTGCCAAATTTGAGGGTATTTCCTCAAGGATCATGAGACAGATGGAAGGTCACAGTGACCTTTGAACTCTGACCACCATAATCTAATCAGTATATTGTTGAGTCCTGGTGAACATTTGCGCATCGTTCTGAAAAATTCTCTTAAAGCGTTGTTGAGATATCACGGTCATGAGAATGGGATGGATGGACAAACAGACGTACAGTGGGATGGACAATCTGATAACACAATGCCTCCGGTCACAGCTATCGCCGGCATGGTGGCATAAAGAAATGATTTAAGGTCGGCTCTGTAGTAAATGTGTAACTCTCGTGCTCTGGAGCATTTCGTTATTTTGTTCTCTGCCTCGTTGTTGCTGCTCTCTACTGTCCTCTCAAACATTATCCAAGTTCCCTCCCCTGACGGGTCGAGGCATCATCTGTGTACTTACAGATCTACAGACAGCTGTCACACATAAAAGTGGAGACAAGGCGCTATGGTTGGGAAATGATCATGTTTGGGGTTAAAAGAAGCAGTTCTGGTGGCACAATCTCAGCAGGAAACACAACAAAGTCTCAGTAAAAACAAAATGCATTAGTTGCACTCTTCCTGCGGGAAAAACAGCAACGGGTTGCTAAAAAACATCCATCCATTGATTTTCCTACACTTATCCGAAGCTTGGTCGCAGGGGCAGAAGGCCGAGCAAAGCACCCCAGACATCCCTCTCCCCAGCAACGCTTTCGAGCTCCTCCTGGAGGACCCCAAGGTGTTCCCAGGCCAGATGAGATATGTAATCCCTCCAGTGTGTTCTGGGTCAGAGCCGGGGCCTCCTACCAGAGGGACGTGCTTGGAACACCTCTAACAGGAGGCGCCCTTTTGACGCGAAGGAGCAGCGGCTCTAACTCCGAGCTCCTTATCCTATCTCTAAGGCTGAGCCCAGCCACCCCACGGAGGAAACTCATTTCAACCACGTGTATCCACAGTCTCATTCCTTCGGTCTCCACCCAGAGCTCGTGACCATAGGTGAGGGTTGGGACGTAAATGGACCAGTAAATCGCAAGCGTTGCCTTCTGGCTTAGCTCCTTCTTCACCACGACGGTCTGGTACAGCGCCCACATCACTGTCTATAATGACTACCTACAACACAACCACATCCTAATTACAAAGTCAGCCCATGTACTACGTTACTTCAGAAACGCTGCTATGATTTGTATGAACCATAGGAGTATAATGCACTCGTGGTTAGCAGAAATGTTCTGGTGACTGGGCTGTGCTTTGAGTTTTGTTTTTGTTTGTTTCAGTCCTAGTTTTCTTGTAAAAACATGCAGCGAGAGCAAAAGAGAGCCCGAGGCGTGAATGAGAAGGAGCTCCAGTGTTAAATAAAATCATTAGTTCGCCAAAGTCCTCTTTCTTTTGTTTCCCGTATGAGGTGAACTTATGTCCCTTTGTGTTTACCCCAGATAACCACAGACAGAGGCCGCAACAACACGTCCAGAGTTACTGTATTGTTATCAGCCTTTATGATATCTAGGGTTGTGCTTAACAATCTAATTTGTTGTTTCATATTAAATATATAAATGTATGGTGGTCAGTTCGGATAAAAGGGGTCACAAGCTGATAAAGAACAAGAAGAGAGCAAAGTCCGCAGCACAAAATTACTCTTTTTAAAAAGTCTTTGTTGGAATTTTGTGAGAAACGGCACAGTTTACAGAGTATTTAAATAAATCAATGTGACTGAAGAAACTGTTCACATGTCGTAAATATGCGAGGGTTTTGGCTTGTGATACAGGACAACAGAGTGATGTAGCCCCTCAGAACAATGTGAAGTGTCTTCATCAGACATGTGACAGAGCGTATCTGTCATAAACGCTTTAATGCTTCATCAGCCTTTAATCAACGCGTTGTTTTAAAATGACCCACTGAACTCACATGAAGTTCAAACCTCAAACTGACCGACACATTTTCTCTTTTCTCAACAAATTAAAGAACCAACGAGAGAGCAAACTTCACGCTAACATCCCTTTCATCTTTAAATTGATTGGTTCCTCCAGATCAGGAAGCCAGCGCTCCGTGTGTGTGTGTGTGTATGTGTGTGTGTGTGTAGGCGCATTCGAGCTCTCTATCCAGGAAGTGGAATTCATCATGGCGAGGAGTGCTGACTGGGCATTAGTGCAGGCTGCGGGGGGTTTCCCCTCCTGCACGGGGGAGCTGATAGAGCCCATTTGTCATGCAAGGAGAGCGGCTCTCTGCACCAACACACTCTCTGAATGTCAAACTAATGGAAGCAGGCGTGCATGCAGGATCACAGCCAGAGGAGACTCCGCCGCGCTGCAGTGGAGTCTCAGCGCCACCGTGGGAAATATAACGTAGGATCACCCGAGGAGCGGGAGCTCCTCCAGCGCTGTGTTTAGTCTGAGAGACGCTACGACGCTCATCCCACATTCAGAATTTTAAATGACGAGACACGAGGAGAGGCTGCGTTTACACTGCCTGATGAAAGCTCTGGGGCCGTAATCACAAAACATCCCAAGGCTGGAAGTAGCTCCTAAATGGCTGAGTGAGGAGAAACTCCCAAAAATACTGTTTGTGGCGGTTTTAACTTCAGAAATAAAACGCTTTCAGGATATGAGTAATTCACAAAGCGGTTTAAAGTCTGAGAGAAGTTCCACAGCAATCACTGAAACACTAACGCTCACTCAGCTGCTGCAGGTGAAAAACTTTTCAAAGAATAAGTGACAGCACTACGAACGTTGAACTATGCTGTTACATTTGGAAAATAAAATTTACAGCTAAAACTGTGTATTGTATGAAGTTCTCAACGAGGCAGCTCACAGGACGGGACAGACAACCTGCTGTCAGCCCCTCACACCCCCAGACCAGAACCACTGAGAAGCAGCTACGCTAAGCTAGCTCCTCACAAGATAGTTAGTAACGCCATGACCAGACCAGTGATAGGAGATCGTTCGATAAACTACAGGTCTGGTGTTTGGAGCCACTTTGGTTTTGCTGTGAAATATGAGGACGATGGAGAGGGAGAGTGATGGAAGAACGACTTGCCGCACAGCTACAGCCTCTCCTTAGCAGCTAACCTAGTAGCATGGCACCATACACAACCGCTAAACCAAAGTAAAACCCTCTGTCTGGCTGTCACAGACTCTCATCAGCAGCCAAGCCAGCTGCACATGGTTGCACTGCACAAACTCCCAAATCAGAAAACGAGGCTACAGCATCTTGTTCAGCAGCCAACATTGACACATCCACAGCAGTGGGTTGCCTGTAACACAGTGACACTGTTCAGAGATGTTTATTTATGTATTTATTAGACTGAAAGAGCTCAGAGAGCGTGAGACCTTGCTGCTTACACACAGTGGATGAAAGAAACGACTCTGATACTATGCGCTCCCTTACACCGCTGTTCATTAATGCTATCATGAATACGTCCTGAAGTCTGAAGTCTTAGACCACGATCAGTGGCTACGCAACCACCGAATCACCTGTCCTTAGTTCAACCACTAAAATCTGCATATAAATGGACAGGTGGAGGGCACCTGCTCTGGCTGTGACTGAGTGTGAGAGGCTGAGTTTGACGATCTGCTGTTTATCATCAGGCCTGATTACAGTTAGTGAAATATTAGAAATAAGCTCAGGCTGCAGTTTGTTCTGATATTTGTTGCAGCTCAGTGTTTTTTCTAGGTTTGACTGCTGTGTTGTGCTATGGTCTATTCAAGTGCTAGAATTTGTTATTTACGTGACAACGCCTGAACGCAACACAGGCTCTGCTCCACTGTCCACTGGATCCGTCGCGTGTGTGGTCCGGCCATGGCGCAGACTCCTCCGTCTTGTGCCGGGCATCAATGTCCACTTGAAGCGTATCTATAGCGGCGCGCACGCAAGCGACTGGAATTGGCGGATCGCGAGATCATGATGTCACGCGATAATTTGCGGAAACACTGGAGGTAAAAAGACATCAACAAACAAAGAAAAGATTTCTCTACCTGCCGGGGGCCACCCACTTTGACATCATGTCATTGCAGCGATGTGAAATACGCTCCGGAGTTTTCATGGGTGCTTTTATTTTGAAAATTGACCGGATACTCTCATCTTTTCTGCACCTGACTTCCTGTTTGACTCATTTGGTCTGTGGAAACTGACGCGTCATCGCGCGGCATCTGTCAAAAAATAGCGGAGTGCCGAGCCGCTTCTAGAACATGGCTAGGATGTGCCGCACCGCTTCTGGTGGAGCAGCTTACATTGACTTGAATGGCCGCAATTAGCTCCGGCACCTGCGCCGTGGCTGAATCGCTCACGTGACGGATCCAGTGGACATCCGGGGTGAGTGTGTGTGCAGTGCGTGCTGCGCTGCTGTGCGAGCGGCGTGCTTGACTGTGACTAACAGCAGTCTTTTGATGGTCATTTACACACTGACATGACAATAACTATATCAGGTAACAAACTGCATTGATTTAGGGTCGGGCTCGCTTATAATTGTCTCGGACTCGGGTCAGGTTCGGTCAGGAAAATGCAGCCCGAGCCGCGCTCTAGTGTGCTCACCTGTGTGTGCGCACGTCTGTTTGTGTGTGTGTTTGGGGCGGAACTCCGCCGTGCATAATACAGAGAGCAGAGGAGAATTATAAATGTGCGACCATGTAGAGACAGAAATTAGTTAGTTTAATAAAAGGACAGGGTATAGACCTGTTCTATAGGAAAGGTAACCTTAAATGACTTCTGTTGTGATCTGGCGCCATATAAAAAATAAAATTAAATAAAATTAACTTGACCTTCCGGGGGGGCGAGGGGTGCCCCCCTAATATAATGGTAGAGGAAACAGCAGCTTATCTCGAAAGGTGACACAAACACACTCTATGTTCGCGACCACCACACAAAGCCCGCCTCTTAGTTTATCAGATCGATGTGAAGACACTCCAATGATGTCGGGGGCGCCTTTAAAAATGTGAGGCACGCAACGTGGAAAAACACGAGGCGCTCAGCAACGCAAAGCAGCAAGCAAAGCACGCTCTGTCTGATCAGAGCCTGAACACTGAGGAGAATTGAAAATCTTTGTCTTGGGAAAAATGTTTGAAATTTTGACAAGAAACCCTGAATACTTTCAAGGACAATAAAAGGTACTCATTAAATATAATATAACGAATGGAATCTGACAAAACAGTTTCCTGTTCTCATTCCGAGCAGCTGCGTATTAAAAAACTCCGACCTCGACGCTCCTGTCGTCGTCTTCTTCTTTCACATTTGTTTTTCAGACACATTGGAATTCCAGATGTTCCCACAGGAACACAAAGAGCTCTGATTAAACATCCTGCCTTCAAAATAAAACGATTCATTTGTGTCTGTAGACGGCAGGTTGACTAATCTAAAATCACTCTGTTTCATTATTACTGAGAGCCATAAATAAATAAATAAAAACGGCTGCACACTTTTATTATTGATAAGACGGTGTGTGTGAATCGTTAGTCAACATACTGGCAGATTCTGAAGGGTCGACACCTTTAAAACTGATTGCAGGTGAATCATTAATCATATTCTGGACACTGCCCGAGGCGTCCACACACACACACACACACACACACACACACACACACACACACACACACGCATATACACTGCATATATGCTCACAGAGAACTGGAGGGAGCCAATGAAATAGTTAAAGACTGCCCTCATACACAGAGAGAGAGATGTGCTGAATATTTAAGCAGCTGCTCTGAAAAATCAAAAGCAATGAATTAGAAATTTAAAAACAACACATGCTTTTCATGGCAATTTTCATTCCTGCAGAAAGTTGTTTCAATTAAAGTGTCCACGGTGAAGTCTGCGGATTATCCAGACTTGTTTCTGCCGAGGCTCGTTGCTGTTGAATTATTAAAATGTCATTCTGGATGCTGCCAGCAACACAACTGGAATTTTATTCACCTCTAATTCCACTGAGCCAAGGTGGAGACCTCAAAACTTGGACAAATAAAAAACCTCCAAACTATCTTTGATGATAAAAGACGGGGAATTTGTTTTTATGGAATCCTGTTGGATAAAATATTTGGGGCCTGAAAGCTTGTAGGAATGTGCAGAATGAACTCGACGTGGAGTCTGAAGTCAAGATGACATAAAAAATGTCTTCTTGAATCTTTAAGTTCACATCGACGGACATTCTGTGCACCTACTCAACAATTAATGCAAATAAATGATAATTTTGTTGTATTCTTATATCAAAATCAAATCATGTTTTCTTCCTGGGGACAAAACAATAATAAGAAAATGTAGACGTGTGCTTCCGTAAGCTAGCTTCAGTTTCAACCAGTAAATCACGACATCCACTCGACTTTATTCACTTTGATCAAAGTGGCATCAGTAGCCTCTTTTACACTTTCTGTCAAGGCGGGAATATCGCACAGTTTCGCCACGTCGCCATGACATATAAGCTATGATCACTGGATGTTTTCCTGTTGACCTATTACGTCACAGACCAAACAATCGACAAACAAGTTAGCTACAGTTAGCTAGCAGCTAACTGGTACCATGGTGGACAACTTTACAGCTCTGCACATTTGGTCCATCCAAAAAGTCACAGCTCTGGATGTAGATTTCTCCATGTTGTCACCGGCTTCTTCTTCTGTTACACATCTAATGCTATTGGACTTCTGGGTCAAAGCCCAGGGCGGAAACTGTGGAGCATGCTCAGAGCGCCTCAGCCACTTTGAGTCTGAATGACTGTATACATGCAGGAGGAATTCAACTCCCAGTCACATTATCTGGGTGTGTTCGTCCGACTTTACGGAATTCAATTTAGTACAATTTCAGTTGGACTAACATGTTTACGTGGATTTTAAAAGTCTGGTTTTACATACATAAATTTATCAATTAATTTTCTCTAATGTCATGTAAATGCACTGACTGCCTGTATATACAGAACAGGGTTTTGACGACATGTTCTGTGTGTGACCCATCGTCAGATATTTAAAAAGTAGCTGTTAGCCATTAGCAGTTAACTCAAAGAAGAACAGTGGCCGTAAATGTCCACAACTTTGGAAAACTGTGAGGTTCAGGAGCTCCTTACACTACGAGCAGAGGATGAGATCAGCAGCCGTAGAACAGGGACAATAAATGATTGTTATTGACATGTGATGTCAATAACAATCATTAGTCAGTTTATAGACTAATGAGTCGATGTCCTCATCCTGATGAGTGACTCGAAGCCACAAGCCACCATCCAAACCAAAGCAGAAAAAGCACCGACAAAACTTGCAAACTAGACAAAGGAGCCTAAATATAGAACAAATGTAGAAAAGGTGACAGAGAGGAGACTGGAAACATCTGTGTGTACATCATCAACAATCAATGATCAGATCTTTTTCATTCACAGAACTGTGGCTGAGGTCTAATTCATTCATTCACCGATTTAAATTATTAATTCATTCATCTCTCCCTCATTCTCCTTCTGATCTAACACTGAGGGAGGTGTGTGTGACGCCAGCAGTTTGCTGTAGCTCCTTAAACGCTAAACCCGCCCACTTTTCAGCAGCCCAATCATACGTGAAGGATTTGATTTAAATCCCTGCTGTAAGTGTACACAGATCAAATATTCTGTTTCAGTGGTAAACACGTCAGTACAGAGGCTTAAGACGCAGTTATTTCTGTTTCACTGGGACGTTTAAGAGAATAAAGATCATAATTAAACACTGAATTCATCCGTCTGTTGGCTTCTTTCATCCACTGTAACACTGAGACAAATCAAGAGAAAAGAGAAACTACAATAACTGTGTTGTTTCCTGTTTTGGCAGGACATTAAACAAACGTACTCTGCAGAGGAAGAGGTGTTGTTTTGCTGTTTGCGGTCTGGCACAGTTTCATCTGCAGAACGTCCGTGTTGCCGTGAAAGCTGCAGTCCGACACAGCAGATGTTAAATCTGCTGCTTTGGTTCTGTGTTTCATTCACCTGTCGCCTCAGGTATTAATCAGCCTCTGATTAGACAGCTGGACCGAAAACCAGGAGGGGTCACGGGGGTCGTGAGGTCCGGAGATGGGAAACACTATCTTAGATAATATTTAATCAGCAGCAGCTCTCGCTGTCACTGATGTGTTTGGGTCCTTAATGTCGTGGGAAATTACACGATTGAAATTCAGCTCAGCCGCTTGAATCTCCCAGTTCATTTGCTTCAGACCTGGATGGCTGCTCTGTCTCATGTCCTGGGATGTGGAGTAATTATTACACGGCCAGTCTGGTTTATTCTGTATAATTGCTTCCCAGTGTTTTTCTCCCATAAAGTGGCTGGTTAACACAGCAGCACTAATACAGCAGAGATGGAAACACAGTGGGAGCATGAAGAAGAGGAGGCTACTCTCACCATGTCAGTAACGTCTAAATAATACTGTTTATTTATGACTGGACAGCGTTGATCCCACCAGACGAGACCAGGGAAAATTAATTTCAACCCTGAGTAGCTGACAGGTATGTTGAATTAAAAGTTTCTTCGCAGGATCACCAGTCCAGTCACCAGAAAAAAAAGTTTCAGCAAATGACAGATATGTTATGTTTGCACATTTCATGCCTAACGGTTCTGAAGTGATGCAGTTAGGCTTCAATGGCTGGACACCCATTAACTGGTAACTAAGAGGTTAATTTTTAAGAAACAAAAAAAAAAAAAAATTACTTACATTTAGTACATGTCATGTTGCTGTAAATCAACTGTAGACCACCCCATGTAAATCTCAGGTAAATCAAAAGATAAAAGTCTTACTTCCTGTTGCCAGTAGGTGGCACAATCACCATGACACCTAATTTACATTATGATGCCTTCAGGCCTGGAGTCTCATAAGATAAATTAAATTTCAGGCAGATTAGACCATGTGTGCTGGAGTTAAAAACCACTTCCTGTTTAGTGGCAAACCACGGAAATTTGACGCCTTGCCCCGGTCACACAGTTTGACAAAAACTGAAGCTTTGAGTAACTTTTGATGTTGAAGGTCTTTAGATGATACAGACAAAATTTGAAGTCAATTGGATCAAATTTGTGGGAGGAGTTTGTTAAAGTACGACCCCTGGAAATGGGCAAAGTTGCATAAAAAATCTACATTGAATTCAAAATGGCTGACGCCCTGTTGGGTTTAGGGTTTGGCTCCGAGAGACTTTTTTGTACGTCGTTGTACGGAACGCTGTGCCTACCAAATGTCGTACAGGTAGGACTGAGCATGAGACCCATACAATATCAAAATCTTCACCAGTTCTGATGTGTGTGCAAATTTTAATGTGGCAAGAAGAAGAAGAAGAAGAAGAAGAGCTCCTTGGATTACAACAGTGTCGTCACAGTGTGGTGCTCGGGCCCTAAGAAGCACAAAATGAAATACAAGCGTTTTTTTCTTTTAGTCCAGCGCTCCATTGACTCGTTGAGCTTTAGCGCCAGATTTCTAAGCACTGTCCATTTACTAGTTGTGAAATTTAACGTAAACATTTAGCCTTTTATTTTCTGGCTTTGTTGACAGACAGCCGGCTAGTTGCTAGCAAGTTGCTAATCTGGCTGTCAACAATGACCAGCACAGGAGGAAGTCTTGGGCTGGATATCTACTGGCTACACTGGAATACCCAAAATATTAGCGGTGGCTAAGTCAGACCGAAATGAATGGGCTTTAGTTCTCAAATCTATTGTTTCCATGTACGAAAGACAAAAGTTTCATGAGTTGGACGAAGATATCTGACTTTATACTTCCCTAAACCTGCCTTGTGAATTATATAATATCAGTTCGTGTCTCCCTACATTTCTCAGAATGCCATTTAGGTTTATAATACAATCTAGAAGTATGTGTTTCCCCACCTGTAAATAGCACACTTTCTTCTAATAGTTTACTAAATGTTGATCAACACAGTTTCCAGGTAATCGAACTTAGACAGGTTTATGCTAAGATCATCACTTTTATTATTTATTACTTATTTGTATTATTTTGTTTCACTGAACACTACGATACCCATGAATCTTCTTCCCGTGTCAGTGTGGGTTTTTTCCGGGTACTCCAGCTTCCTTCCACAGTCCAAAGACATGCAGGTTAACTGGTGATTCTAAATTGTCCGTAGGTGTGAATGTGAGTGTGAATGGTTGTCTGTCTCTGTGTGTCAGCCCTGTGATAGTGTGGCGCAAAATATTCTCATAGAACAATTCGGATGATATCCCACGAATATGGGCCCCAAGAATGACGTTACACCCTTTAGGTGCAGTTATGCTGTTAACGTAAGGTTACAGAGGTTAGGTTCAGGACAAGAAACGTGAGGATGCACCTTAAAATGACTAAAAGTTCCCATGTATCTGAACACACAATGGTCATGGGCAAAAGTCCACGTTTTTTTGTGACCCATCCACCACCCCAACTCGTCTCCTTACAATGCTCGGGACTACCTCCTTGTTTACTGCCCGCACTGCATTGGTCATGTGATCACAGCCTCTCAACATACTTGGGATATGTACGAATTTGGGTGCATTGCTTTACGTAGGAAAACAAACAAAACTTTTAGGAGAACATCCTACATCATGATGCATTGATAATAGCTTTATCATCGAATCGTTGCTCTCTGAATTTAAATCGAATCAAATCATGAAGTGCCTGGAGATTCCCACCCCGATTGTGCGTGCTCATGTGTGATAGACAATAAGGTCAATCAGGAACAAATCTGATAGGTAATCAATTAATCTTATTCATCCTTAATAATATCCTTCTGTCAAAATGAGGTTTCGGGGCTCTGCCGAAAAGTTCAGCAAGATTTGGGGTAAAAATGTATTCATGAAAATTAAATGAAAGCAAAGCATTCAAGTTGGAAACTTGCAATTACGATCAATCTGAGACGACATAAACACATCGTAAACTTAAGAATATCAACACTGTTTGTATCTTTCAAACACTGACGATCTGTGTTGTTAACCCGCAAAAAAAAAATCAATCCAAATCAAACTGTGTGAAATGTCTGTGTTGTAAAACTGTCCTAGAACACGAGTCGTCTTCCCGAGCAGCCGCAGTAATCCAGAAAATAACGGCCCACGTAGTGATTGTGCCATCAGGTTGTAAATAACGAGAGGAGAGAACAGCAGAGGGTTCAAAGGGTTAATCCTGCTGAGATCACAAATCTGGTACTTTACACAATTACCGGATGGTGGACGAGCGTCTTGATCACCAGCGCAGTAAAAACCAACGGAGGGCTGCGGCAGCATCGCTCTTCAGATGAGATGAGATGAAACCTGAGCGATCCCCGAAGGGAAATTAGGCGCTGGCAGTAGCAGAGGTAATGGGATTCATCGGGGCAAAACGACAAATAGAATACAGGCTCACAAATAGAGTATTAAAAAAGCAATAAGAGGGAGAGACAGTGCATTTAAAAACAATTTGGCGCCTGGAAAAACAGAGCAAATGCTGCAGGGGAGAGCGGGGGGGAAAAAAAAGCTGCTGCAAATGGTTTTACAGAGATATGAAGGAGCAACTTTAGAGGAGAGTTTCTGCTGCACTGTGAGTGAGGCTGTGCGGTGGGTCGCAGGGTTACCATGGTAACCAGGTCGATGATTTCAGCGCCGAGAGACGACGGGCTGAAATGTTGAAATCTAAATCTGCTTCCAGAGTTTCACAGGTGAGTCTGTTATCATTCATAATAAAGGTGTTGTTGTTGGCGTTGACTCTGTTTCTGCTGAGTTTTAGTTTTAAACGACTTAATTCAGATTAAAACGATATAAAAACAAAAACTTTGTGAATGTGCAGAAGGAAATGTTGAGTACTTCCTGTTCTCTCTGACTGAGTTTTGGAGGGATGATGGTGTTACATACTGAGCTATGATCACTGAGCAACACTCTGATGGACAGTAGAGGTGGGAATCACCGGACGATCCATGATACGATATTATCACGATACCTAAGTCACGATACAATATTATCGCGATTTAAAATATGTTGCAATGTGCTGAGTAATGAGATAAAATGGATTGTGATTTATTACCTTATTTCAGCTGTAAATTCTAACCCCAAAGAAAACTTTGTCAACATGTGTTTTCTCTAATAAGATAATGTTTTTATCATTGTATTTCTATTTGTATTGTATTTGTAAAATTAATAGTTTATATAATAAAAAAATCAATACTCAGCACTGTCTGACGATACTAAAATCGCTGCTTAGATGCATAACTATGCCGATATGGACGATTCGGCATCAATTCACAAATGTCAGTATCAATGATGTAAATGTTTGTTCATAGCATGATGTTGACAGAACAAAAGAGCATGCCAGCTATCCCTCATGTTCTTCTTCTACACACAGAAGCTGTAAGGTGTGGTGCTTTCAAAGTCCGTTAAGGATATGGACCATATATTATTGAATAGAAGGTAAAAATTTGCAAACTGTTTCAGGGGGAAGGGACCTGGAGAAGAGCCACACTGCATGTAAGTAGAATAATCTGTTTATTCTATTATGAATCACCAAAAAAATACTCTGCTATATTTTAAAAGAAAGGAAGAAATACGTCATGTGTTGAAATCAAACATTGTGATGCATTGGTAAATGTCTTATCGTCAAATTATTACTCTCTGAACTGTAATTGAATCAAATCCTGAGGTGCCTGAGGTGACTTCCAGCCCTAATTGCCACACAAAAATATCACAACACTGCGCTGTATTGGCTTGTTCCCAAACCCTTAAAGTACAGATTGTGTCACTTCTATTGGGGATGTATGGTAATGTCAGCACGTCATCGTTATCAGCTGACATTTGCTTTAAAATGAGCTATCAGAATCGGCCAACATGCGTTTACTTATTTTGCACAATGAATGAATATTTCATACATTGAAAACATTGTATTTTATGTCTCAATCTGCTGATGCAACTGGACCGAGAGTCTCAACTATACTGTAGTTATTTTCCAAAGACTACTTTTTACATAAACTCTCACTAAAAAATGGTTTCAAGTCTCAATTAGTGTAATAAAACATTTGTTCAATGAAAAATAAGCCTTTTATTTTCATTCCTTTAAGGGTCATTTTATCTTCTAATAATAATAATAATAATGATAATCTGTATTACAGTGATGCCATGACACTGTGGTGTTTTCTGAGATGGTTATCATACTGTGAAAATCTCAAACTGTTGCAACCCTAATTATGAGCCTAAAATATGTAGTTTATAGTCTTGGGGACCTCCGTGTTGCCACTTGGACACTGCCAAGAAGCAGCAGCACACCGAGCTTCAGAGAGTTGGATGTCATGGCGGACAGCTGAGCAGATGTCAGAGCTGTGCAGAGTACCCAAACAAAAACACATCACAGACAGTATTATCAGAACATCCCAAACTCAAATTTCACTCTCAGCCGTTTCTGGGACTTTAGAAATACTTTCAAAATAAATAAAGGTTTTCAATCACAGGGAAAATAAAAGAGTGCGTTCCCGATATGCGTCAGTAGTGTTACGGCGTCCTTTCTGATTCTAATGCATCAGTGACGCAGGACGTGCACCCGGCAACATCACTGCTTCTCCCACAAAATGACCATTTGTGTATCAGTGACTCACCACGTGTTGCATTGTGAGGAAGACTTCATTTTACTTTCATCACTCCATGATGGAGAATTTCAGTAAATGAGGTTTAACAACAGCAAAACATCAAAGCATTCATTTACAATCTCTCACAAAACTCCTGCAGTATAATCCAACTCATTATTCCAGTCGTGCGCTCAGTTCTTCACAAACACACCACTCATTCAGAAAAATCTCACTATTTAAAATGCGTAGGCGTAAGAGTAGCACACATAGTAACAGATATTTTGATAAATTCATGCTGTTGTTAAACGAGGATCCCATTTCTACATTTTTGGATTCTTCGTTCAGGGATTCAACGTAACACATGGTGAGTAATTTATATACAAATAAAATTGTGGATGAAGTATTTCTTAAATGTAAAAAGTGATCTGACAACTCTTGATTTTCTTTAATGCTTCTTTTTCCACTTAGATAGAAATTAAAGACACATGATATTTTGCCGATATCTGATACACCGATATTTAACAACTCATTTGGCTGATACCACTATCAATATATCCATTTTTTCCCCACCTAATTTTAGTGATCATCAAGTCTCTCCTGTAGCACATGGAGACATGAAATACAACACTTTTCAGTGTATATATTTGTTTATTGTGCAAAATAAGATAAAGCATGTCGGCTGATTCTGACAGTTCATGTTAAAGTCGATATTATCGTGCATCCCTTTGATTCTGTTATGAAATACCGCTGTTAGAAACCCAAGAGTGACAGAGCCCTTACAGTGATCCCTTAAAAACAAACTAGTGACACATTAAAACTCAACCAGCCACTTTTTTTTTAAGACAGTTGATTTGTGACGTTGTGCCACCTGCAGGTTGTTCCAGTATCATTTCTGTGTTCATACAGTAACAGCTGAGATGTCAAAGTATGATTTACCATCAGTAAAATGCTCATCACACCATAACACCAACTCCCCGAGGCCTCGTCATCCTGCTGCACATTAACACATAAACACACAGCTTTATGAGGTGGAACGAGGTCATATAACACATCAGTGCTGCAGGTAAAACAATAACACCACCTCTGAAATCATCTCTCTCCTCCACGTCAGGAGAAAGCCCTGAACTCTTAATTGGACTTAAACTAAACTCCTTAAATCTTTGACTGTGTAATGTTTGCGTTAATCGTCGGCCGCTGTGTTTGATGGAGCCGAGTAATGAGATATCAATAACACAGGGGAGAGACGGGAGCGGCTGCAGAGGCCACACAGCCGGCTTCACTCTCCCATTAATAAACACCATTTTCTCGAAGAGGATAAACAATGGATTAGCTTTGTTTGCTCTGTAGAAGCGTTAATTATACCGCTGCTGATTAAAGTGAGCGGCCCCTGAAACACTGGGAGTGTGTGGTTTGTAACGATGGGAGGTGTGGAGGTGAGGAGGTGAAACAAAGCCCAGAGGAGTGCGGTACATGTTGGAGAGATAATTAAAGGAGGAAAACTCTCTTCCTTTGTGTTTCTATCTCTCCAACTGTTTGTCTTTGAGTTTCTCTTGTTTCTTCACATTGTCCTGTGTCGATACAGATCGGCCTCTTATCGACATTTGTCTCCTCGTCACTAACGTATGATGAGCTTGCATTTTACATTTCTGTCCGACGTTACTTTTGAGTGCCTGTCAAACTGTTGTTTGTTTAGTTGTTTAATATTTCAGGACAGTGGACGGCGTCGAGGTCTGAACTCTGTGCACACCAGTCAACATCGGTCACAACTAACTGGGAGAAGCTTCTCTTTATACATCTGGGTTTGTGTCACAGTGAAACAGTAAAGAGACAACAACACTGATGTCTGATATATCTCTGTAAGCATTAAAGAGGAGTGCAACCTCAAAGATGTGAACCCTCTAGGGGGGGGGTCAGGGGGCATGTTTTATCCCCATGGTAACGGCTATCTGGGAAAGAGGGTCAAAGTTCAGGGCGTAATGTTATGAGTTTGAACGCACCCTTAGTTCCAGCTACCGGCTGCCCAAAGCTAATGTCAACTATCCGCTAACAGCTAACATTAATTAGCTGTCAACACAGATTGGCTGTCCACAATGAAGCATTATCAGAGACAGTAACTAATCAGCCTTCAAACCAAACGTCCTTATCTGGAGGTGTTTCATTTATAATCCTTGCCTTCACCGACTCTGGCTGCTTAAAGTACAGATACTGTATGCGCTTGTGTAAACACTGGCCAGCTTTCGCTAAATCAACACAACTCAACCTAATCAAGTCAATTAACAGTCACATGTTGACACACAGTGATGTGAGGCAGGTAAAGTCATCATAACACTACTGTAAGAGATTCACACCTTAAGGCAGAGGCAGATAGAAACTGACCCCATTTAGCTTCCTGTGACATCACTTCCTGTGAATATCGATATGTTATATATTGGCCCATATTAGCTTTAAAATGGAATCAGCCATCATGCTCATAATATCGGCACGTCATCAGTATTGGCCGATATCAGATTTAGGATGAGCTATGAGAATCTGTATCAGCCAATACTGGCTTTAAAATGATCTATCGGAATCGGCAAATGTGCTGATATCATCTGTACATCATGGCCAATATCAACTTTTAGATGAACTATTGGAATCTGCGAACATGCTAATAGTATGGGCACATCAGCCTTATCGGCCAATATCTGCTTCTAAAAGAACTATGGTAATCGGTATCAGCTGCTATCAGCTTTAGAGTGAACAATGATAATCGGCCAACACGGTGATGAACTATCAGAAGCGGCTAACATGCTAATAATATCAGCACCAGGGCTGGGTATCGCCACTGATTTCTGATTTGATTTGATTCGACTGGAGATTTTTCAGTTACAATACCAATTTTTGCCAGAACGTGAAAGAGATTCTCAGAGAACTAATAGTGTAACATCAGCTCCTTTTCCACCACAGGAACTTTTATCATTTACCCGGGATTTTGAAAAATCTCGGCACGTACCTAGTAGGGGGGTAGGACTTTTCAGATTCCCAGGAATTCTTGAGGGGCGGGGCTGTGTGCTGAAGAACGCTGATTGGTGGAACACACACTCACAGCGATCTGTACTTCCGTGTCAGTGTGGCTGCAAACTTTATTTCATTTCTACAAGCTTCACTTCATTTGTGTTTTTAACATTTGGAAAATGGAGCAAAAGAAGAGAAGCTACGAGAAGTAGACGGACGACGAGGTCCAGGCTCTTTGGAGCGTATTTGCCGAGGAAGAAATTCAGCAGGACTTTGAGTCAGCGGCTCAAAACGACCGAGTCTATGGAAGAATAGCTGACAAGCTGGTGGAGCTAAATATAGGGCACATGCTGGAATAAATTCCTGAAAAGTTGAAGAAACTTAAGCAAGATTATAAGAAACTTTGGGTGTTCACAATTATCCTTGCTAATAACGCCTGTCGTCTTTTCTCAGCAGATCACATGGTTTTATATGAGATGTAGTAAAACACGAGGAACAACAGAACAACTCGAGCATCCTCCATCCTGGCGTATTGTGTCACACAAATGATGATGCGGGCTTGTCGGTCGCCATTTATGGCGTCATCGTGCTTGTCATCAGCCTGATTTAAATACATTTTACAGAATTTTCAGGTGCGGTGGAAAAACAAACCACACAGATTACCAGGACTTCAGTATCAGTCAGTATCAGCTCTGCTGTCCTCTCTACTGCTGAGGAGTCACTGCCTGCAGGTCACATGACCGCAGGCTAGTTTTAAGATACAAGACACACCGAGCTGAACTGTTTAACTTTAAGAAGAACTGTGGGAACATGCTGATAATATGATCACTAAACTTAGGTGGGAAAAAGTGGATATATCAGTATCTGTTATCAGCCAAATGACTTGTTATATATCTGCATATCAGATATAGGAAAAAAATCCAGTATTGTGCACCCCATCAGTCACTGAGACAGAAACACAGTGGCAAATTTAGTCCAGGTTCCCTTTAAGAGTTCCTGAATGAGCTGGACCAGGAAACAGACTGCAACCAAACACACAGATGTATTTGAAGCAGAGGTGTCCATAAACTTTTGGCCATATTCTGTCTCTGTAATAAGTTTCCTTTCCTGACAGCTCTTCTCTCACCTCAGTGGAAAATATCAGTTTTCGGTGGTTTCAGTTCCGTAATCAGAGAGGAGACGTTGAGGACTTTGGACAGACAGGCGTCCCTCAGAGACGCAGTGATCAGATAAATACAGATGAAAGCTTCAGATGTGCCGCGGCTCCGAGTCGTCGAGAGGTTCGCTCGTAATAAATGACTCTGAATATTAAAGATTCTCTTTCATACAAAAACCTATTTGACTTTTATATCACACACTGATGTGTCATGTCGTCACAGTCCTCTGCTTAACAGGGTTAAAACTACAAAATTCTTTTCAATGATTGTTTTTATTATTGATTCGTCTTTCAGTCTGTAATATGTCAGAAAATAGTGACAAATGTCCGTCTCGAGTTTCCAGACTTGGAGTGTCTAATCAATAAAAACAGAAAACAGCCAGATATTTTTTTTAAATGAATAAATGACTTAAATAATTAACCAGTTATCTAAAGTGTTGCAGATTAATTCCTTGTTGATTGACTGATCGTTAATGTATGAATCTATTAAGAAAACATGTTTAAGTGCAGACCCATCGATCAAACTTCTGTCTCCGCACATTAACTCAGGGTGTCTGATGTGATGAGCTCTTTAAAATCTGTATGTGTCACTGCGTATGATTCATGACAGTAACTTTTATATAAGTAACATTAAGCTGTGACATTAAAGACTGAGTCATCAACCCACTGAGGATGTCACGGGGACCGACACTCTGGTCCATCATACTTGTTTTTCTCCAGTATTGTAAGTACCAGGAGTGGGTACTTATCCAAGGCTGATCTTAAGGGCAGCAGACTGAGCAAGGTATTCCAGACGTCCCTCTCCCCAGCAACACTTTCCAGCTCCTCCTGGAGGACCCCGAGGTGTTCCCAGGCCAGATGAGATATGAAATCCCTCCATTCTAAGTCTGCCCCGGGGCCTCCTATCAGTGGGACATGCCCAGAACACCTCTAACAGGAGGCGCCCAGTAGGATCCTGATCAGATGTCCAAACCACCGCAAATGAGCCCTTTCGACATGAAGGAGCAGCGGCTCTACTCCGAGCTCCCAAGGCATAGTGGTCCCAAGAGAGAGGCCTGACTGAGAGTAGCTCAAGAAGACCTCAATGAAACAGCAGAAAGTAGCTCGCCCGGGCCCCCATAAGGAACCAGACCTAGGGAGATCGCCAGCGAGTGCCTAGTGGTCGGGTCTTGGGCAATGGGCCCCGATGGGGCTCAGCCAGATTGGATGACATGTCGCCACCATCCTGTGGGCCTACCACCCACAGGGACTGGCATTGGGGCCGGGCGCATTGTGTGCCAGGCAGAAGGCAGGGGTGAGGACCCCTGGTGTCGCAGACTGGCTCGGGGGACGTAAAACGCCACCTCTGGCGGAGAAGGAGCTGGAGCTGGTGATGTTGAGCGATACTAACTAGATATAGTTGGGATCTATATGCAGTGCTGGTTCTGGAACCAGACTCCTGGAACCAAAGACCTGGAATCAAACTCCTGGAACCACACTCCTGTAACCACATTCTTTGAACCAGACTCCTGGAACCAGACACCAGGAACCAAACTCCTGGAACCAGACTCATGTAGCCACACTCCTGGAACCAAACTCCTGGAACCACACACCTGGAATCACACTCGTAGAACCACACACATGGAACCAAACTCCTGGAACCACATTCTTTGAACCAGACTCCTGGAACCACATTCTTTGAACCAGACTCCTGGAACCAGACACCAGGAACCAAACTCCTGGAACCAGACTTCTGGAATCAAACTCCTGGAACCAGACTCATGTAGCCACACTCCTGGAACCAAACTCCTGGAACCACACACCTGGAACCACACACATGGAACCAAACTCCTGGAACCAGACAAATGGAACCACACTCATGGAACCAAGCTCCTGGAACCAGACACCTGGAACCACACACGTGGAACCACACTCGTGGAACCACCTCTTAGAACCGAACTCCTGGAACCACACTCCTGGAACCACACATGTGGAACCACACTCGTGGAACCAAACTCCTGGAACCAAACTGGCAATTCCTACCCCTTGTGTCTATCCCTACGTGTTAGAGGGCTGCAACGGGACGGGACTCCCGCGGGAACCGCGGGACGCGGCGCAAAATCATGCGGCGCGGGTCAACATATGACAGTCTCTTGCGGGAGTGGGCGGGAATGGAGAGGTGTCGCCGCGGGAGCGGGACAAATGCATGTTTTCTGGAGTCCCGCAAAATATAGATTTGCATTAAATGCATTTCACAAAATGATTATTTTTTTATTTTAACCCTTGTGCTCTATTAGGGACAAAAGTGTCCTTTGCAAATTTTATTTGTTTGATATCTTTGCAGTGATTATGTTATTAGCCATGATATTTGGCAAAGGCATGTGTTTTTTCACTTATTTTGGAATTTCAAAGACGAAACCATATTTTCCACTTTTCTACGCTGCAGCAAAAAAACCTTCCTATTCAGGGACAAAAGAGTCCTCTTCCAAAACACCATAAAAATATTATGGGCCCCATCTTACACTGGAGGAGGGCGCGGGCGCACGGCGCGGTGGATTTAAAGGTGTGTCCACAGGCGCGCACGGCTGTTAAACGTTAATCAGCCAAACACCAGACGCGCACACCTTGATTTTTGTTCATTCCTTTCCTCACATGGGAGTGTGGATTAGTAAAGTGTCATTTGAACATATTTTCTATCAGCAATAAAGTGTAAATACTGAAGTTTAAAGCGTGCGTATCTCGCGTTTGGCTGAGGGCGCACACAACACCTTCCAGCCGTGCGCGAACGTCTTTTACAATAAACTCACTAGTAAAGAAAAATAAACTATTCATGATTATAAAACCTAATATAATAATAAAAGAGTGGTAGAGAGTACCCAATAAAACAGACCTGCAAAGTGCGCATGGAACGGGATCACGGCTGTAAGATTTTCTTTGTCTAAAACTCTTCCTATTTATATTTTTTTAAATTAAAAATTACACTAAAAATTCAACAAAATCAATGTTGCTACTGATCATTGACATATCCAAGCCTGTAATAATCCCCCCAAGAAAAATCCACTTTGCATTTGAAATATTGAAAATATTCAATATTTGAATATTTAAATAATTTTTGTGTGTTTTTTAAACAAAAGATTGCGATGCCATCACAAACACTGGCATTTAAAGGATTAAAATTCTGAAAATAATTGAATATTTGGTAGTTATGATCAGGACTGAAGTTGATTCAAAGATTTATGAAAAATGGGAAAAAATAACATATAATATTTTTATGGTGTTTTGGAAGAGGACGCTTTTGTCCTTTAATAGGGGGAATGTATTTTTTTAAAAGGGTGCATGAGGCCAAATGTGTTTTTATCTGGGGAAGATATGGTAGGCGAGCTAAACTTCGGGTGTTTTCGCTGCGCGGGGTGATAGTTCACGTGGACACTAAGTGCCCTCTGAACTCAGTCTGAAAGCATGGCGGAGGAAACAGATGCCCTTACTGCTGAAGCCGTTAGTGCTCTTTTGAAAAAGGGTACTTTTCACACCAAAAAGCCCTCTAAGGGTAAGTCGGACATATGGAAAACATTTTCAGTGGTTGTAGATGGCGATGGAAATCAACAACCGTTTGCCCGCTGTGATTCATGCAAGAAGGTGCTCGTTTATGAAGCACACAAGTCGGGAACATCTGGTATGAAGAGACATACATGTGCCGTCATGAAAGGACAGACTTTGCTGGACTTTAGAGAAACTGGGAAAATATCGAATGCTCTGAAAAGCAAAACCATCGATAAATGCATAGACTTAGTTGCTGCTGACCTTAGGCCATTCGACAGCATTGCTGGAAAAGGGTTCGTTAACATGGCGCAGCACTTAGTGGACACAGCAGCTGCAATAGGCCGATTCAATGTCAAGGAAATTCTACCCCACCCAACAACAGTTTCCCGACATCTGGACGAAAGGGCACAAACAGTCAGAAGGGCTCTCGTGGACGACATGCTTGCTACCATTGAGAAACATGGATGTGCGGTGACCACAGATATCTGGACAGAAAACTACCGAAAAACATCTTTCCTATCAGCCACCATCCACTACATCGACTCCGACTACACGCTGGTGTCAAGAGTGCTCTTTGCTACTCCGTTTGAAGCAGACACTTCAAAAACAGGTGAAAACATTCGAGCTTTATTGTTCCAAAACCTGAGAGTCTTTGGAATTGACTGTGCGCTCATGGGGAAGAAAATAGTCTTTGTTACTGACAGAGGAGCGAACATGGTGGCTGCCCTACGTGGTTTCAACAGACTCAACTGTAGTGCCCATATACTCAACTCCGTGCTTTCACACGCCCTCTCCACTGCTGTGATTGAACAGGTGCCCGAGGCTGCGCAGCTCCTGACCGATGTGAAAAAACTGGTCAGTTATTTCAAACACTCTGGCCTGCAAACACTGCTTGGTTCATCTCTTAAACAATCCGTGGAGACCAGGTGGAACTCAACTGTTGATATGCTGGAGTCTGTTTTGAACCAGTACGATGCCATTACAACCATTCTGCTGGAGAAAAACCAGTTTGACAAAATAGGGCGCATCAACAAAAACACTCTTGCTTCAGTAGTAGCATTTTTAAAACCATTCAGAGATGCTACTCATGATCTGGAGTCAGATAACGCGGGGTTGAGCGCAGCCCTTGTTCTGCCGTGGTCTGTCAAGCTGAGAGATCATTGTGAAGTAGCCAAGGCAGACCCCCTCCTTACCCCCATTGCATCTGCCTGCGCAAAGCGCTTGGATGACCTGTTATCGCCAAATAGCCTGGTCCTAAATGGGATTAATATGTTGTACAAAATGGCAACATTTCTGACTCCAAAACTACGTCACCTCAAGATGATAAATGACACTGAGAAACAAGCTGTGATTGACGGTGTGAAGGAGCTGATTGATGACCTCGGACTTAATATCCGTGATGTCGAGGAGGAGTCACCTCCAGCTAAAAAGGTGACTTTTCAGGAATTTGCAGAATGGGAAGATACAGGCACTACGAGCAGCTCGGAGATACCTCTAGACACGGAGATACAGGACTATTTAAAAGTCAAGCTCGACGGAGAAGGATCACACGGCCCAAAAGATGTTCTCCTCTGGTGGAAGAAGCATTGCCACGAATTTCCTACTCTGAGCAAATTGGCACTTCATGTGCTCTGTGTTCCAGCATCCAGCGCACCATCGGAACGTGCTTTCAGCATCTGTGGGCGCATTCTGGAGCAGCGACGCAGTCTACTGAAGCCCACATCGCTGAACAACATTCTTTTCCTTCATGGACATGTGTAGCAGCACAAGACACCCTTGGCAATATCAGGTGCAATTGTTTTCGTTGTTTTATAAAAATGATAGGCAAGACGTTAAAATACCTGTAAGGCCTAGTTCCTTTTGAAATTCTCTTTTCAGTTCATCATGGGTATGTTTAGTAGCCAACAGCCCTGCACAACAGCTGCATTTTTTGTTATATTGTATTTTTTTTTTTTTAATTTGTGCTAATTAAAGAAAGTTAATTTATTAGGCTACTCTTTTCAGTGTGTAGCCTAGATGTTAGAAGGCTGATGGCCAAGTTTTTGGCGTGAGAATAAATGCATATTAGAAAAATTGTTGTTGGTGTTTATTTTACTGGTTTTACTTTCTATAAACATATTGTGCAATCAGTGCACGCATTGGGTCTCTTTCATGAAACGTGAGTAAATCTGTGTGTAGATTTGCACATAAACGCTCCCGCTACTAAAACTCTACTCCAGAAGAAAGTTTTTTTTAAGTATATTGAATTGTTAATTAAACTTGAACTTAAAAAATAAGATGAAAGTAATTTGATATGAAACAAGGCAGCCACGGGAGGAGGCGGTCTGAGCTCACCTGAAGATGTACAGAAAGGTTATTTTTTGACTCAGCGTCTCTCTCGTCTCCATCCAAACCGGTGCCAAATGCGCTATAGCGCAGCAGGATGAAGTGTGCGTCCACCGAGCGTGTGTACACAACAACACACACTTTGCATCGCATATCAGCTGCATATTTACGAAATGAAAGTTTTTCCTGTTGATATCACATCAGGTTATTAGGTGTGTGTCTGTGTGTGTGTGTGTGTCCGATCCGAAAACCTGTCCCTCCTCTAATATTTATCATCTTAAATTACGCGCGTCAAAGGAATCATCATATTGTCCTTACAAACGTGACAAATAATAATAAATAATAATAACATGTTAAGCACTTTGTGCTGAATTTTCTTAATGCATGATATATTAATGTTGTAAATAAAGATTATTATTATTATTATTATTATTATTATTATTATTATTATCGGATTTATATGCATTCCTACATTTACACTATGCATTTTCGGGACCAGGAGTAGATTTTGTGAGTAGCTACTCACAGATCAGCACTACTAAAGATTGATAAATGCGGGAATCCACATAAATTCCCGTTGCTCACAAGTTACACAATGAGACCCATTGTGAGGGAATTTAATGGGGGAAAATGCGGGATTTAGCGGGGCGGGAGCGGGACAAACCATATCATATGCGGGCGGGAGCGGGACGAAATATTATATATATCTGCGGCTGCGGGCGGGAGCGGGACAGAAACTTGCGGGAGTGTGCGGGAGCGGGAGGGAAAATCAGTCCCGCGCAGACCTCTACTACGTGTACTTTACATTCCAGGCGGATCATCAGGGATGTAAAATAGAATTTAAATTCAAATGTTAATAAATGAGTGTATATTAAAGTATGTTTTCCAGCCCCTGGCAGAGCGCAGGTGAGGCCCACACAGTGAGCAGCCCTCTGCAGAGCACACACACTCAGGTATCTGTGACTTCAGCTGTGACCGTTTGCTGCCAAATGTTTTGGGCGTCAACACATTACTCTGTTCCCTAATGGACCGAAAACTCTCTGGATCTGTTTTCCGACTCACTTCTGAGAAGCAAAGCGTCCAGGTTGGGTCTGAAATCTGCTGATGAACTTGCCAAGTTTGCATTTTATATTTCCTCCCCCTCCTGGATCTCTCCATCGTTCATCTGAGCCCCGGCAGAACGACAGATCGAGTCACGCCACTACCTCATCATTAACTCCCACCAACACTGAGAGAGCAGAATGGATAGCCTCGCTCCCGCTGTCGTCACACCGGGAATGGGTTTTAATGGACCGTCAAGGAGGGAGACGCAGTGTGTGTGTAAGAGAGAAACTCTGTAAGCACCTGTGTGTGTGTGTGTGTGTGAGTTCACAGTAATACTTTCAATTCTAAAAAGACGATTAGACGCCCAGTTAACCGAAAACACGGCCAAGAAATCAGCATTGTTGAAGTTTCTGAAGTCTCCAGTGTCTACTACAGAACCAGGTTTCTTAAAAACAAGACATTCAACAAACTGTCTGAGTGCAGAGAGTCGACTGAGCTCAGGATGTGAATAAATACACTGAAAGGTCTTTATTTTGGGGCTCTGAAGTATCTGTGTCTGCAGCTGGTGCATCAATGGACAGATCGACTGCAGTGACAGCAGAGAGACAAACCGTGGTGGTTTAAATATGATGCAGCTCAGATGATGACTGGATGATCTGAAACCTAAACGTGACTCCTATTTCAACTTGCACTAAAAGTATTAGAGTTGGAGCTTATGTGGGAACATCAAGGAACACCACTGACCACTGGGTGAGTTTCATGGCTTTGAAAACCAACGTTTAAGGTGGTTTTAGGACAGATTTACACATGGCCATAGACAGCATTGTTAAGCCAGGCAAGGGAAAGACAAATTCTCTCAAATTGTCAGAGAAGGAGCAATCGTCAAGATTTTGGTCTTAACCACTCTATTTCTTCATAAACAACCAGGAATGGGGCTCAAAGTGCAAAATACTGGACTTCTCCTTTAAAGGGACGGACATACGGAGTCTCACAGTGGTCGATACTGAATCGGTGATTAAGAAATTGTAAAATAAATAATCAAATACATAGTGCAATTATTATTATTATTGGAAAATATTGTTTTTATAAAAGTTATTTTTTTGTTCATAAGAGATTTTATTTTTTGTGTGTGTGCGTTTGTTTTTTTGTCTATAATCCATTTTTCTCAAATAGACTTTTATTTTGTAATTATGGATGCTACGGTGAGAAACCAGTTAATAAACTCATGACAACACTGGTGTTAGCAATTACACCAGCATTAAATAAAAAAATATATGTGTTGGTGACACTCAGTATATATAGAACAGTTTGGCTGGCTAAACACGACTTGACTTTTATTATGAAGGAGTCACAGGAAATGCGATGTGTTTGTTGATGACATTAGCACAAGGCTGGACTTAAATAATTGATCCATCCAAATCAAATCAATGGTCGTTTGAATGACCTGAAATTGAGTCATAAAATCTGAGGTTGATCTTTTAATATACAGTTTTTCCCACAGGTGTGTGAAGCTTTAACACTGTTAATCTCGTTAATCCCCAGCCCCAGCCCAAATATTCAGCCAATCACAGGCTCTGCTGCCTCTCATGCTAACAAGCTCAACAAGTGCTGTCAGGATTAGCCCGTTAGCTCCTGTTAGCTACAGCTACAACAAAGCTAACGTTGTTCTGTATTAATGAACTCAAAGGTACGTAGACTGATCTAAATTTGCTTTTTTTATACCTGCAATCAGTTTCAGCTGCTCCTGTCATTCACACACTGAGTTATGTCATATTTTACATGTTATATTTAACATGTTACAATCGTCCAATAAGATGAGAGCAGTCTTCAGTTTGAGCTGACGCTGCTGTGAGTTATCGATGGTCCTCACAAACATGGTGAAACTAATCCTTGGTGAGTGTGAGTCCACAGTCTCCATCTTGATTTGAGGGTGTATCCTTCATTACTCTGTCTCATCAGGCAGGTAAGGAGCCACAGCGTGTGTGTGTGTGTGTGTGTGTGTGTGTGTGTGTGTGAGATTGATGAGGGCTCATCAGGCCCAGCAATCACTAAACTTTCTTTTCATTTCTCTCCGTCTTTGACTCGCTCCATCCATCATCCTGTCTCTGCTCTATTTTTACACCTGCACATTATCAGCGGGTGAAACGTGTCCATATCGACACGTGAACTCCTCAGGAACTCTGGGAAACTGTCGCCATGACGAACGCGGCAGAAGGTCAGAGGACGACTGACGACAGCGACGACTGTATCACCTGACAGGTGCTGCGTGTTTATCTACAGCCTCAAACATCATCATCATCTTCTTCTTCTTCTTCCAACAACACGTCAGTGAGTCAAAGTGTGTCACTGGGTGACATCATCACCATGAACACACAAACACACACACTCACCACAGCACCAAATGTGGATTAATATGCCGCTGGAAATAGTCCCAACAATTTAATTAGTAATCTCCGAGTCAAGACAGCCAAGTCTCCAGTCGAGTCCCAAGTCAGGTCCCAAGTCAGGACTGACAAATCCTACGTCAAGTCCAAAGTCAAGACAAGCAAGTCCCAGTCAAGTCTCAAGTCAAGACAAGCAAGTTCATGTCAAGTCCCAAATCAAGACTGACAAGTCCAAAGTCAATTCCCAAGTCTTACATCAAGTTCCAAGTCAAGACAAGCAAGTCCAAGTCAAGTCCCAAGTCAAGACTGGCAAGTCCAAAGTCAAGTCCCAAGTCAAGACTGGTAAGTCCAAAGTCAAGTCCCAGCTTGGGACAAGCAAGCCCAAAGTCAAGTCCCAAGTCAAGACAGGCAAGTCCCTAGTTAAAACCTAAGTCAAGCCCCGAGTTAGACTGAAAAGTCCCAAATCCTATGTCAAGGTCCAAGTCAAGACAAGCCATTCCCTAGGCAAGTCCCAAGTCAATTCCCAACTTGAGACAAGCAAGTCTAAAGTCAAGTCCCAAGTCAATACAGGCAAGTCCAAAGTCAAGTTCCAATCAAGACTGATAAGTCCCAAGTCAATTCCCAAGTCAAGACAGGCAAGTCCCAAGTCAAATCCTAAGTTAAGCCCCATGCTGAGACTGAAAAGTCCCAAGTCAAGTCCAAAATCAAGACTGACAAGTATCAAGTCAAATCCCAAAGTCAAGACCAAAAAGTTGTTAATCAAGTCCAAAGTATTAAACTATGAGTTTCGAGTCCTAAACAAGTCATAATGCACTCATCGTTGAATGTGCTGTCATTTTGTCAACGGAGTAATAATATATTAAATTTAAAAAAAATCATGACTTTTTAAAAGTGTTTTTATTTGTTAAAACAAGTCTGTAAACAAGTTACGTAGCTGTTAAGCTAATGTTAGCTTAGCATTAGCTCGCTAACTATGTTAATATTAGCCTCAATTTACCATTCTTTGTCCAACTGTTAATGTCAAACGAAGTTGTAAGTTGTTGCGTCTGTCTATAATTTTTTGACCCATGTTTTGAGTACTGTCATTAGTGTTTTATTGGCACAAATAAAATTATCTTTGGTGTCATTTTATTTTCCAGTTGCCACTAAGTCACGTAACTTAAGTTCTTCATGATTCTGTCCTGTAACTTGATCGGATTGTTTCAAACAAAGTGGATCATCTGAGAATTAAGTGTCGACCTGCTGGGAATGAACAGTGGAAATAAATTAACTGATTCATGTCACACTTTTTTAAAAAATATGCTTTTTAATTTCTGGGCTTGGGGGGGAAAGTTTGTGACTCCAGTCTGACTCAAATTCAAGTCACGTGACTCGAGTCAACACCTCTGCAAACACACACAATGGTCGACACAGTTTAATGCTGCAAACACGACTGTAACAAAAGTTTAGAGAATGTAAAAATCACACACCAGCTGTTTTGTTCTTAAATTTAACAATAAGAGTCAACACACTGAAATGGAAGAAAAGTTTCAGGAGTTCTTGACCTCTGATTTGAACTTGTGTAAAACCAGATTACATCAGAAATAACCTGATGTAAGACTGAATATAGTCACATAATCCTGCAGTAAAGTGCACGTTCAGGTGTGTGACACATCACACTCTGCTGCGCTCTGAGCGTCTCCACTGTACACACAGCAGATCTCAGCACAGCAGCACATTAGTCTGTGTTTAGTCAAAGCCAGAGGGATTTCAGGTGATTGAACAGGTATGTGTTACAGCAATCGAACCTGTGACCTTAAAGCCACGGGTTAGCGTCTCGCTCTAACCGTCAGCTCACATTAAGCACAGCTCTTGGGGGGGAAAGTGCTTTGTTAGTTTTCATCTGCGGATAGGATGATAAACTGGCTGCGGTCGGAGGGATCGGAGAGGGAAATGGAGCAGAGGGCGGCGGCGGAGTCAATTTATTTCACCTGGAACACGCAGAAAAAGCCAGGGGCCATGTTTTATCAGAGAGACGAGGACGCTTTGGGAACAGAGAGAAAGAGAGGCTCGGAGTCAGTGTTCATAAATTAGAAGCTGGAGGAGACAGAGGCACTGGAAGAGATAGAGTAAGGAAGAGTAGGCAGGTAATGAAGTGAGGAGGTGGACGGGAGGCGGACGGAGCAGAGAGGAGGGGATGTTTGCTCTGTTGTTTCTTGTTAACCTCCAACAGCCCATAATTCAGGCCTCGGGGGGGAAGCGGGCTCTCGTATCGACAGGGACAACACTGCTTTACATTAACTGGCTGGCTGCGGCGGCTGATTAGCTCGCCGCCTGCAGGCCGGATGGAGGACGGGCTGTTGAGCCTGCTGGCCCGGTGCTTGTTGGTATACTTGCTAATTAGCTGGCTTGTTTGCAGGCTCAGTGGCCTGGTACAGCTGGCAGCTGCAGGGAGGGGGGGAGTGATTAGACAGTTTGCTTGGCCGACTGAAGGGCCTCGAGTCAAGTGACTGATGAGCTAAATGACTCGCTGGCTGTCGGACACACGGGCTGGAGGGATGAGGAGGTGGACGGTTGGTGGCTCTGCTGGCGGAGCTGCTGGCTGCACAGGCTGGCTGCACCTCCTCTTGTATTAAGGCTGTGGTTTGGTGACTGATTGTCTGGCTGCGGGGCGGATTAACTGGCTAAATGAACACCTCTCTAACTCTGCACTTGATACCCAAGCATACGGGCGGCCTTTTATCTTCCTGCCATCATCTCTGCCACTGTTACACAACACACACTCTCCTCCTGAACTACACCGTACACAGACGTGGATATTTGTTACTAAGACACATTTTAAAAAGCAGAAAACAACCTTGTCTTTATGAACACTTCATCTTTATGAGGTGTTAAATCCAAAATACTTCCACATGTTGCTTCACTGCAAACAACACAGAACAAACTCCATCCCATGACGCTGTTAGGACGCTTTCACACCTCTAACTGTTGCACTTAGTTGTGTTTTGGTGCCTGTTCACAGTGACTTTTGCAAACGAACCAAGAGGAGTAAACATGACGTTCTACCGACTGTTTTTTATCAGGATCAGTTATGAGATGGCGGACAGATTTCAGGATCAGCAGGTGAATTTATTATTGGTTGTTGCTAAAATCACATATCTGCTGTCATCCTGTGGTTGGTTTGTTTTCTTTCACACCACAAACAAACCGCACCAGAGTCCGTTTGGAGGCGGACTGAGACCCACCTTTACGAGCGGTCTCGGTTCAGTTGTTTGGTCCACATTAAAGTTAAACTGACAGCCTCACAGCAGCCAAAACGAATCGTAATAACTGCGCAAACTGACCTGAGTTTGTTTTTACTGAACCAAACAGGTTAGATGTGAAAGCACCCCGAGAAACCGGCTAAAAGATGTAAGCTAAGATTGTTTTTTTAGCGTTAGCGCTGACAAAAACAAAATCAAACACGCTAGACTTTCTTTTGGGAGGTTGTGAGGCGTTGCAGACCCACCGTCGGTAGTCATCCACTTTCACTCACAAGACAACGTGAAATGATGGATTACTGCGTATGACGCATTGTCATTTATGATCCAAGCTGAGACCGAACAGTGAGTGTGCACCCGGCTTTAAATGATACTGTCTCAATCATAGGTCCCTGAATCGAATCCTGACAGACTTTGTGATATCGACAAATATTGTATCGTCCAAAGAGCCAATATAATATCGTATCGTGATGACACTGGTGGTCGTGATGGACACAGAGATCTCAGTTTATGGCCAGAAGTCAGAATGTCTTTGACTTTTGTTTTTGTCTTTGTTGGTGGAGAGTGTGAGTCAGTCACTGAAATATATAACAGTCAACAGTTGTGAATGTATTCTTTCATCTCTGCAGATTTATGACGGACTGAACCAGCAGTGAGCTCCAGCCTGTGACTGACAGCAGCACGCTGAGCTAGAAACGACTTCACTCAAACTCGCAGCAACTTTAACAAGTCTTCTAACGGACCCTGCTTTCAAAGCTCCAGTCCCACCTCTGAACCTGTGTGTTGTTCCTCAAGTGCTGCCCTCGGGGAGTCTGCCAGCGCTTTTGTCCGCACAGACTCCCTCAGGACTCGACATGAGAACGTCTGCCAGCCACTGAGACGGAAAACACAGAGGGGCATCGCTTTAACAGCCTCCACTGACATGATGTCACCTCCTCTCGGCCTGGATTATGGTGCTTTCACTGACTCCCTTTCAGAGCTACAGCGGTGACGCAGGATTACTGTCATCAGCACACAGTCGGGTCAAAGTGTGAGGAGACAGTTCCAGGTTTAACAGACGTGTGCAGAGCCTCTGCTGTGGTTTGGTTTGTGACACGGTGTTAAAAGAGCAGGTAAAAGATGCAAAGAGGAACATTAAGAGGAGGAGAATGTGAGTGCATGAGAGCATAAAGGCAGAGGATGAAAACATTTTGCTGTCTGAGCTCGAGTGGCACCAAAAGCACAAACTGTGAGAGAGGAGAGTAGGTGTGAGAACATAATAACCTGTGAACACAAGGGACTGTGGGTAGAGAGCTGTTTATGTCTCACAGTCAGCTGAGCAGAACCAAATAAAGTCCAGAATGATGCTTCTTTTCAGCCGTCTCTGGAGTCTGATGCATTTCAGCAGCCAGAGTCTCTGACCTGGCAGGATTACCAAACCTCCGTCCAATAAACAAGCTGAGTCATGTGACTTTTGTTTTTGGCTCATTATTTGGCAGCGTGAAGCTAAATGAGCCTTCTACCAAAACAAAAAAGTCCATATTTTAAATGTGTTTCAGGTGTGATCACACTCCGTGACACTGCAAACACACACTTCCTGTCTCACCTCCCTAATTGTGCGATACTCTTATACGAGCTCTTCCTCCTCTCGGCCGATTTTCAGGTGCGATGCGTTCACTGTTTAATCTCTCTCTCTTGGTTTCCCTTTGAGATGCATAAAAAAACATTTTTGCTCCACCAGAGCAGAGCAGCAAAGCAACGAAATGCCCAGAGGGTCAAACTCTCTGGAAAAGCTGTGAACAAGTGAACACGCACGCTCATAATGTGCTGCACACACAGATATGCTGCGTACTGTTACTGCAGGATGAAAACACTGCTGTTATTTCTTATTTAATAGCATATTTTCCTGATGTCAAGGATTTTCTGCCAGTGAAGGTTTTCTGAAGCTCAGCAGATAAAAAGAGTTCATCACAGCCGCGTTTATTTAGTCTGAAAAGAGTCAATTTAACCAGAATAAATAACTGGTGGATCTATCTGGAGCCTCGCTGTGCAGTCGTGTTCAGGCCAAAACAACCTTGAATTTCAGTATGACTGAGGATCCATCGCCATATTTCTATATATACTAACTGCAGAAAGCAGCAACAGAAACTACAATTACTGCCTCACGGTTGTGAGCCTCAGCGACCCGTCAAGTTGCAATCACAGTTTTTATCTATGTCTGTGAAAGCATGGACGCCTCACACACAGAGGATCTGTACAATCAGCACAGTTTGACAGTGGACACCTAAGATTAGTGTCACCACAGGTTAATCTCAGTACCTGATCTCGCATCCATATTTCCCTCACTTGCACGTCTTCCTCACAATTAAGTGGCCAATTTGTCAAAAATTGCAGTATAAAATGTGGCATTTTTATGTGATTTTTTGCGGGAAATTGCAGCAAATGACAAAAATTGCAAGTCAGGAGAAAAAAAATTGTTTTTTTTTAAACTACTGGCTCCAAAAAATAAGTGATGTAATGACTTGCTGTAATAATCATAGTGAATATTCCAAAAACAGCTGCAAATGTTTCAGTTCTCTTTTTTAGTTTATTGAATTAATTTCAAAACATGGACTCCAATAATGTTTTCAAAAAATCCTGAGTGAATATTGTAGCTCTCAAAGCAGACAATGTGACTGTAAAACAACATGTAAGCTACATCTTCTGTAAACATAACATTTGAATCAGTTCAACACATATTGTATGCATTTAAACAAAGGGACAATTCTTATGTCAATACAGAGCCTTTCTCCATACTGCAGTGACATTAGCGCGTCTAATGACAGCCAGAAAATGTTGAAAAAAGCAGAATAATCGCGGGACTTTTGAAAAATTGCAAGCCCCCGCAAATATTGAGGACTTTCGTTGAATTTGCGTTAATTACTGCGATCACAAGAGAAGCTCAGGAGGACAGGATGTAATCCAACCTGGCAGACCGATAATAAACGTCAGGTCCTGCTCTCACTATAACCTGTCTCTTAATTAAAATGCGTAACACGTAACACATCTCTCCATCCACGCTGCAAACGTTGAACTTTGACAGATCACATTCAGTCAGTGAAGAAGAGCTTTTGATTCCTGCTGGTTTTTAAACTGGTCTCGACACATCTGAGAGCTCATTGTTGGCGCTGGAGGCGGTGGATCTGTCACTCAGTGTGTTTGCTGAATGTGTAACAGCAGTGTTGAGCGTGTTTACATCATCTCGGCAGAGTCGGACACTGTGTGTGATGAAAGCGGCTTTATGTCACGGCTCATTGTTACTCATCAACAGACGCTGACACGGTCACAGTGGCACATTACAGATGATGAAATATTTCCTTTCACACCACGAACGCGCTGTGAAGAATTCTGTGTGGTGATAAACAGTTTACACTGTCGGAAAATGACCAGAACAAGAAGCTTTACGCTGACCTCATGTCTCAGAGACACAACAGCAGAGACACAATGTGTTTCCTGAAATACTCTGAATGAAAAGAAAAATATAGACAAACTGTTCATGTTAGGGCACTGGTTCTTAAACTATTTACACTGGGTACAAACTCATAAGAACCACCACTATGACCAATGTTAAAATACAGTACAGCCTACCCAGGATCCGAAATCAACACCCGCCAGGTGCCAAATGAGCGTATATTTTCCGTTTCCTGAGTAAATCTTGGAAAGCTATCCACCACACTAAAGTATACAATGGTCCCTCAAGAAAAAGTTGGGAACCACTGGTCTAAATGATGATCTGATCGTCACTACGGTGCATCAGCTGATCTGCTGAACTATCATTTGCTGTCAGCCTGCTGCTAGCTACTGCGATGCTAATGTAGAACTGTTGGGTTATGAGTTGTGTCCACTTTTATGACAGTCATTAAATAATAACACAGAGGCTACGTCGTCTAAAATATGACAGCAAACTCTTTATTGTCTCGCTCATTGTGACCGGCAGCGCATTACAGCTTAAACCCTTCCTTTCTTACCTTTCCGTAAATACGCTCTGCTCTGTCAACACTGGATTGTGTTGTCAATGTGCTAACTGGCTAACTAGCATCAAAAGGCTCTTCCTGTTTCTCTTTTTTCAATGACAAATACAGTCAACCACTGCCTGATGGTATGGAGAGTAGAGGTGGGCAATATGGCCCTGAAATAATATCACGATATTTCAGGGTATTTTTGCGATAATGACATGACAAATATGACAACTTAGTTTAAAAAAATATTAGTAATTTATGAACATAGTATGTCAACAAAATAAGTGAGATAGTTTTACAGTTTGCTTCAAATATTCAGTAAAAACTAAACAAAAATGATCTCTCATTTCTTTAGTTTGTGAACAACAACAGTAACTCAGAATGAGATTCAGATTCTGTATACAATATTAATAGTTCAACTACATAAAATCTACCACTAATTACAGATTTAAACAGCTCTCAAATACAAAAAATGTCCCCTGGGATCTCTATATGTAAATCCACAGGTGATTTCCTTCTCTTTTTTTATGCTCTGCCATTTCTCCTCTAATCATCACGCTGTAACCTGTGACAGGCTGTTATGATACCACAACTATCACACACTCACATATATGGAGCGGTAAGTCACTAAAAGAGTCTGAGAAGTAAAACATTCAGGACGCCACAGTTTATTCCACACCACTGAAGCTGCTCCTCTTTTTGAAACCACCGCAGAGTCTGTGATAATTTCACTTCCAGCCATGCTTGTTGTTGCTGTAGGTAACAGTATGACGTCAATATGTCAACAAGCCGAAATATCGTGAGTAGCACAACATGAATTTTTCATTTTTCATCCCTTTATGGAGAGTTAATTCCTCTCACACCGTCACAGAACGTGCTGGCTGGCTGTCAGCTGTAGTCCTTGTGGTGCATTCATGTGCAACTTTTTGGTCAAGACACAGGCAATGTGAGGCAACGCAACAGTCAGCTTTCGTTGCCGCTAGTTCGCTGAAGTCGGTTTGGTGTTTCTGGGCTTTTATGGTTGATGTGCGAGTTGGCAGGTGACGTTCACCGCTACGTACAGAGCTGAGAATCATGTGTACACCTCAAATTTTACGTGCGCTACCGTTCACATGCACTTGTTATTTTAATCCCTGATACGATGTGGAGCAAGAGAGACTGCATAAGAAATAAAATTTCAGAAATAAATCTTGTTGAATCAGGCAGGAAGAAACAGGAATTAGTTTCTGATTTTCCATCGCACATATTAATATTTAATGCCTCATCCTCCCTCATCGCTCTCTGATCACCTCTGCCTCCATCAGGAGTCTCTCTAACGAGTAAATCTTGTCGTCTCTCGACCTCAGATCTTAAACTTGTCCTCATCTCCCCCCTGCCTTCACTCAGGTCTCATCTTATCCACTTCATCCCCACAGTCGATTTCAGCAGGTTAACATTCAGAGCTGCAGGAAGACGACGCCTCGGCTCTCAAGTGGCTGCAAACAGCAGAGAGGAGGCGTGAAGCTGAAATGAGGCCGATTTGTAAAAGTATTGAACACAGAAGGATCCAAAAACCTGTAGTATTTTGTCTCGAGGGCGATCAGTGAGGAATTAGGTGTTTCTTTCTCCTCATCCTCCGCGCACACACACACACACACACACACACACTCGACTCAGTGCGAGTGAATGGGCTTTTTAAAATGGCTTTTATGGCCCAAACGAGCTGAGCAGCAGCATTAGAGGAGAGATGCAAAGAGCTAAAATCGCAGCGCTATTGACGGAGAAAAGCTGCTCGCCGCTTTGTCGCATTGTTCTCCGCCGAATCAATCTCAGCGCTATTGATGGGAAGTTGTATGGAAGGAGGCGAAAAGGAGAACAGCGGATGAAAAAGGAGAAACAAAGGGACAGAAAGAGTCCGTTAGATGACGGGCGGTGTTCTGCTTCAGGGGAGAGAAAACAGGAACACTTATTTTCTTGTGTGGCGGCGGCGAGTGAGGCTGAAAGTTCAGTCGGCTCGTGTTGTTTGGGGAGAAAAACTCTTTAAAAAAACTTAAAATATTAATAAAACATTTCATGTGTTACTGCGGTTTCATCTTCACTGAGCACACACAAACTCAAAGAAGCATCAACACGAGAGTTAATAAGTGTATTTCCTAAAATTGGTGAACTATTCCTCCTTTAGAGAACTAATCCTGATGTCATAGACAGAACTGTATGGATTACTGATCAGGCTGAAGTTGATACGGCATCCCAGAACGTCAACAACCAACGCAGCACCCAGGGTAGCTTACACGTCATATCTCGACATGAAAAGTCCATGACCGAGCGCTGATATGTGACGAGGTCGGATGTTTCCAACAGTGTGCAAACTCAGAGAAATCTTAATTTTAATTAAAGCCATGACGTGTGTCATTTGATCACTGTCACCCGTCAGTGGCGTCATACCCCCTTTGCTCTCGTGTCAGGGTTGTCTGCCATAATCTGTCATTGATTAAATTTTTATCCAGTTTTAAGCCGCAATTTGTCGCCTACACTTTTAAAATCTTGGTCACTTTTAACTACATGTTTCAACCCAATAAAGGATTTTAGTCATCGGACGTCTATATCGGAAGTTATCAGAGAAACAAACTGAGCAAACGTTAGCAGCAGCTAGGCTTTAGCCTCTACTGTGCCAAACAGCATCCAAGAAGCACTGATTTTTAACGTGAAACTGCTTTATTAAGTGTTTTTACTGGTTTAAATAACTGGGCCAGGTTGTTTTGGAGAGAAGGAAATAACTGCAGATAGTTTGGCTCCCACTAAAACCTTCCTGAACTAATGGATTTTAAGTTATCAATGACAAAAGGTGAGCAGGAGCTGAGCTAATAGCACCACTATAATGAGCCAAACACTGTCAGAAAAACATAGATTTTTAATGTAAAACTGTTTTATTCAGCATTTTTACTGGTTTAAATCACCTCGTATGTTTTTTTAGAGAGTAAAAGACCTCTGTGGATAATTCGGCTAAAGGTAAAAACCTCCTGAACAATGAACACTGAGGGAATCCTAACTGACTGCAATCATGGCACTGCTCCTTTTTCTGTTACTGTTTTGATTGAGCGACCCCTAGAAGCTGAAAATTATACATCATACTTTAAAGTTAAATATCTGGATATTTCTCCATCACTGTTTTTTAGTCTGTTTTTACTGGAAACAACTGAATCCTCTGATGAAATCTTTTTAAAACTTTATCCACACTTTGATTCAGCCTCTTTGGAAACTTTCAGGTTTCAGCTGCAGTGAAAAAATAAAGTTCTGTGGTCATGAGAAACGCTGGCGGCGCTACATGTGTGTTACTGGTGTTTTCAAGGATTTAAAGGCGAACTTTAAGGTGTAGAACGAAGGTTAGAGTGGGTAATAATCTCCCACATTGAGGTGAAGTGGTGTCACTGTTTCTGCAGCTCTCAGCTTTGTTTCCCCGCAGACAGACAGACGGAGACGAAGAGTGAAGCGCTGTTAGTATTCCAGCCGGGCTCCTCGGTTCCTTCGGGGGTCGCAGAGCCTCAACAACAACATCAGGTCTGCAGCTACACCAGCTTTATTCCACACAGACCTCCATCTCTCACCTTCACAGCAATTCATGTTGAAATCACTGCAAGGAGAAGAAAAACACCACCGTCTCTGGACACCTTCCTCCTCCTCCTCCTCCTCCTCCTCTGCAGTTTCTCCTACTTCTGTCAGGCTTTAATGACATGGAATAACATGAGCTCTCCTCCTCCTCCTCGGCCGTCGGCTGTGTTCTGAATTCAGATGGGTTTCTACCTCTGCTGCTGCTTCAATTCAAGCCGGCGCTCACTTCTCACTCGCTGCAGCTCTCCAGGACTTCCTCTGTGTGACACCAGCAGGTCCTCGGTGTTAAGAGACCCTCGTTACTGTCGTGACTCCTGAACTCCACAGAGTCAGAGCCACTTCATCTGTCCAGGCAGAGCCCAGGGAGCTCACAGGTGGATTAGGTAAGAATTCAACCTGTCTGAGGTATAAAACAGCTCAACTGTATCCACGGAGGAGCTGAAGAGACTGTAGATCAGGAGAAGAGACTCAAACGTGGCCGAACACTGAAATCTCCTCAGAAGTTCAGCTGATAGAACGCCGCAAGTTGTGTTTTAGGACATTTGTACACAAATGCTGTTTAGTTCCGAGTTAGCGCACCCGAGATGTCGCTCATAATTTCTCATTGCAGGGCGCTACGTTAAGAACAGGAGGTCAGAGCTGAAGCAGGAAGTTGGTCTGTGATGGATGTTTGCAACACTCAGTTTGGGTATTAATTTTACTGTTAACTTTGGTTTTATCTTCCACATTATCTTCTTTGACCTGGAGGATTGTCACTAAACTCTGGGATCACCTGACCACTCGTGTTTCTTGACCGGTCAGTGACATCACTCATCTTAGGTATCAACGTACCAAAGTTAGAAACTATGAAACAAAAACAAAGTTTGTATGAAACTGAAAAACTACACAAATCCCTCTGTAGCTATTTTCACATATTATTTCTGGACACTCTCCAGAGTAAAGATCAGAGTGTCAGGTTCAGTTGACTTTGCTTTCAGTAGCCCGACACTAATCAACCGCTAACTAACCAGTCCATTTTTAAAGCTGCAGTGTTTTAAATGCGACTGCTGCCACTACAGTGCACAGATGCAGTGCCAGGTAGATGCTATATACCCCCACTGCCATGTTGGAAATCATGTCTCCTCTGCCACGTTCTCCTCATTAAAATGACTGGAGGTGGCGAGTGAAATCAAGGGCCTTTGACTCAGTGAGGGTTAGCGCCACATGTCAAAGGGCTGTCCATTTAGAGGTGATGAAATCTTAGTGTTTTGTGATGTAAAGTCTGTTATTTTCTGCTGACGGACGGCCGGCTAGCTTTAACATGTGGAAACATACTGCCCACTGCCCACCCTCCAGTCTGCACTGGTTCAAGTGGGAGCTAGCGAGCAAAACCACTCACTCATTGGAGGCACTGCTGTGGAAACATGGTGGCCAGTCTCGCTCCAGGTCGCCCCGGTGAGTAAGCAACTTTATCTTACATGGCAAAACCCCTTTTGCATTGTTAAGTATGTTAGCACCACTAGCCGCGATGACCATGCTAACCAACTGCTTACTCACTGGAGTGACCGAAAGATGAACACAGCAAACACTGTTGGGTCAGGACGGCATCATTAACGGTAACTGCCGAATGAGCAGCATCACTAGCTAACGTTAGCTTCCTCCAGACCCTGCTGGTGCACAATAAGAGAAACTAAATTAACCAACAGACCAACATGTGCAACCCCTGAAAAATATTCTCGGCATTTATTCATTAATAGGTTTCCAAATTCAGAGAATTCTGATATAAATAGATCGTTACATGTTGGACATTTTAAAAATCTCTCATAAAGACTATAATCTGAGCGACTCAAGCAGATTGCTGGTCTTCCAGGTCCCTGCAGTCCTCTGCATCACTGTGACTGTACAGGCTCTCTGCTACAGGACTCTAACTTTGATCTAAATCCAGTTTAAAGCTTCAGTCAAAGCATGTTTCTGATGTTTGGCACCCTCACCTCGCTTGATTTGTTCTTTCCAAACCTGCATAGACATCGCAGTACAAAGAGTCAGACACACTAACACTAAATATTCACATCAGTGCTGGAGTTCTTTATGTTTTATAAGTTGAGCTGACGCCGTGTAACGTTCCTGTAACTGCTGAAGCCATGTCTCTCTGTGTCTCCTGGGCAGTGACAGAGTTTTTGAGTCGGAGGGTTTAAAGGAGACATTTTTCTGTCTGATGTCGGACGTGTGGAGTCAGATGCGACTCAGATGGCCTTTTAATGGTCTGCTGTCAATTAGTGGGGAGCCAGAGAGGAACTATTGGTCCCCTGAGGAGGACGGAGCAGGGAGGGGTGGAGGGGTGGAGGCCGAAGTAGGGATGGAGGGATCAGGAGAAGACAGGTTGAGGTGAGAAAAGGATGGATGTAGCAAGAGGTGAAGAACAATTAAGTCTCAGCAAATGGACGCCCTTGAGACACCTGACACGCTGAGCTGATGGGAAAAGGTGAAGCGGCGATTGAAAGTACACCCTGTAGTCAACAAAGTAAATTTGGACGATAAAGCCCCCAAAAAATCTCCATGTGACTGGTGTCGTACCTCTTACCGAGAGACTGTCCTCCAAACTACGACCACGTGTGTCATATTTACAAGCAGAACTTTTGACCTCTAGTGGCTGCAGTAGTCATTACAAGAGGAGGTCAGGTTATGTAGCATAAAGAGCAACGAAGTCTGGTTAAGGCGAGAGGGACGGGAGGTGGACGGACAGATGGGTCAAATAAGCCATGGACTTTCATCCAGGGGACAGTGTTTGTGTCCCGATTGAAACTAAAAGTCAACGCTGACTTATTTAAAAGTGAAATGTAGTGAAACAATGTATGTCAAGCGACGTGTGTGACACATGTCAGGTGAAATATGTCATGTTAAGCTACCTGGATGACAAACATACTTACTTTAAGGAAAACAAAGATCTTGTTTCTGAACAGGGCTGGGGGAAATAATCTATTCTTAGATGCATCCTGATACTAACATGGACGATTTGTTATCTATTTATAAATGTCAAGAATCGGCAAATCTAAATGTTTATACTTTCTACGTCATCACCCAGAGATGAACATCAATTAACGCAACAATCAGAGACCGGCTGACCAACACACGCTGCAGCATTAACCAACCTCAAACACTTCTGTGATAAAGTAAATGATTCTGTGCTTAGTCTGTTTTACTTTAAAAACCCTTCACTCGGGTTCTTCCAGTCCGGACTGAGTGGAGTCCTGCAGTAATTGGCTGTGAAGTCTCTCTACCAGTGGCTGCTTGCTCCGCTGCCATTTAGTAGCTAACAAGTGGAGCTAACTGCTAACAGCCACCGCTGCAACTAACAAAGTCCACAGATCCATTCAGCAGCTCCACCATCCACAGTCAGGCACACATGGCTGATTATTGACTGCTGAATTACAGCTCACAGCTGACACTGCTCCGCTCTGACCGTTTCTGCTGGCTACTGAAACATCCTGGTGCAGACTATTTACTGGAGTTTACCAGCCTGTTGCTCATGTTGCATCTAAAGATAATTACAAGCACGGACATTTTCGGCTTTCAATGTCCGACAGTCCATCACGAACATTTTTGTCACTTCTCGCCAGCGAAAATGAAACATAAATTTTGTCTTAGAGTTTATTATCAAGATCTATTTCTAGCTTGTCATCGTCTCATTTTTGTCATGGAAGAAACCTAGTTGAAAAAAATTTCACCACAGTTTTTGTCAACAAAATTAACATAACGGATAGGTATGAATTGGCTTTTCGGCATCTACATACACTACTTCCTGTTTGCACGTCATCATAAGTTTGTGTAAGATAATGGTGGTAGAAATCTGCTGCGTCATGTCTGGTTGAGTTTTAAACCCTGCAGGTCTCTGTCTGAATCTCTGTGGTAATAAAAGATATTCTCCATTTCCTTCCTGTGTGTCCTCCTCGATGATGCCGCTGAACTCGCTGAGTGATTCTTCCCATCAGTTTGTCCTTTATTTAACACGGAGCCAGAGAAGACGAGGTCACATGGGTCGCAGACCTAATTTAACTGAAACACCAGGAAGCCCCGCATTTCACTCACTAACTGCCATTTGGAGGAAAAAAATAAATGAAATCGGGTTATAATGAGGCAGGCTGTTGTTGTGGATGACACAGTGGATGTCAACAGTCCATCATTTGTGAGGCCGACTCTCCAAACAACAGCTGCAGCCTCACACAGAGCTCGCAGTAATTACACACCCTGCCTATAAAATAGATTTCTCTCTCATTAGCAGGGCTAGGTGCTGTTATTGGCCCAATTATGATCAGGTTCATTAGCATGTGGTCAACTTCCTCTCCATCAGACGTCACAGACACATGTGGACATCTGTCTCGGAGAACACAACATGTTTGTTTGTCTCCTCTCGCGTCCTGATTCAGATGTTTTTCTGAGAAGTTTTTGGCACAAACCAACCACAGAAATCACAGCTGAGGTCAGAAATCAGGACGGTGTTTAAGAAATGATGTTTGAAGACGAATCAATGTCCGACACAGAAAAAGAAGCAGCTGTCATCCTTTTAAAGAGTTTCAAGTCGAGCTACAGACGTTCAATATTCAACATTAAACAACGGGCTTTTCTCAAAGTGCCACCTCCATCCTCTCCTTACCCACTGTCACTTTGTCTGTGTTCACACGGACACTCCGCCACATTAAGTGCCGTCCCAAACCAGCAAGTGAGGAGTGGAAGTTGATTATAAAACCCCACGACAGCGACCCTGCACCAATGCAGACTAACTTCTTGCAACACTGTACTGTGTTCATCATAGGCGACGCTCCGTACTAAACTTACAAACCTATCCTGCTCAAACTATGACAGACATTTACAGTCCTGCTGTCACACAGACATTAACATTGTATTTAGGATCAAATATATCCTTCTGTTGTCTCTAAAAACTGTTGCGTTCATTTAATTGTCGTGCTGAATATTTGAAAGAGCTGTTAGAAAAACTAAACAGCTTCTAACATCAGAGTGAAAAGCCAAAAGAAAAGAAGCTAAGGGGTACATTTTATTTCTCTTTATTTATTTATTTATTTATTTATTCATATATCAGTTTATCGAGTTATTTGTGCTGCAAGTGCTACAAATGCATATGAAGAACAAAAATGGGATAAAGTTTTATTTTTCTCTTTCTGTCTTCACTTTTAAAAAGTCAAATTTTTATCTAACATGGGCAAAATTCCAAATAGAAATCCAGAGTTTAATTTACCGACCCTTTGAAACCCTTTATCAAGTCACTACTTGAATAAAACCGACGATTAATCATTCACAGTGTTTGTCAAAAAGATGCCAAAGCAGCACTGGTGTTTCAGTAACGTAATAAATCCTTCAGGACGTAACGTCCAGACTCACAGCTAAAGTCTGATGAACAAAAATAGTCTGTGAGTTTTTAATTAATGCACCAACCTGTGGACAGGTTGGTTCATGGTGCTGTGATGGCCGTCTTTTTGCCAGAACAGCACCACCTGTCAGATTAATGTGGTGATGATGGATCGATGGTGAAAACGCCTCCATGTGTCACACCTTTAACCCCGCCCCCACCTCCACGTCCACCTGTTGGGGAGGTGGGAGTCGGACTGACACATTATCATCTCTCAGAGAAGTTCTCACTGTGATATATTAACTCTGCTGACTGTGAGTCTGAGGAGCCGGCCTGAAACCCCAATTATCCCAACTGTGTGTGTGTGTGTGTGTGTGTGTGTGTGTGTGTGTGTGTGTGTGTGTCAGAGCCTGTCAGATATAATTACCCGTGCCGAGGACCGTTGGCTGGATCACTCAGAACAAAGTTACATGATTATAAATCACACCAGTAATTTCAGTCTATTTTAATAAGTGCTCTCTGTGACAGACCCCCCCCACATCTTTATTCTCTCCATCCACTCCACTCCGCCCACTCCATGAGGTCACGCCTCTGCAGCACGCCACACAATAGACATTTAGAGCTGAAAAGTCTCCGACATGAAGTCATTCTTCCTCTCAGGTTCAGACTGTATAAAATAATAATGACTCTCATTCTGAAGGCTTCAGTTTGACGTTTTGGCATCTTGGACCATATTTGGACGAGAGGGCGGAGCTGTGGTTGGTGCTTCCAAACCTTTGGTCTGAATCAGGGACTAAACTTGTCACAAAGTTGTATTATTGCCTAGAGTTGGTTCGTGTTCTCTTGGCAGCATTTACAAGAGGACCAGATCAAATGTCTTGTGCGAGAAAGCTGCTCTTGATTGGTCAGAAAAATCCAGGAAGTAAACAAAACGTTGAAGAAGAGTACACTTGCAAGATAAATGTGACACTTTCTGATGTCACAATGGAGGGACAACTACGCAGGTCGACTTTAGCGCTGCTCATCGTGGACTATATTGCTGTCATTGTTCATTTGAGTCAAAGCATACAGTTTGAAAACGAGGCGCGGCTCCAACTAGAAAACAATGTTTTGATGCATTGGATGTGCTGAATGTGCATATTAAGGCAGTACAGGAGGAGGCGCACATTAATAATCCTCCAGTAACATGCTCATAGGAAAATAGGAAATCTCTGCTAGTCACAAGGCTAATTTGTTCTAATGACGTTAGCATGTTGTATTTGTTTGGAAAACGTGTTTAGTATAAGACAGTTGTTTTGTCAGTGAACCTTGTGAGCTGTAACAGAGCCGAAGTATGTAACGTTCCCTTTGTTAAATGTTGCTGTTGTCCCTGGTTTTATATGAGGAGAGGAAAAGATGGCAAGCTGCTAGGCTAATTTAATGTAAAATGCCATAGGCTTGTGCTAATAACGTTAGCATGTTGTATTTGTGGGGAAAATGTGTCCAGATAAAGACAAGTGTTTGTCTGTTAATGCTGCGAGTTATAGTGAAGCTGATTTGTGTACTTGTGTTTGAAATTGTCTCTATTAAAACATGTTTAATGTGTGTTTAATGTGTGTTTAATGTAAATGCTCACAACAGCATTGGCAAAGCACGTAGGGTCTGCGCAGAACTATAAATCCCACTTAAGCAAAGCAGGTAAGTAGCGTTTAAGTGATCTTGTGCGGTAAGTGTTCTGTAGGAATATGGTTATTGGAGTGAATTAAGTTAATCTACATTTTGCCAACAGGTAGGTGGAAGTACGAAGTTAAATGACAATATCATAGTTTTTAAATGATTTGTAACTTTAGAAATGTGGACCTTTATAAAGAAAGGCTTCACTTATTTTACAAAAAGAAACTAAATGGATAAATAGAATTAAATAAAATGTTTGTAGTAGTTAAGACCTCACTAATTCAAATTCAAGACTATTTATTGACTTGTTGTGACAGTGAAATTAAGACATTTTAAGACTTTTTAAGAACCTGTAGATAACGTGTCTTATAATCCAGCTTTCTTTTTTTATTTCATCAAGAGGAAAAGTTTCAGATTTAGGTAAACATGTTGTTTTTGCTTTCTTTCAGAGGATTAAATGAGAAGATCAACACCACTCTCAAGTCTGTGGTTTGATGGGAAGTTATGTGCTGCAACTATTCCTTGACTAACCCCCCCAAACAACATCTGTAACCATGGTAACTGCACACAGCAAAGGTAGCGTCAGCTGTGGCCTTGGTCTTGAACACAAAAACTGTATTTCATTAAAAAAGACAAAATAAAAGGAATTTAATCAGGAAGAGATGACTTAAATTAACAGAGACAAAATAAAACCAAAACAGACATAAAGACAACCTCAGGGTAAACATGAGGGGGAGAGGAATCGGAGGGTGATGAAGAGGAGCAGGGATGAAGAGGAATAGAGAAATTAATGGATGATAACAGAGTGTGTCCGGTCGGAAGAATATGGAGGGGGAAAAAAAGACATTGGAATGAAAGAAAGGATCAAAAGAGACGGTAGAAAAGAGCCAGAGAGGATTTCCATTCACTTAACCAGGGATGTGATTAAGGTTGCTGTGGTGATGCTTGCCGTAACCATGGCAACAGAGGATGGAGGTGCTGTGCTGTGGTCCATACTAAAAGTCAGCAATGTGATTTTTCTGCCTGGACAGGAAAGGATTATATAAAAAAAAAAAAAAAACCCTGCGAGGAGCACAGAGAGAAACCGAAGCATCTCATTGGCTGACTCAGTTAGCAGTGCTAGTTAGCTTCATGCTAACACTGTAACGTATGTGCTGAGTGCCGTACTGTCACAGATTAAAAGTGAATCTCTGTGGATTGAAGTTTAGTTTCACTTCGACATTCCTGTTTGTATTTTCACCTCACAGTGTCAGGGTTCACACCAGGTGGAGTCTAACCTGTGTTACAGCAGCAACAGAAAGTTTGCTGATCCAGGGGTGAGTTTGCGGTGAGCCATTTTCTGCTCCCTCGCTTTGACTTTGATCTTCTTGAAACAGATATGATGTCACGTTACTCATAGATTACCAAATGGCCAGAAAAGGTTTTTATGCAGAATGTGATGATGTCACAGTGAAGCTGACCTTTGACCTTCAGGATATAAAATGTCATCACTTCATAATTGTACCCTACAAAACACTGTTGTGACATTTAGCCATAACTGGAGCATGAATTCTTGAGTTACGGCCAAAAACATGTTTTGTGAGGTCACAGTGACCTTTGACTGCTAAAATTTAATCACTTCATCGTTGAGTCCAAGTGAACGTTTGTGCCAAATTTGAAGAACATTCAACTAATGTATTCTTGAGCTATCATGTTCACAAGAATTAGACAGATGAGGTTACAGTGACCTTGGACACCAAACTCTTACTAGTTAACTCTTGAGTCCAAGTGGATGTTTGTGCCAAATTTGAAGACATTTTCTTAAGGTGTTCTTAAGAAATTGTGTTCACAAGAATGGGATGGACGGATGTACAGACAACAAAGCATTGCGTCCATGAACTAATTAGAATTTGGTGGTCAAAGGTCAAGATCACTGTGACCTTATCTGTCCCCTTCTCGTGAACATTATATCTCAAGAATGCCTTAAGGGAATTTCTTCAAATTTGACACAAACATTCACTTGGACTCATTGATAAACCGATTGGATTTTAGGGTTAAGGGTCAAAGGTCATGGTCACTGTGACCTTGTATCCATCACATTATCATGAATGCAATATCTCAATAACAGCTTGAGGAAATTTTTTAAAATTTGGCACGAATGTTGGCTCTGACTTCAAGAGTAATGGTTAAAGGTCACATCTACCTGACCTCATCTGTCTCATTCTTGTGATCATGATGTCTCAAGAACACCTTAAGGAAATTTCTTTCAATTTGACACAGACGTCCACTTAGACTGGAGAATAAAGTGATAAGAATTTGGTGGTCAAAGGTCAAGATCACTGTGACCTTATTTGTCCCCTTCTTGGGAGCGTTATATCTCAAGAATGCCTGAAGGGAATTTCTCAAAATTTGGCACAAATATTCACTTGGACTCAATGATGAACTGAGTAGATTTTAGGGGTTAAGGGTCAAGGTTAATGTGACCTTTCATCCATCTTATTTTCGTGAATGCAATATCTTAGTAACAGCTTTCTTCAAATTTGGCACAAATGTTTACTCTGACATGATGAACTGATTGGATTTTGTTGGTCAAGGGTTAAAGGTCAAGTTCACTTGACCTCATCTGTCTCATTCTTGTGATCATGATATCTCAAGAACACCTTGAGGAAATTTTCTCAACTTTGGCACAAACGTTCACTTGGACTCGTCAATGAACAGATTAGATTTTGGTGTCGAAGGTCAAGGTCAGTGTGACCTTGTCTGTCTCATAAGAACACCTTAAGGGAATTTCTTTAAGTTTGACACGAACGTCCAATTGGACTGGAGAATAAACTGAAGTAGAATTTTGTGGTCAGGTCAAAGGTCACTGTGACCTCACAAAACATGTTTTTGGCCATAAATGAAGAATTCATACACTAATTTTGACAAAACTTCTAAAAGGAAATAGTGTTTAAGTGATGACATTTTACATCCAAAAGGTCAAAGGTTAGCTTCATTGTGACATCATCATATTTTAACATCATATCTCAGGAACAGAAGGGGAGACATTTGGTCAGATACTGAGTTGGTGACTCTAATCTTGAAACTGGGGCATACAACCGTTGCCACTTAACAGAGGAGATGTGTGATTTAGACCGAGTCTGTCAAATCAAAGTGAGGACGAAGAGACAGACAGAAAGACAGAGAGGACAGTCTCAAATAGAAGAAGACACGCCCTCTGTGTCGAGCTTTATTTGCTGTGTTTTATCCGTGTCAGAGCGACAGCGTCACGACAGGAACTTGACAGCAGATGTGAAGTGAGAGGCCGCCTCACAGGGGATCTGTGACACCTGCAAACACCTCAGAACCACAAGGGATTATGGGTAGACGGAGACGGATGCTGTTACTGGTGCTCAAGAGAGGTGAAGCAGAACAAAATGAACTGCCTCTCTTGACAGGTATGAACACCACAGAAGAAGAGACAGACAGTTCGACATCATGCTGAGCTAAGGGAAGGAAATGGAGTCGTGGATGTTTTTAACACAGCGGGAACGCAGCCGGTCTGAAGGAGCTGCTGCTGGATTCATCCATTAACTCAGAGTCAGGTCTTCTTAGTCTGACTGCTGCTATTCTGCAGTCCCACAAGTTTCACCATTGATTTCCTACCTTTGGAAACTCCTGTAAGATCCTGCTCGTTTTAGAGCACTGAAAAAATAGCTTGTACAGATTTAAATTAACGTTTAAGTAAATCACCACAAAGACAATTAGCACCAACCAGCTGAAACATTTAATCCACTGATGAGTGAAGTGAATAACTTAATTCAATGTTCTGATATTTGTTCTGGCGTTCATGTGGATGCAGCTTGACACGCACCTCCCGCCCCGACACTGTTTCAGACCACGTACACATCCTCATCTAATCTAATCCAACATCTGTGGGACGTGCTGGTACCCTACCTCACAACCAACAGGATTCAAAGGATCCGACGCCAACGGCCCAGTGCCAAACACCACAGAACTACGACTGATCTGATCTCATGTAGAGCTCTGTCTCTGTCTACTCGTGTGTGTAAGTGTGAGTGTGTGTTTGCTTGTCTCCCTCACTCTGTTTAGATGCAGCTGACAAATATGTGGAGACATATTTGATCATAATTGGAGGTGTAAATCATCAGTTTCATCATAATACAATATTATATTGATTCTTTGGAAAACAATATGATATTTGTTGATATCACAAAGTCTGCCGCCATACGATTTTAAATTGATTTGATTCAGGGACCTGCGACCATTATGAGACGATATTATCTGCCCACTTAAAAAAAAAAATATTTCAGAAGACACAGCCACACCTTTGCTTTTTGCTTTTGGTGATAAAAGATAAAAATAACACATAAATGTTAGTAATTGTAACCACTTTAGTGCAGTAAAGTTGACTTTAAATCAACTCCACAAACACACATAAACAGCACGCCATAAGTTAATGTTCAGAAATCAACCCAAACCATCATCTTTTTCATAAAACTTCAAGACTATCCGACTCAAAGCTCTGACGGCAAACAACAACGTAGTTTGACTAAAGTACCAAATTCAGCTCAGTAATGACAGTCAAAGGTTCATGGACAAACAAATATTTTTTTGCTAGTCACCCATTATTAGCTTAAGCACGTTAACATGACATAAATTAGCCTAGCGGCTAGCTAACTTTTTTTCTCTAATCATAGCTTAACTTATTAAATGTAACGTAATTATTTTTCTTACTTATCATTGGTTTAGGTCTCTGCATCTCCTGTCAGAACAGCACGGCTGAAATTCAGTCCAACATTTTTGAAACAGCAGCTGATGCTGTAGTGAGAGGTTAGCGGAGTGAGATGACGTCCAGGCAGGTATGCTGTGTTTCATATTGTGACATCATTGTTCACATACTGCATGTGTTCTGTTGACCTGGACTTTCTCTTTCTCTGAAATCCAAAATATTTCCACACTCCACACTATTCCATGTAAATAACGCGACCCTCATCGTCTTTCTCTCGACTGCTTACCCTCTGCCTGCCGCTGTTTGATGGTGGCACAGAGTTTCAAACTGAAAGCGTGTCCTAAAGATGATGATCGATGTTTTCATGTTGCATTGATGACACTGGATCGTTGATCACTGAAATGATATATCGATCCAGATCAATGATCGTTACACCCCTAATCATAATCAGATCATTTCTGTCATATCTAATTCTCCCTTTATATCATTTAAAATAGATTATTACTGTTTTGTCTTGCCAGATTCACTCACAGGTCTCAAACAAAAAAAACACATGACGTGGAAACTATCACTGCCGATAGCAAGCTGGTCAGGGTGCTGAGCTCGGCGCCAAATCCAGTGTGAACAACCCAGTCTGTTAACAAGTGCTGCCTGCCTGAAGTACTTCACTTAAAGTTGCCGTGCTTCGCACAATTCCTTGTCAGGTGTGAACCCAGCGTTGAAGTGTTTTTACCTGTTTTTATTCTCTTTTTTTACTATGATTCAAATGTTTCCTATTTTACTGTATTTGTCTTGTAAATGTGACGATCATTTGCTTTCATGTACAAAATGTCTGTTATAGTTATAATCATAATAATTGTTAACTGTTGTAAGAAGAAGATGCCTGACAAAGTAACTTCAGTTTCTTATTATGTATTTTCTAATTACTGTACAACTGAACAGAAAGTTAAGCCGCACTGTTGTGGGTGTTTTTTTTTTTAATCACACCAAATAAATTAGATTCACAGTCAATATTTACTTTGATAATTACCTTCTCAGGAGAAGTTACAAGCTGATTTCCATAGCTCATTAAAATAAATGAAACCTGTAGCTGCTTTAAGGTAAGACGTCTGTCTTAAATATCTTATATGTGCTTGTTTTTCCTGCTGTCACAAAAAGATTGAGGGCGGATGACATTCTTAGAAAATGTAATTAAAATGCAAAACTTTCTTTGAAACCAACTACATGAAGTTACATCTTCAAACATATCTGTGAGCGTCTGTTTCACATTCACACACACACACACACACACACACAGTTCACAGTCAGTGTATGTGCGGTGCAGTTTGAATACAGGTGGAAACTCGCAGCGACTGACTGAAGTCACATACAGGCGTGTGTGCAGGTAATCATATCAGATAATTGAATCATTAAGGCTGTGCGCCCTGCAGCCCGCCCCCCCCCCCCGAGCTACCGGCATCACTGCATGTTTCAATTTCCAACCTCAACATCCTGGAGCGATGGTATCAGGCGCAGAGACGGCCGCTGTGATACCAAAAGATTTTTTAATGTCGTTTCAAAGCGATAGCAGCTGGTGGAGGCAGAGCGGCCGGGCCAGTGTGAAACCAGTCAGGAGGTGGGTTCAGATCTGACACATCTTTATTAAAGTGAAAGTTTTAATGAGGCCTGTCTGACTGGGATTATCGCTGCACACTGATAAATCAATTACTGTGATGTTCGCTTCGATTAGCGGGGAGACTTTCAATGTGAAGAACTATGTCAGGCACGTACAGCTCAGATATTAACCCCCGAGACACACATGGAGGCTGGCGTGCAGGCGAAGATGCTCAGTGAGAGTGGAGACAGGAAGCAGTTAAACAAAAATTACAGCACAGAGCGCTCTATCGATCCAGACAGTAGCGGACCTGACAGGGGAGGAGAGCGAGCCGGCGGAAATACAGTCGATTTCTTGGTCCGGTAACTATCACTCCCACGAGGATGCAAAGCCCTGTAATAATCACAAATAACATTGTTTGTAAGAGTCTCAATTCAATGAGGTGCAGCAGTGAAAGTGACATTACCCGACCTCCCACAGTAAAAACTGTACTGCGCTGTGCAGACAGAGGCTGTGTGGAGCTGTGGAGAGCAGCCAGCTGAGGGGGGGAATGTTCTCTGACTCTAGATCTGTTCACTGCAGCTTATCCTGTCGTACTGCTGCTCTCACTGAGGCTGTGTTTATGTCAATATAATGTGTTAACAACTCAGAGCTGTGTTCATAAGACAGGAAATCTAAAACAGAGTTAGACAGCGGTCTGTAGAACTCCTGAAATACCATAAAGCCTAGCCCCAATTAAACGCCGACGCGACACATCTTGAAAAATAAACGCCTGTCTCTCAATTAGTTGATGGTTTAGTTGCCAAGCAGCTCATTTTTATAGACACTCTCTGGGTGGATAAAACCAGGCTGTTATGTAATATTCATACTGGTTAAAATGAATAATTTGCCTGTATTTCTCTTTGTTTACTGAGCAGCAGTTTCGTGTAAAAGGAGCTGAACGCCTGTCCCAAATATCCACCTTATTGTAGAAATGGTAATGTGCACAACTTCTTGTGAGATAGAGGAAGTAGCATTAAGCTAGGTAGTCCCATAGACTAATGCTAACTTAGCATTCTCTAAAATGCCTCTGAGGAGCTCTGGTACCTGTTGCACTGTCCGTGTCTGTAACGACTAACAACCAGTCTGAGCTACATTTTCAGCACAAACCCCAGCTCCGGGAGAATGGAAAGCACCGACTCGACGCCAGATCCACAAACTTTCTGTTGCTGCAGTTACACATATTAGACCCGGCACTGCTGCTGGCCACCAGCCTGCTGTGACACCAGGCGCAGGGGGGTTGCGCTGCTGCAACCGCCACTTACTGAAACTCTGTTTTCAAAGCTGCTGCACGCTCCTCTCTGGGAAGCAGTCTATAGTAGCAGGGAGCGAGGCGGAGGGACTGAGGGGTGGCTAGCAGCTACTTCTGATAAACAGAGCAGGAGGAGGAGGTGCTGAGCCCTGTGATGGAGGCAGGTTTTGCCTTCAGATAACAAACTGATGTTGTTGACGTTGACCCTAAAAAAGTTTATTATCCAAAGAGGTCTCTTCCTCTTCAAAAAAAAAACAAACCAGGAGATTAAACCAGTAAAAATGCTGAATAAAAAAATTTCGCATTACAAATCAGTGTTGTTATTTAGTGTCAGTGTTTGGTTTGTCCTTTGGGGCTACTGTAGAAACATGGTGGTCCAACGTGGCGATCTCCTTAGACAAGGACCTGCTTCCTATGTAGATATAAACAGCTCATTCTAAGCTAACGAAAACATAACGGTTCTTATTTTTAGCTGACTATACACGAAAGAAAACATACGTATTATATTTGATTTCTGACAAAATATCAGTGTTAATGTTGAGAGCAATTTCAGATTCAGTCTTAGTCTTGAGACGAGAATGTTTATTAGTTTTAGTCACAATTTAGTCATTCTTATCCTTCATAGTTTTAGTCGACAAAATTTCAAAACATTTTAGTCGTTATATTTTTAATCTTTTTTTAATCACCAACAGTTGAAGCTGCTCCACTGTCATTGTTTCTGCTGGCTACTGAAACATCCTGGGGCAGACTATTTACTGGAGTTTACCAGCCTGTTGCCCATGCGGCATTTGACGATCACTGCAAGCACGGCTGTTCTAGGCTTTCAACGTCTGATAGTCCACCACCAACATTTTCATCTTGTCTTGTCAACGAAAATAAAACACAGATTTTGTCCTGATTTTTATTATCGGGATCAATTTTTAGCTCGTCATTGTCTCATTTTCGTCACGGACAAAAGGTCGTTGAAAAATGTTCATGGTAGCTTCGTCAACGAAATTGACATTGCAACATACCTCCCTAAATCCTACACGCTGGACCTATAGTAAATCAATGTATGGGAACCACTGGGGTTACTGCATAAAGCATGTGCATATAACCGTGGTCGTTTAGTGGGAGGAGCTTGAGACAGAGAGGAGAGAGCTGCCAAAAAATGCTGGAAAGCTGCACCCCGGCTCAAAGATAACCAGAATAAAAATTTTAAAAACTGCTTTATTCTAAGGTTTTTTCAAGAGTTAAGAGAAGCTCCAACGTGGTGCTGGTTTCTTTGCCTCTGCAGACTCACTGACAGCTGACGGACAGTGTGAGTGGAGCTGTGATGGTCGTCCGGCTGTCAGAGACTGAAACACGTTCAGGTAATCTGACTTGCTTCAGCGCTTTACCTCTAAACAAACCACCATGTTTCCCATTATTCCGTCCTCACAGTGGTTCCTTTACTCTGTTTTCCTGTGACATACTTTTGTAAAACTACTCTGCAGTTTGAGAGGCCAGTGATGGGAAAACAATCCACAAAAATTATGTTTGTTGTTTTCTTCTGTGGCGTGAAATGGAGGTGGAAGACACTGCTGTGGGAAGACTCTGTTAACGGGAACAAAAACTAATTTGGTGTCCAGTTTCAGAGGACAGCAGAAAAGAAATAATCGCCTTGAACAGATATATAGCCCGTATTAGACTGCGGTGGAAAAGTTTCCGTCCTGCAGTTCAATAGAGGGTACAGAATCCATGCCTGGCTTTCTGCTCTGAATTCTTTTCAGCACTTTTCAAAAGGTTGCCGACACATTGTCATGCACTATTCATGCTGGAACGGGCGATTCTGCGCCGGGTGGTGTCGGAGAAAGGGTTGGAATAAGTATAAAATGTATGTTTTTGTGGGCTGTGACTAAGCGTGTGGCCACTGAAAAATATGCTTTTGGCAGCGGCTGTTTGATGTTCACACCTCAGCCAACAACCATTAATATTTCAAAAGGAGTTATGACTCTTTTCCACATCAGCAATCCTTTTTTTCTCCTGCCGCTCCTCTTTTCTATTTGCTCGTCTCGTCTTTCATTACACCCTATTTCACTGTTTTCCTTGTTGTTCTTTTCATCTCCTCTTCTCCCTCTGCTCTTTATTCACTCTGTTTCATCTCCTCCTGGACAACAGCTCGTTGCCTTTTGTCTGTTCTCTGAGCCTCTATTTTCTTTCCCATCATGCCTCACTCCAACAGAGACCAACAGAGGAAGATGACCAGCCATCCAGACTGGGAGCAGCATATGTAATAGAGAATTTAAACTTCTGCATTGAACTGATGCTGTAGTTACGGTGAAGGCTCTATGTCAACGTGGCGCCTTCGCCGTAGCCTCACGTGCATCTCCCCAAAAATGTAACTACACGTTGCTGTCTGTTTCTGTAAGCTGAAACCATTTCCCTCAGTGGAAACAAAGCTTTTATTTACTTTAATTTCAAAGATAAGAAACAATAAATTGTGAAGACAATAAAGCCTCCACAAAAATAGCATTTTAAGTCTTGTGTGTGATTTATCCTGGCTTCATATGAGCAGAGGAAATCTCCGCTTGTCGCTAGGCTAATTTATACAATGTAAAATGCCATAGGCTTGTGCTAATAATGTTAGCATGTTGTATTTGTTTGGAAAACGTGTTTAGTATAAGACAGTTGTTTTGTCAGTGAACCTTGTGAGCTGTAATGGAGCTGAATTTGGTAACGTTACCTTTGTTTAATGTCGCTGTTGTCCCTGGTTTTATATGAGAAGAGGAAAAAGATGACTAGCTGCTAGGCTAATTTATACAATGTAAAATGCCATAGGCTTGTGCTAAAAACATTAGCATGTTGTATTTGTGGGGAAAATGTGTCCAGATAAAGACCAGTGTTGGTCTGTGAATGCCGCGAGTTATAGTGAAGCTGATCTGTGGACTTGTGCTTGAAATTGTCTCTATTAAGCCATGTTTAATGTGTGTTTAATGTGTTTAATGTGTGTTTAATGTGTTTAATGTGTGTTTTGAATCAACTAAATTTTACAGCACTTCACAGAAACCTCTGCTGCTGACTAGTGTTTTGGAGGTGTAACTGCAGAGTGACACAGACACACCCCCACGCAAGTAGAAATGCTCACAATGGCGTAGGCAATGTGCCTAGAGTCTGCGCACAACTATAAATCCCACTTAAGGCTCTGAGCTGGTTCAGGTCTGTGACCTTAGATAAAGATATGACACGACACAAATGAAATGAAATCTGATCCAGAAGGTCCAGTTAGAGTTCATGACGCTAAGTGGTGATGCTGATGGAAAGGTATCACAATACCCTGCAGTTAAAGGCAGTAAGATACCCTCTGTTAGTACCGGTATTTTGAGAATGACCATGTTTTGGTAAGAGCTGTAATTCCCGTGAGTTTCTCCGAGCAACAGCGGGGCAGTGTGCAGCGCTCTGTAGGACTCGACAATAACGCCTGCCAGGGCAAGAAAACTCTGTGGCAAGTGGAGTGCCTCACACAGTGAAAAATAAATGTGATGTCTACTCTGAAAACAAACTGCGCACTGTATCACTGAAGTGGAGCTTTTCCAGTTGAGCTGGTGCACAAAGAGACTACTAGGGAGCGTCTAATGGAGCAGACGCATCTAACACAGGGTCCTAATTAGGGATGCACGCGATTAGCCGTCTAATGATCAAACGTCCGCATGAATGGTATCAATCCTCTCACCTCACTGTCAGTGACAGAGCCAATAAACATATTAAAGTAGAGGCAGTGTTAAGCTTCGAGCGTCAAGTTACTTTGCTTCATTTTAAAGCAGTTATTTTTAGAGGAGGACACGTTGTTGTTAGGTGTGAACCATTATGGAGACCTGTGATGCGTGACCGTCTCTGCGCCCCATCACTTACACCACATCTGTATCCAGCATGTGCAGACACAGATACGTGTTCTTCTAACTGTTGACACTCCAGATGGAGGAGGCCATATGTCTGAGACGAACCTGCAGCGAGTCGGAGACACGTACGCTCGGCATAAATCAAACCTTCGTCTTCTGCAAATAATACCAGCAAAGACAAGAACAAAAGAAACATCTGTGTGTTTATCCTTTGACAAATACAGATGCAGAAGGTGAGGTGTGACGGATTAGATCCTTTTGTTGTGTTGTATTTAAGAGGCCGTCTCTTCCTCTCCTCCTCCACCGCAGTGTGAAACCTCTCGTCCATCCTGTCTGAGCACAGGCTGCCTCCGACACATAGGGACAGACGTTTGAGGCTAATAATTCTGCGTGTGGTGAGCGGACTCCCGCAGCGCTGCTGCAGCTCCCCCCGAGGGACTCACAGCTGTCGATAAGGCGGCGGCATCGACGGATGAAACTGCCTCTAATCTCCGTTCGACAGACGTGAACGGCAGATGGAGATAACGCTCCGACCCGGCTGAGCTCTCAACTGAAGTAAAGAGACACAAGGAGTCTCAGGAGGAGGAAGACGAGGAGGAGGAGATGAAGATGTCCAGGCATGTCAGGTGGTTTCATTATCAATTCACTGATTCATCTACAGGCACAGATTTCAGGGAGCGATGCAGGAGACACGTCATCCTAAATATTTGAGCGTGTGCGTTGGTACCCCGAGAAAAACATGAAAGATGCAGAGGAGTTTTGTTTTGACAAAATTAAAGACATTTTCACCACACCTGTCAATTTGTGGTTACAGTTTCCATCCATGTCTGTGAAAACATGGACGCTTCACACACAGAAGATCACCAATTCAGTATCTGACCAAATGTCTCCCCTTCTGTTCCTGAGATATGACGTTAAAACATGATGATAGTTCATTATTTTATCCTGTTAGACATTAATGTGAAGTTCTGTCATAACTACACAATGGGCAAAGGTATGTCTGGAGAAAAAAGGGACACCTGTCCAACTGTTTAACACGTTAAATCTGTGGATAGAGCTCAAAGAGCAGTGCATGAAGATGGCCCAAGAATCTCACAGAGCTGGAGGAAATCCTCCAAACAAGAACTGACAGACTCTGAGCTGGATACAAAGAGTGTTAAGAAGAAGGAGGCACTACTGAGTACTGACCATGCAGGGTGCCCAAACTTAAAGTTCAGGCCCTTTTCATTTTTTATTTTGAAACTGGACAAAATTTAAACAAAAAAGTAAACTGATTCAAAAAGCTTCCTAGTGCCAAAAGTTGCTCCTAGTGACAAGATTCGAAGAAAATTCTTGTGATGTTTTCTTAGATTTTCCCTTAAAGTTAAGAGGAGTGAATCTTCATAACTGAGGAGGAAGCAAAATTTACTCTGTTTGTAGGTAAGGTTACCTGTTAATAATGAGGCTTTGTTGACACTAATTACAGGTGTAGTCTTTTAACACGATCTAAAGTGCAGTAAAACACGTTGTAAAAGGTGTAAAATATGTATGAATGTGCAGCCTGCCAGTGTTTAGTGCCACAGCTTCATGATAACAGAGCTAATTAATACAGTTTAAAATCTCACGCTCAGTTTATGGAAATATGGAGGACGGATGATAAAACTATTTCCTCTGACTCAGCAGTTAATATTTGAATTCAGAGGGGATTTTTAAATCATTTACACTGAACTTTAAGAGACTCTTGTGCTGCTGTGATCTGATAAAATAATCAGTTTAAGAGATGTAAGTGCTTCTCGTCCTCCTCTCGTTCCCTCTGTATTCTCTCCATCAAAGCAAAGAGAAATGGGTCTGTTCCAGAGGGATGGAAACCACAGAGGAGCGGAGAGATATTCACTCTCACTGTCCCTCCTTCATTTATTTCAGTTTTGTTACTCCTTTTCCTCACTCTACATTTTTCTGTTATATCTTCCACACCATTTCTTTTTCCTTCTTCTCCCCCCTTATGTTCGCTCACCTTTCCTTCCCTTCTCTCTCCCATCATTCATTTCCTCATCTCTACTTCCTCTAATTATTGCATCCCTCTTTGTCTTCTTCAGACTCTTTTTATGTTCGTCTTCTTCCTCCTTTTCTTCAGCTTTCTTCCTCTTTAATCTGTTTTACACTGCCTCTTCAAGGCGGGAATTTCACGCCATTAGCTGCCTCGCCGTTCTGTATAAAAGGTACAATCATGGAATGGGGGGACAGAGTTGTCTACCCTTAAACGGCCGTACAAATGAGCCTATTTACCTGAAATCCTGAGTGCAGACACTGGTTATAAGTGTGTAGGCATATCGTCCGTGGCTCTGATAGCGCTGCACTAACATGGTCAACTTTTCTGAGTTTAACACAAACTGATATTTACAGAACAAAGGAAAGATATCTGTTATATCTATCAACGGGTGTGTGCCAAGACGGTGTCCCTCTGGTGCTCGTCGTACCAGTGCCGAAACAATGTCTATATAAACAGGACAGCCAGCAGGACGGGATCATTGGTGTGACATTTTGATGATGTTTTATGCGTGCGACCCACTGCAAGAGGTTTAAAAAGTAGCTGATAGCAGTTAGCAGCTAACTCAAAGAAGAGCAGTGACCAAAAATGTCCGCAATCGGGAAAACAATGAGGTTCAGGGGCTCCTTGTCCTCTGAGCAGAGGATGAGATCAGCGTCCATATAACAGGGATGGTAAATGATTGTTACTGACATGTTGCTGCCAAAACACATGTTATATGTCACACCAGAGGCTGGCGCTGTCATGTTACATGTCATGCCTTTTTTGACTGTGTGTTGCTGGCATGCAGTCTAAAATCACACACTGGAGTGACATAATGCCACTGTTGTTTGGTTCTGTGTAAAAATGCAAAGGTGGGATAAAGAAGGGACTTTGTGGACATCTCTGTGTGAAAAGGGCTTTTGTGTCATCTTGCATCCCTTGTCCTCTCTCCTTCCTTTCCTTTCTCTCTCCTTTTTAGCTCTCCTATTCACTCCTCCCTCCCCCCTCTGATCCCTAGTCTCCTTCCCTTCAGCTCCTCTCTTTCCCTTTCCTCTCCTTTGGTCTATCTCCTCCCTCATCTCCTCCCTCCCTCCCTCTCTCCTGATGAATGCAGACGACTGCTCGAGTGTCCCAGGAGCCTCTTTAGTTTCCTCTCTGCAGGAATAATAGAGCAGGAGGGATGGCGCCGTTTCCTGCGTGCTGTTTTAATGATTAAAGCGGTCCATATGGTGTCCACCGGCTAACGACCACCAGAGGACCCGTACATTAACAACAACAGAGAGCAGCTCTGCAGACGCAAATAAAACCTCCTCTCGCACCAAAACTGCCGTCGACGTGCTCCGGAGCGAGACCGTCAATCCCGACTGAGCCCTAAGCCCCGCCCTCTGGGTGCCATAACTGCCTCTGATTGGAGAAATGGCCCTTCAGGGCAGAGCTACAAGTGCTGCGAGTAGTAGAGGGGGGAGGGGAGGAGGGTTGTTTACAATAAACAGGACAACACTTGTTTACATCAGCTGCAGCCAACTGTGCAGACTTACATTACAAACTTCAGTGTGGCTGAGATTTGTGGTTTCTATGGTTACCACAGGAAACAGATTCTCGCAATGGGAAGTCTCCTCGATATTGTGTTTGACATTTAAGTGTTTTTGCCCTGGGAACACTGTTGCCAGGCAACTGACAACAAACGCGGACCTTGAGTTCTTTCATTTACAGAAGTGGTTTTCGATCCATCATCGTGTTTATGAATGAAAATACTCACTTTAACCCCGACATTTCAAAACACGCCGGCAGTAAGCATCAGAAATCTTCCACTCATGAAGGGCTGAATATGTCGTTCATAACCTGCTCACTTCCTGCTCTCCTATCGGTCAGGACAAGTGTTTGTTGCTTTGCAGTTGCTTTGTGTTTCTCTGTGGCAGTTTTGTGTCTATCTATGATCCTTTTATTGTCACTCAGCAAATCATCAGTGATGCAAAGCAGAACAAAATTACAAGCATGGTACTGTTAAAAACACAGATAAATAAACTGTAGTCGTTTTGTGAGCGCATCAAGTGGCATCTACATGATGTGAAACACATGATGTGAAACTGGATCAACACGTCAGCCTGATAAACACAGACAGAGCTGAGAATAGTTAAAATGCACCTTTGCTCCGCCATCAAAAACAACCTGACCTTCCCTCCGTCCCAAACTCCCCTCAGGCTCTGACAAAGAAGCTTTGAACAATCTATATTTACACACACACACACACACACCATATGCTGCTTTACAGGCGCAGGTACACACATGGACACCGGGGGCAGCGTCGTGGGAGGAAACCCAGCTTTACATTTAGCAGCTGGCTGTCATCGTTAGAATGATGATGAAGAAAGAGCAGGAAGCATTTTAATTAGCGTTTCCTGTGAGGAGATGAAGGACAGACGGCAGGTAACGTTAAGTCTGCAGCTTTCTGTTTGGGCTCAAGTTTCAGTCTCTTCTTCCAGGAGACGTTTGCTTTAGTTTGGGCCGTCAGGAGGCAGCTGCTCCGACGTTATATTTAAAATAACATATTTGCTTTAAGCTTTATTTTCTTACAGTTAGATAAACTATCATTCTGAGTCTTCCTAAATTTTACGTCTCATTTACCATCTGTTAAGAGTTTTGAGTTTTCCCACAGTCAGTATGAAATAGATTTTTTATGGGTCCCATCTGCAAAGTGAGACTCATCCATCAGTCTGAAGATGCTGTTTCTAAAATGAGATAACGACACAGTTTGAGGTTGTAACGTGTGCTGGTTTAGAATAAAATACAATAACACCATGACGCCTCAGACATGTGGCTGGTTACATTTGGTGTAATGGATTATCCTTCTCAAACTGGTTTCTTTTCACAGCCCAGTCACCAGGAAAAAATGTCAGCATTGTACATTTCTGCAAACCACAGATACAAGTATGGTTCAATATAGGACGTGGAGGGGATAGAGGATGGTGTGACACCTACATAAGATGCCTGCCAGACTGCAGACCGCTGTTCAAGACAAAGGACACATTCACACTGGCACTATTTGGTCCGCTTTAAATGAACCCTGGTCTGCTTCCACGGATAGTTTGGTTCATTTGGAGTGATGTGAACGCTCACTCGAACTCTGGTGCAGACCAAACAAGCGAACCCTGGTCCGCTTGAAAACTCAGTTCACTTGCGAGTGAACCCTGGTGCGGTTAGCTTACTGTGGGAAATGCAAACGGACTATCCAGTGAACCAAAGACAGGAAGTGACATAGAGCGCAGGGCATTTTGGGTAGAAAAAAATAAAGCCAACAGCGCAAACCAGGTGAAGCAGTTTTTAAATTGTTTAGCGAGGGGATGGTGGCACGCAGATTTAATCGGTCAGCAGATCAGTGTTGCATCAAGGTAGAAAAAACCTTGGTATGAATGCGCCCTAACAAACAACCAAACCAGTTGTTTTTTAGAAACCTGTCCCTGCGCTTCCACCAAAACCTGGTATTTTTAGCCCGAACACGATCTCTTCTGAACCAAAACCTAGTGGTTTTTGTGCCTAAACTTAACCACAAAATTGTCACAAAATGCAGTAGACATCACTATGATTTAGTCTAACACTATTTGCTGTGACAAAAATGAATGCTGAGGATTTTCAAGTCTAGGTAAAGTATGTAAGTTGTGTAATGAATTTGACACACCACAGGAAAATGTGGTATCAACCACCAAACCAAAGTTCTGGGATTAAAAAATTGCTAAGTACAAAATAGTTTTCAAAATCCCCAAAACATGCTGCTCTGTGCCTGGAACACCTCTAACAGGAGGCGCCCAGGAGGATCCTGATCAGATGTTGAACCACCTCAACTTTTTGGCACAAAGGAGCAGCGGCTCTACTCCGAGCTCCCTCTGGATGTCTGAGCTCCTTACCCTATCTCTAAGGCTGAGCCCAGACACTCTACAGAGGGAACTCATTTAGGCCCCATGTATCAGTGATCTCACTCTTTCAGTCACTACCCAGAGCTCATGACCATAGGTGAGGGTTGGAACAAACATGGCGGTAAATCAAGAGCTTTGCCTTTCGGTTCTTCACCACGATGGTCTGACGCAACATCGTGAACTCACCCGGGGACTGACGTACCACACTGATGCTATGTGTTCTAACATTAGTGGTCACGTAGATTTTATATAGTAGGGGCGGGGTTTATGATGAGGTTGGCTCCAGTGTGTCATCGAGCCATGATTTCAGGCCCACTGAACATTTTAACAGTCCAACTCCACCATTCAGTCGCACACAGTTTGAAGTCTTTTCACATTTTTCTTCACATGTATAAAGTGTAGAGAAAAAAATCACTGATTTTGCTCTCTCTGACTTTAATGACTGTGTGTGTGTGTGTGTGTGTGTGTGTGTGTGTGTGTGTGTGTGTGTGTGTGTGTGTGCAGACAGCAGAAGAGTAACAGTGTGTAGAGACATGAAAAAGGCTGGGAGGAGAAGCAAATCGCTGTGTACGCCTCATGATTCTCATGTTTTAGTGAACACAAACAGAAACTTGTGGGCAGCGCTGCTCTTTGCACTTAGCGTAGTGAATAATTTAAAGCCTTTTTTCGTAAAACGCTCTTTAACGGAGAGTCTAAACATTTGGAACGACTCGCAAAAAGGCACTCTGAAATATCCTCGGCTGTTAATAACAATAATAAATCCGACACACACCACAGCTTCACTGCGGAGTTGTTGCAAAGAGGAAGATGTGAAGCTTAATTAACTTCCTGCTGCTAGACAACAGGCATTTACAGTATATTTATACTTCTGGCATTTAGCTTGACAGTTACTTTTTCTAACTTTTCTCTCTTTAAGTATAAATACAGCCGTCATGTTTAACGTGCCTGACAGTGGGGAAATACTTAACATAACTATTCCCAAACTGTTCCCTGTGATTGATGTTTTTAGTGATTTGTTTATTTTATTTCCTTTTTTAAATTTTAACTCCATCCACATGAACAGTTTCGGAGTGTCACAAAGTGTTTTGGGGCCTTCAGACTTGAGTATCTGCTGTTTCCAACTCTGATTTCATACTTACATTTACCTAAAACTTAATTAATTTTGTATCTGACACACCTAATTGTTCACAAGCTACTTGATCTAAATATTATTATTTTTTAATGTATCCACTTTTCTAAGAAGTCGTGTAAATCTCCCAGAATGCATTTTGTCAAATGAACTTCCTGCCGTAAAGCAACAGTAAGAAGTTTGGAGAAATTCACAACTTAAGCTTTCTTTCCAAGAGTTAGACGAGGAGACTGAAACTACTCTCATATCTGTATGGTAAAATACGAAGCTAGACCCAGCTGGTCATTAGCTTTTTTAGCATGAAGACTGAAAAAGCTTGCCTGACTGTGTCCAAAACTAAAATAACAAATAAAATAAAATTTTAAAAAATCTGCCTACTACAGTCTCCAGCGACTTTTTTCCGGATTGAAAAAAGTCTTGGAGGCCGACAGAGAATTTAACAGTGCTTGGACATATTAGCTTTCTTCTACCACCAACCCTGAAAAGTTAAAATACCAAACTCTTATAAAAAGCTCACTGCAGAGTAGGCACCTGGCGGTAAAACATAATCAATAAAGGCTCATTTAGACCTATGCTGATTGCCTATTTTAGGGTGTTACCTTTAATGTGAGGCTCAAATATGTTTTAAGGATCAAGGCAGATTATTTGAGGGCCTTTTTTTTTTTTTCTAACAATGACTCATTTGATAGTAAAGGTTGCTGACCCCTGCTCTAGAAGGCTACCAACTGTTTAATTTGTATCTGCAATTAATAATTTATCAAAAAATAAATAAATAAAATACTTGTCGTCGGTGTAACGACACAAATCCACACAAAGATATCACGATACTACTGTGTGTTGATTTTCTGCAACATCCATACCCATAATCCACGAGTAAATTCACTTGAGTTCAGGAAGTATAAAATATTTATGTCCACAGGCTCATTTTATCTTTGATATTTTATCAAAGAATCAGATATTCTCTGATATTTTTTTTATCTTATGTTCTGATGATTCAACCAGGAAAGCTTCATATCCATCCCATCTACCCAGAGTGCTCCAACCGTGAGCACCTCACACTGTCTGCAGAGAAAATGAACGAGACTCAAAGGAGAAGTCCAGTATTTTGCACTTTGAGCCCATTCCTGGTTGTTCATGATGAAATAGAGTGGTTAAGACCAAAATCTTGACGATTGCTCCTTCTCTGAGAATTTGAGAGTGTGTCAACTTCCGCTTGATCGTTGGTTTGACCCTGAAGCGTTATACACTCCAGCCCACTTGATGGCGATAATGCTCCTTTACGTGAGTGTCGCCAACCGACAGGAAACCATTGCAATGTAATGGGACACAGGAAGAAGCAGAAGAAGAAGGCTGGCGTTGTGTTCAAAGGCATCGTACTGTGAAGGTTGTTTACAAGCCAGTAATAATGGGCAAGTTTTGTGTGGTCAGCGACTGCAGGAGAATTCCTCCGAAGAGGAGGAGCGCACACAGCACTGTCGAGCCGGCACTTTCTCTGAGCTAAAAGACTACAATGACTACAACCTTGTCGTAAACAACCCCCTTTCTGTTTCCAGTGGCAGATTACTACCAACGGACAATGAGGCTTCCTATAGGAAATCAATGCATGGACAAAATGTCAAATAAATCATCACAGAAACCACAGTTTGCTACGATTTTTATGTGGGAACATCAAGGAACACCACTGACCACTGGGTGAGTTTCATGGCTTTGAAAACCAACATTTAAGGTGGTTTTAGGACAGATTTACACATGGCCATAGAAAGCACTGTTAAGCCAGGCAGGGGAAAGACAAATTCTCTCAAATTCTCAGAGAAGGAGCAACCGTCAAGATTTTCATCTTAACCACTCTATTTCATCAGAAACAACCAGGAATGGGGCTCAAAGTGCAAAATACTGGACTTATCCTTTAACTTCCTAATGACACTTTGAAACACTATAAATCCCAAACACTTTGTTTACAGCGGGCCTCTGCTTCATAATACTGTTAGTCTAATTTCAAAGTCACATCGCCAACTACTGGCCTGGCATATATACTACAGCATTTTTGGTCATTTTTGTGGCTCTGTGTGCACGCCGGTTGTTATCAAAATGCTGTCTTCTGAACGCGCAACTTTTTTAAAAACAAGAAATTATTCCATTTTCAACGGATTGTTTTTCGTGTAAACATGGCCTTGAAGATAGGGGGAGGAGCTCAGACATCCAAAGGGAGCTCAGAGTACAGCCGCTGCTCCTTCACATCGAAAGAGGTCAGTTGAGGTGGTTCAGGCATCTGATCAGGATCCTCCTGGATGCCTCCTGTTAGAGGTGTTCAGGGAACGTCCCACTGGTAGGAGGCCCCGGGGCAGACCCAGGACACACTGGAGGGATTATATATCTCATCTGGCCTGGTAACGCCTTGGGGTCCTCCAGGAGGAGCTGGATAGCATTGCTGGGGAGAGGGACGTCTTGAGTGCTTTGCTCAGCCTGCTGCCCCCGAGACACAGCCCCGGATAAGCAGAAGAAAATGGATGGATGATTGGATGTTATTGTGGCAGTGATGTTTTATCTATAAATGCTATATCCAGAGCTATAAGATCTGGCTGTCTTCATGGAGCTATAATTACCATCACTGTCATGACGCTACTAAAAACCAGTTAACAGCTATAGTGACCTCCCACTCTCACCAGCATCCCAGCCCATTATCTGATTAGTGTTTTGGTAAATTTAACCTTGCTGATACAAACACAATCCGTCCCAATTTACCCGATCTGCCTTGTTTTTCTATCCCCTCGAAGTGTTTTCACGTCATTTGTTCTTCTTGATAAAAGCACTAAATGAAAGCCATCGAGCTCGACACGTCGGGTCAGATGGAGAGCTGGGAGTAATAAAGACAGAGACAGATGACAGAGAGCACGACTGATTGAAGCACAGAGAGTGAAGAAAATGTGATAAAATGTCTGGAGGCTGTTAAGAGCTCCCGGGCCTTTATCCTCGCAGAGCACGGGGCAATTTCACGGGAAATGGAAGAGGTGGGAAGCAGGTGAGGAGAAGGAGTGGGACAGACACTGAAAATGGAATAAATTACTCCGTCCTCAGAGACAGAAATGAGTGGAACTGCTACCTCTGAATCCATTTTACTATTGAGAGCGGACTAACGCAGGACTCGATTAGCATCAAAGTCCCAGATCAGAGAGAAATATGATAAATTGGTGCTAGAGTCAAGAGATAATGTGGTCAAAGTGAAAATATCTTGGCGGTTGTAGTCGTTGCTGCTGCCTCCGCTGATTTAAAAAGCAAACCTGCAGTAACCCAGAGAGACGCCTCTTCACCCACTTCAAACGATAACAGGCTCTAATGACGGATAATAACCACAGAAAATGGAAAATAATGAATGACATATAAAATAAATACTCTTTTCTGCCACTGTTCTTTGACTCCATCCATCAATTAAAACACCAACCTAAAACCTGTGAACACATGAGCCCGTGTAGTTTGGTTTACTTTCATCTTGTTGCCCATTACTGGAACAGTTTGTAACACATCCTCTGACAGCAGCCATGTTGGCTAAAACCTGACCTGCCGGAAATCCATCTGACAGCCAGATTGATGATCATTCAAATAATTAATCAGACGCCTCCGTCCTCATCAGATCAATCGGCAAACGACAGCTGGGCTGGAGAAATTTGGCCAGAGTCAGGGTGACTGATCCAGGGTCAAAATGAGGTTTGTTCTGGACATTTTGTGACACTGAAGGAAGCTTTTGAGGGAAACTTCCTGGGCTTGAGACAAACGCTGAGACAAGCTGAGACCTACCGAGACTGGACGGACCAACACAAAGTCTGTCTCCACTGACTTGAACAGATGTTTTAGTGTTTGACAGTCAGGAGGGAGTGCAAAAAAACAGTGAGCACAATGAACCATTGCAGCCTTGGAGGTAGACGACCCCTCAAGTCCCACAAGAACGCCAACTGTCACCAAAGAAAACACAGACACTAACTGGAACATGTTCTTACACTAAAACAAACATGGCTGCCAACTGTGACGTGTTCCTTAACGAGAGATGATTGAACTTTACTCACAGTAAATGTCGAGGAAAAAAGTTGAGTCAGGATGTTTGCACTAGACAACTAGACTGTTACCATTCAGGGACGTGTCCAATAAAGCGTTTTTTTCTTGACACCGGAGTATTTTCTAATGCTTTGCAATTGAGGCACTGCAAATTTACACTGAATTTTGCATTTAAAAAGTGTAAACTTTGGGTAAATACACTGCGCTCGTCACTGTCACTTCGGCCGTTCATCACAGCAGAGGAGGGAAAAATACAGCCAAGACAAACCATCACATCTTAGAAGCAGGGGCATAAATATAGACAGTGGACACTAAGGATGCTCCTGGCAGACTAAACGAAATTTTTAATTAAGCCTAGTCGACTAGTCTAAAAAAGGAAAACACTCAGTTTATTGTTAAGTATTTGAAACATTGTCCTAAAAAATACTGTGTGCATTAAGAGCCCTTTGAAGCCTTTAATCACAATCTTCAACAACCATGTCGGATCTTAAATGCTGCTGAAGTACGAGACACTTTGGCCGTGCGGTATGAATGGTGAACATGACGGCAACTCAGTCAACAACATCCAAATGCAAATGAGCTGAATGTGGTTGCTCATTGCAGTCGAGGTTTATTTCTGACACAGCCTACAGTGTTTTTTATTTTCTAGATCAAAGTGCTGCCAAAGCGCGCTGATTTTGTGAGAGGACATCTCTCTTATTTAAAACTCCAGTCTACTCCAGCATTACTGCGGGAAGGGGGTCTGCTGTCTGACGGCTCTGTAGCACCCACTAGTGGCGGGCGGCTGCATGACAGTTAAGCGGCCTTGTACATGAATAAAACACTAATTGGTTTAACAAACTAATATTTCTGGTGCCGACTAGCGTTTAGACGGCTAATCGCGCTTCCTTAATGTCGCCCAATCCTATATCATAGCAACCAGACACAACCAAAACATAAGTCCCTCCAAAGCACTCTCAAACGCTACCACCAGGGTGTTTCCTGAGGAGCGCCTGGTGTTTTCACTGGTGAAAAAACACAGTTTGACTCTTCATGTTGTGGCACTGTAATGAAGCTAGCAAGTTAAAGGTTTCCGTATCTAACAGGAAAGACCCTGAAAAGTCTATTTCCCTTGGATTTAAGGACGTGAGTGCTTTGTTCAAACCGTATGTGTGTGTTGGATTCACTGCCTGTAAAAAGACACTAAACTTTCTTTTCCCTCGTTCTTTTATTTTGCAGCTGGAGCAGCATCCAGGCAGTCTGATGTGTTAAAATAGCACAGAGAGTTGATATTTACTGCCTGGTCTGTATTCCATGCATTTTTAATGCCACGCTCATTTAAATTCGACTCTCCCCTGTTTTTAAGATGGCATTATGCTAATGTCGCATTGTTTGTCTGAAAATTGATATGTGCTGCAGTGTTTTTGGTCAGGCTTCGCCCAGCCACACAGAGTTTACATCTCAAAGGAGCTGACTCGTACACGACTCGGGAAAACACAAATCACAGTTTGTGCTGTGAATCTTCAAAGAGAGTCAGAGCGAGGACGCAGGGCCGCCGTTACATGTGTCCATATATCAGCACTGCTAATTATCCAGTTAATTAGCACAGTGAAAGACCGATGAGGAAAAGTAGCTAATCAGAGGGGCGAAGACTCCGGGGAGAGGAGCTCTACCATGAAACGACATCCACCATCTTCCTCTGCTGCCTGGAGGATGTGGAGACACGTTCGTTAACGCCGACGTGTGAAGGTCTGAGTTCCTCCCAATGTTTCTACACAATACAGACGTTTGCTGACAGAAAACTCCCCGTCGCTGTACTCATTAACCTTTAGAACAGCCTCATTCACCAAACTATAAACGTAACAGGATGTAAGATCTGAACCAGTCTCATTATTTTGTGTTAAATGTACTCAACCAGATTATCCTCACTGTCTGGTATCAGACCAGAGTCCAGTCAGTCAGAGCACCGAAGCACCGAATCAAAGGTCATGGATGCAATAAGCATGAACATGATTAAGAAAATATCATGATGATCTGCTAAATATAGATATTAATTACATACTGGTGGACATTTTGTCCTGATGCAGGTGCCACAGGAAAGCTTCAGGTGCCACCAAAGCTATCAGAATTCATCTTCTGGTGAGAATGAATATTCACAGGAAATACAAAATCTGAGAGTCGTTGTCGTAGTGAGCCGATCCAGAAAGTTGTTCTGATCAGTTTCAGGCTAAAGTACTTCAGGCAGGGCGTATAGAACAGTATAAATGTGTTCATTTCAACTGCCCCTCGTATTTGAAACAGCTTTTGTCTCCATGTAATTCTTCATATCCATTCAGACATATGCAATATCCCTTTTTCTTCGACCCTAGAATATTAAAGACGTTGGACGAAGGTCATTCTGATACAAAGCTCCATCTGACTGGAATAATGTCACAACAACTTGGTCATGTTTCTCAAATGTCGTACTAAAAACTGCTTCGTAACTATTCAAGGTCACAGTATCAAATTCTAATTTTTCTAATTCTTTAAAGGCCATTTCTCCCAGCCCTTCAATACACATTCTCAAGACAACACAATAATGTAGTTCTGTCAATACTTGGTGGATATATAACAAGGGTTCTTTGAGCAGGGTTATCCAGGTGATTGCGAGGAGGAAGCCTTTTATATGGCCTTACAGAGATCAAGAAATTCACTATTAAAAAAGAATACACGCCAGAAAAAGAAACACTCCATCATGCTTAGTACATCCTGTACCTCCTGATGTCATAAATTGGGCTCCATTATTAAAAACCACAGGCACATTTTATCATCAGACCAAGCAACATCTATGGACTTAAGAGCCATTGATAGTTACTTTCAATGGTGATTTTTATTTAAATTATAAATCATTTTGTAATTAATTTTACCTTTTATATATTTTCTTCTTCCCTCTTTTATTGTAATTCTGTATCCTGTATTATGTTTTATATCTTATTGCTCTGTAAAGCACTTTGAATTGCCCTGGTGTATCAGATGTGCCTTAGGAGACGGTGTTTTCTCAATGATGTCATCACATGTTCCATGTTTCATGTAATTTATATGATTAAATGTCCGCATTGGTCTGTAGTGTTCATTACGCAGAGAATCAGTGAACACAAGAGCTCCATTAGGAGAAGTAATGGAAAAGATTACAGAGATGTCATCATTCATCACACAGGCTATTTCTGTTCATATTGTTGTAAACACACTATAATGTGTTGTTGGTGTTTAATTAGTTCCTGTTTTTCTCTTTCATGGCCATGTTTGCGACACCCACCTCCACCTGCTGGGCAGGTTCAAGCAGTATTTGGGGGATTTCTTCTTTAATTTACACAGAACTGCAGAATTATCAACACAATATTTTATATTCCTGCAGCAACCTGAATCCAAAGGTATTCCTGTGCATGCCTCTTAATCTGCAGCATCTTTTATGAAGCTGTCTGTCTGTTTGTTTGTACGTGGCTGTACTTGTGTTTACTCTTAATCCATGTTCTGATGCCATGTTCCTCTCACTGCATCGACCCCCAGTTTCTCAGAGATCAACACAGTTTTATTTTTTAAACTACGAGACCAACATGCGCCGCTTGTTTTTGTATCATATCAGCTTGTTTTGTTTTTCCTCTTTCACACCTGTGCTCGGTTTTCAGTGCAGATATCGATCTCACCTGATCTTACCCGAGCTGCGGGGCAGTAACAGAGGAGGGTGAGGAAGGCCATGGGAGGGACAGATGAATAAAGATAAAGTGAGGAAGACAATATTACCTTCCGTTGATCTCCCATTTGTATTCAACTCAACTTGTCGCCGTCAGAAGCAGCAGCTGAAACATTAGCAGCCTGCTTTTTTAAAATATGGGATGGAGGTCGGGAGAGTACTGATGAGGAAGAGGAGGAGGAAGATGAGCAGAAGTTAATCCAATAAGCTGATTTCTTTTCTCAGAAAAAGTTTTGTGTTAAAAAAAAGTCAATATTCTGTCAGAGTGTCATTTCTTTTAACTACATTGTCTTTGTTCTTAGTTACAGGTAAAGTACATATACTGAAACACAGCGTGGACATAACAACATGAACACCTGAACCTTTGGCTGAACTACAGAGTTGAATCAACACGACTCTTTACACAGTCTATGGAAGACAATCGTGTCAACAGACTCTCACATTTGTAAGAAAATAGAGTGTAAATTAAAGATGTATAGAGCTGATCCAAAAGATCGATATCGGTGCTAGCAGTGTCACAATACCAGGAATTTAGTTGTCAATACATAACCAGAGGAACTCCATGATTCTCAGTACCTGATTTAATGCCACGTCAAAAACAAAAACCAAACATCAAATCCCAAAACATACACTCCTTTATTTAAAACTTTGAATTTCCTCGTTAACCACTGATGATCTGCCTCAAACTAAAAGTACTAATCTCCGTAAATTCATTCATACAATCCAGCACCATCCATTTCAGCAGCTTGTAATCATTTGTAGTTTTGCTCAGTTTGTTGTTGACATTGTGTCTGATAGGCATTAATGTGTTTATCGGTGTTAGCCCTGAAGTTAGTGTGGGTGTAGCATCGAATATTGAAAGGTGAGTCTTATATCAGATTTATGTATGAGCCCAGGAGGATATTAAAAACACTCACATTTTGTCTAAGAGTCTTTCTGCGGCTGCTTTCAGTAAAACTTCTGACGTGTTTGACACTTTGACGAGAAAACCTGAAAGTTCTCTTTATAGCGAGACTTTGTTTATGTGTGCAGCCGGTGTGGTTAAATCCATACGTGTGATATACAGCTTCCCATGTGCAGGGCCTGCACTTGAAGGCAGCTGTCTTCGGCTTTATTTTCAATTCCACTCTGACTTTCCCTTAAATCTAATCTCCCTGCAGCTCTGAATAACAAACTGAGCTGAACAGCTGAGCAGCAGCTCGGTTATATGAGCCGAGCCTCCGGTTACAGCGTCTCTTCTTCTGCTCTGCTGCTGCTTCATTGCCTGACCACCGTACTTTTATTGCTCCTTTATATCAGGGATTCATCTCGGAAAATAAAACAATACACAAATTGGCCTCTTCAACCCAGTCAGAGCCTCCAGCTTCACTCTCTCCGTCCAAATATGCATCAAACACACAAAACTTTACTCTGAATTCTGATGGCGATCCCAAAGTTTCCAGAGATAAAAATATGTCAGGCTCAGTTTGGTGGAAAAGTGTCAGACTGATGCACACGGCACCTAGAATATTTCAATTTGATGATACTGTGCAGCCAAAAAAACATGCAGTCTTGGGTTTGAATACTTCACACGCAGAAGAACCACAAAGCGTGCCAATTTTCCATGGAGTGCTGCCCACTTGCTTTCGGTGCCCGTGTTAAACAATTGAGCTGTTCACACTGGACGCAGCAGGACGCTGAGCTCCAAGGCTGGCTCACAATTTGCAGAGATAGTTTCAGCGTCTGATCTGGCAGGAAAACATACTGATAATCTATTTTAAATGATATAAAGGAGCCGATATAAATTATCTGACCGTGATAAATTTGCATCCCATGCTTCCGCATATTTGTCAGTTGTGTCTAAGTTGTGTGAGGACGTAAACAGAGGGCTCGGCAGGGACGGAGCACCTAGCAATTATAAATTACATGTTGTTTTATTAACTTTAAAGTGAATTGCTATCATTTCTGTCAGATAATCTGCAAGGTTCAATGTGCTCCACATTTCAGAGGCAGTGTATTTATTTTAAAATGTTATTTTAGTGGTTAACTTTTGACTGAGTTGCCGTCATGTTCACATTCACACCGCGTGGCGCAAAGTGTCTCATACTTCAAGGGCATTTAAAATCCGACATGGTTGTTGAAGATTGTGATTAAAGGATTCAAAGGGCTCTTAATGCACACTATATTTTTTGGGGACAATGTTTCTAATACTTAACAATAAAGTGTGCTAAATTTCGACTGATTTCTGAGTGTTTTCCCTTTTTTAGACTTAGCCTTTTTTTTCTAAAATCAATAATATTTCCACACTACTGACTTATTCCTGAGTAAATAACGCTATCCCTATCGTCTTTCTCTCAGCTGCTTCCTAACTGCCTGCCGCTGTATGACGGAATCAGACTTTCACAATAAAAGTGTGTCCTAAAGATGGCGGTACAGATCGATGTTTTCACTTTGCATCAATGATATCTGATTGCTGATCACTGAATCAATGTATCAATCACTGAAATCAAAGAAAATACTGATTGAATACTTGAATTGAATAACTACCAAAACACGTTTCTTTCTGATGAACCAAAAAAATGAAATTAACTCATAACTAAATTACGAAGAAATCTAGATTAATTTTGACAGAAAAAAAAAATTTACTCCTGTTGTAAGATTTCAAAAAGAAATCTAACAGCAGTTTGATGACTCCCCTCTCTTGAATCCAAAGTTTTTCCACCTTGTCTGAGTGAATTCACTCCGAATCCTTTGAGACTCGCTGAGAAATTCAAAAGTCTAATTGTAAAGACACAGAGAGCCCATCATCACAAATAAAGCCTCCTCACTGCTGTGAAATAGAAACGTGTTGAGGGTTTTCTTGGAAGCAGACCAAAGCTTTATGGTCGTTTTGGGGCCGGTTGTGTCCCGCTGGGTCTCGTCTGAAGAGCGTTGGCAGTAAAAACCCCTGGGCTCGCACTCACAGATAATGCTGAATATTTCATGTTTTATGTTCCTGCCTTGTGTTTTTTCCAAGTCTCTTCAACACTTGTGGTTCCTGGCAGTGGACGCTGCAGATTATGTCTTTGATGACCATGATTGGGTTTAAAAGGCCCCAAATTATTCCACGGGGGACGCCGTGGGCCGACACATTGCTTTCATGTTCCCTGTTCAATGAGGCGGAGCCAGAAAAAACAAAGCTGAAGCTGTTGCTTTTCAAAGAGAAGGTGTTCTTCAGTGTGTGCTAATGACTTGTCTCTGGTAGCAAAGCTCTGCAGTCGTAGACGTTCTCACTCTGGTTTGGATACGAGAGACTGACAAGATGTGTGGGTGTTTTATACGACATGTTGAGTCTAAACCGTTTTAAACATAAATGAGGGGGGTAGATCAGTGTGAGCATCAAAACATGTCCAGAATTTAACAAGTGGTAAAACTCCTCTTAAATAAACTACACCTTCATCCTCAAACACGACTATATATATCCTAACTAAACCCTTTGAAGAAGCAAGTACCACAAAAATGTCCAAGCATGTCCCCCTTTTCCAAAAAGGTCTTCCCTTTCAAAGTAATGCTGTAACCTTCTAAAATGTCCTTGCCCTGAAAAACTGTCACCTTCCAAAAATCTCTGCCCCTTCAAAAGATGTCCTTACTTACTAAAAATGTCTACACCTTCAAGAAATGTCCTCATTTTCTAAATATATCATTACTTTCTTTCCAAAATGTTATTTCCCAAATTTCCCCAAAATTTCTTTACTTTTTAAACATGCCCTCACATTCCAAAAATTAGCATTTTGTCCTTACTTTCAAAACTGTCCTTCCTTCTTAAATTGTCCTCAACTTCAAGAATGTCCTCCTTTTCAAAAACTTCCTTACTTTCCAAAAATGTTCTAATCTTTCAAAGATGTCCTTACTTTTCACATGTCCTCATTTTTCTCATCTTTCCTCACCTTCCAAAAATGCTCTAACTTTCTAAAAATGTCCACTTTCTGAAAATGTCCTTACTTTCAAAAATTGTCCTTCATTCTAAAAAGGTCCACACCTTCAACAGATGTCCTCACTTGTCGAGGATGTCCTTACTTAAGATAGTCTTTACTTTCTAAAAATGTCCTTCCTTCTAAAATTGTACACACCTAACTTCCAAATGTCCTCATTTTCCCGAACTTTCCTTACTTTCCAAAAATGCTCAGACTTTTCAAAAAGTTCCCATTTTCCAAATGTCCTTCCTTCCTGAAAATGCCATTGAATCTAAAATTGTACACATCTAAGGGAAATGTCCTCACTTTCCAAAAATGGTCTAATCTTTTTAAAGAGGTCCTTACTTTCCTTATGTCCTCATTTTTCTCATCTTTCCTCACCTTCCAAAAATGTACTAACTTTCAATAAATGTCCACTTTCCAAAAATGTCCTTACTTTCTTAAATTGTCCTTCATTCTAAAAAGGTCCACACCTTCAACAAATGTCCTCACTTGTCAAGTAAGTCCATACTTCACGTAACATGTTATTTAACTTTTCTTACTTTCCAAAAATGCGGTAACTTTCGAAAAATGTCCTTAATTTATAAAAATGTTCTCATTTTCAAAGATTGTCTTTACTTTCTAAAAATGTTGTTCCTTCTAACATTGTACACACCTCAGAGAAATGTCCTCACTTACCAAAAATTTTCTAAAAATGCTCACTTTCTTAAAATGTACTTCCCTCTGAAAATATCCAGACCTTCAACAACATCCTCATTTTCCAAATATGTCTTTTCTTTCTACATAAGTCTTCATTTTCCTAAACTTTCATTCCTTTCCAAATTATCTTCCCTTCCCAAACACGTCCTTACTATCTGAGAAAGTCCTTCCCTCTAAAAATGTCCTTACCTTCGGAAAATGTCCATGTTTTCAAAAAATACCCTTATTTTCCAAAAATGTCAACTCTCTTAAAATTTCCACACTTTCTAAAACATCCCCTTACCTCCCTAAAATTTCTTCGCTGTCAAATATGTCCGGACTCACTTAAAATGTCCCAACTTTGAAAAACGTCCTGATTGACTCATGTTCAAAGACTAAAGTACAACAGCAGAGAAATACAGGATGAACTTGGTGTAAATAGTACTAGTGTTTGTTTGTGTCACAGTCCTTCAGTACTTCGTGGCACTTTATGGTTCCTTATTAATTTTAGTTACGGTGGTACTCTCCCCGTCTAATTTTGAGGTACTCTAAAGGTGCATTCCGTGGTAGTTTTTGGTACCGTTTCTAGATGTGATGTGTACTAGTATTTTGTGGTACACTCTAATTCTTTTCCTGTATTTTATGGTTCACTTTACATCTTTGTGGTGAAATATGTGATACTTTGTAGCACCAAATACTGCTGCATAGTGCAGTGCTTAGTGTAGTAATACCTCTGTCTGCTGCAGCCCTCTGTGGCACCACCTCTGACATTCTGTGGTTGTTTGTGAGTAGTTTGAGGTGCACTCTCTGTGTGCTGGTCAGGTCCAGCTCTCTTTCTGCACCATCAGCTGTGTCAGCTGCCGGATCAGAGGTGTGCGGAGAGTTTTGGGAGCAGCGTCCAGCCTTCAGATCCGAGCGGCGGGCAGCAGAGAACAAACATCTGTCCAAGCAGCTGCTGTGATGCCCGGCCATCCGTCACACACACATGCTGGGCGTGATGATTTTCAGCAGTGCCTGTGTTTGAGGCATCATGAGCTCCAGGATTAGGCATTTTCTTTCTTTCTAATCTGTTTTTAACACATATTTTATCCTGCGTGTATCTCAGCAGGTCACAGTGTCTGTCTGAGCACCGCTGAAATTACTGGATTTATCAGAAAATTACACTTTGAGCCGTGTCATGTTCAAGACTGCTGCAAAAGTTGATAACTTGATTCTGTGAATCTCAGCCAGCATCACAAAGTTTCCAAAGATACCAGATACTTCAGAGTGAGGTAAATGTGTTTAAAATGATGCACCAGAGAGATCCACTTCTTCTGCATCTGATTTAAAGGTGCTAACATAAAGAAAGCAGCCTCCTGGGTTTGAGTATTTCACTTTAACTCTAAGTGGGATAAACGTCAGTGAAGTTCAGTAACAATATGTGACAACATCATACCGAGAGGAATAAAGTTTTATCTAAGAAGTTTTAAGCCGTATACCTAAGGGGGAATTTAAGAGGGAAGAAGCATTAAAATAGCTAAAAGTTTCCAATATGGAGAAATTAGATGGCACACAGTTTGGCAGTCAGGCTTTAATGGCATGGGCAGACATAAGACACTGTACGTATTAGGGCTACAACTAACGATTATTTTCGCACTCCCCTTTCCTCTTCTACTAAGTAGACACTGACTCTTATTAGTAAAGAGTGGAGGACCTTGAGAATATATTTTCTGTTTGTTTTAAATAAACTTTTTAATAAAATAAGCTTTAAACCTTTCATGTGTTGTTGTCTTTTACCTTTGCTGAGACTGGTTGTTAAATCAGAACCTGTAGGCCCACTGCTATGCAACATAGTGGGTGTGTTATACAAGGATACGTAACATTTGTACGTTTCATTAGTATCATATCAACGCTTCTAAAACAGTGTTAGATGACACCAAGATGAGACACCTGCCAAGCTTTTTGGCAACTCATCCCTCATTTCCAGCAGCTTTTTAGACACCTAATGTGGGTCTTTTTACCAAACCTAGGTGCTTTCAGCGCCACATGGTGTTTCACAGCTGCATTTCTCGCCCTAAACCAGCTGTGTTTTTGACCAACACTTCACAGCGTTTCCCAGTGGCATTTGAGCCAGCAAACATGGGTGTTTTTAGTGGCACATTAAGGCATTTCCAGCCACGTTTCTGAAACCAAATCTTGGTGTCTTTAACTGTCACATCACAATGTTTCTCAGCCATGTCTGAGCCAGCAAACCTGGCTGTTTTTTCACCAACACACTGCAGCTCTTCTACCTGTTTGTGGCACCAAATCAGTGGTTTTTCCCCAAACCTGGATGTTTTTATAGACACATCAAGGTGTTTTTCAACAGTGTCTGTAGCACCAAACTTGGGTGTCTTTTACTGACACATCACGCTGTTTCCCAGAGACGTTTGAGCCACGACACCTGGGTGTTTTTCTCTGACACACTGCAGCGTTTCCACCTGGAAGTTTTGGGCTAAAACATGATCCTTTCTAACTATAACCAAGTGTTTTTTGTGTCTAAACCTACCCACACCTTCGCCAAAGAGAAACTTAAAGGTGGAACATATCCACTTCAACATAATGTACAAATGTAATCTGTGGTTTGCAGAAACATGCAATGCCAACATTTTTTCTGGCCACTGGTTTCTGATTTTAGTGTCTGTTTTCTCTTAGAAAAGGTTTATCTCTGTAGGGATCCGTTCAATATTGTTGTAGAATAACAATCTGAGCCCGTCAGTGGCGAAAACAAACACTTTTAGTGGACGTACACTGACGGTGCAGCCCCGCCCCGTGTGGTCACACTGCAGCCTGTGCAGCCGGTTGAAAGTTTCCCTTTAAAAGATCTCTGCTGATAAAAAGCCACACTGAAACAATCAAGAAAATAAGAGGAGCAGAAATGTGATGACTCATTTCCACAGCGACACTTTAAGGATTTGAAGCCGGTATTAAAAAGCCGTTTATGATCCAAAGCCTTTTAACTGGTTTCAGCTCATTACAGAGGTGTTCCTCCCACACAGCGATGAAAATACCTGACTGTTAAAACTCTGCTCGTTCCTGAGTGGGCCACCAGAGAGCTGTTCACATCTAAGAGTGGGAAAATATTCAAGCGTCTGCCTTTTTACAACGCCACCAATGGGAGAGATATCAAAGAGGGGTGATGTGAAGATACCTCTGACAGGAAATGTTAGACAATGTCACCGTTCTTCAAATACTGACTGAGCGAGGCGGATATTCTCTAATGAGGCTCCACTGTCGGCTCTCATCTCGTAACGAGTTGGAAAAAGAAACACGGGCTTGGAAACTTCACTTTTATTCTCCAGGCGTTTCTCATTTTGGAACGCAGCTCTTCAAGCTGTTCGGCAGTAATTTTGGCCACTCTAGGGACCCTTAGTCATCGTTACAGGAGTCTGAATACCCTGTTTATTTCTGGAGTTCAGGGTCAAAACTTTTGATGAAGTTAAATCTGTGTTATTTTTGCAGCCACGACAAAAACATTTTCATCTACCGCAGTGGCTGAAAACTCCCCAAGTCCCAGCAGCACTTTCACTATTTCACCAGACAATTTGGACAAATTGGAGTTTAACAGCGACGCTGGCGGGCCGATTGTGTGGGCCTGGGAAGCCTGTTCACACATCATGTGATAATTAGGTATTCTAATGAGCACATTTCTCATTACTCTCACTGGTGCACGAGTCGCTTTATTTTAAACATATTTATTGGATTCATCGTCAACATTCACAAACATGGCTGCTCATGCACATCTACCTAAAACAGTTTTGAGTCTATGAGGAAAAAGACCCTCTATCAATCAGTATGTTCACATGCAGCTTGAGAAAATTTAATTACTGGCTTAGTCCAACTGAAAGCAGACTTTTAAATGCATGTAAACAGCTTAGTCCGACTGAAATTGGACTATCCATAGCTGGACTAACACACCTAGATAATTCGATTGAAAATCAAACTATTGCTGCATGTATCCACTTAGTCCCACTGGAGTCAGACTCCACGTTCTGCGAATGCACCACTTTTTCTCTAGCAGGCTTTCAACCAGAAGAAGAAGGAGATGATGTAGCAGTGCAGTAACTCCCGCAATAACAAACAAACAAACACCATGGCGACCGAGAAGCAGAGGACGCACTTCTACACATTACAACACATTACTAAAGATTAAACCAGTGGTTTCCAACAAGAGCTGCAATAATTAATCAATCTGTTGTCAACTAGGAAATTAATCACCAACTAATTTGATAGTTGGTTTATTGGGGTAATTTTTAAGGGAAAAATAAGTCAAAATTCTCTGATTCCAGCATTTTAAATGTGAAAACTTTCTGGTGTCTTTTAGGGGTGGGCGATATGGCCCTAAAATAATATCATGATATTTCAGGGTATTTACGCGATAATGATGTTCTTGACAATGTGACAAATTGGTGATTTTTTTTTTTTTTTTTTTTTTTTTGTGATTAGCCCTTTAAAACCTGAGCAAACTGGCTTGATTTCATTCACAAACAGGGTAAGAAGGCAACAAACAAAAACATAAATAAATAAATAAATAAAAAGAAATGACCCCCCCAAAAATCCAAGAAATCGATAAAAAAAAAACAAGAAAATAAGTAAAAAAAAAAAAAATAGAAATTTTTTTTTTTTTTTTTTTTTAAAAAGGGAAAATTAATGCTTAAAAATTAAAAATTCTGTACCATAATTTTAAATATGAAATAACAATAATTATAAATATAGTTATTCCCTTGCTTTTATCACCCAATTTTTTTTTTTTAAATAATTTTTAAAGTTTTTTAAATTTGTGGGGCATTTCCTACCAAGTTATAGTAGAATAACAATCACACATTCATATATATGGAGTTTTTTCACTTACATTTACGACAAAATCACTTGACAACACCAACTTCATCCACACACTGCTTTTCATCCAAACCCCCTCTAAATCAATATTCAACATGTATGAATCACGTCGATACACGCAGCCTCTTCCTGAACATGCCGACCTCTCACTCTGACACAAAACCAAATCATCAATCACTGATCGTTTGTTTCTTTCTGCTTCTAACAGCTCTGCAGAAAAACCCATTAAACACACAAGTCAGAGACGACCGCCACTGATTGTGTTTCCAATCGTTAACCGTTTTTCATTAAGGGAATACAGTAACTCATCCTGTCTGTTGAACCTGTTAAACTGTTGTGAGGAACGACTAATCAGACAGGTGGATCAATTCACACAGTCAAAATACACCTGAGAGAATAATCATGAGGCACAAAACATCATCATCACGTCATCCTGCTACATTGTTCAAACACTGTTGAACAGTGTGTGTGTGTGTGTGTGTGTGTGTGTGTGTGTGTGTGTGTGTGTGTGTGTGTGTGTGTGTGTGTGTGTGTGAGAAAAACAGTGAAACACTACCAAGTGTCAGCAGTATGTCTAGTTAGGTGGATGTCAGTAGAATACAAATTTAAAAATTAATATTAAAACTCAATAAAAGGTTAACAAATAAAAATAAAAATAATAAACACTATATATCAGGTTCTAGTTATTTACTGGCCTTGACTTCATTTGTAAATATTAAAACTGGGCAATATTTTGAATCAATTACACAAAAATTTTCGCTAGGCTAATTTATACAATGTAAAATGCCATAGGCTTATGCTAATAACGTTAGCATGTTGTATTTGTTTGGAAAACGCGTTTAGTATAAGACAGTTAATTTGTCAGTGAACCTCATGAGCTGTAAAGGAGCAAAATCATGTACTGTTACCTTTGTTAAATGTTGCTGTTGTCCCTGGTTTTATATGAGGAGAGAGAAGATCGCTAGCTGCTAGGCTAATTTATACAATGTAAAATGCCATAGGCTTGTGCTTATAACATTAGCATGTTGTATTTGTGGGGAAAATGTGTCCAGATAAAGACAAGTGTTTGTCTGTGAATGCTGCGAGTTATAGTGAAGCTGATTTGTGTACTTGAGTTTGTCTCTATTAAGACATGTTTAATGTGTGTTTTGAATCAACTAAACTTAACAGCACTTCACAGAAACTCTGTGGCTGACTGGTGTTTTGGAGGTGTAACTGCAGAGTGACACAAACACACCACCGCACAAGTATAAAAGCTCACAGCGGCGGGTCTGCGCACAACTATAAATCCTGCTTTTGTCTAATTTTGTCTCGCAAAATTAACCGAAACTGACACGCCTGTTTAAAGCCCACCCAAAAAATCCTGGACTCAAAAATAGTGAGGATGATTTCAACAATTATTTTCTAACATATGCCGTGTTTAGAAAGAAATCACTGATTAGGCCTTAAAGACCACACAGTTATCGATTATGTACATGTTACCCATCATGCTTTGCTTTGTTTGGACCTTTAAAGTTTAGCACAGGCACTTTATGAACCGAGCTACAGCTCCCCTGAGGTTTTTTTATAGGAATGATGGGATGCAGTTAGTGCTGCCTCACTATCATAACCTCCATCATCTCAGTTTAAAGCAGGTCTCCTGGGTGTTACGGCCCTCGTGTCTAAAATGAGAAATACTCTCGTGTCAGGAGGGAACCTCGCTGAGTGTACGAATGACCTTTACACCAGGTAAACCTTTCTTTGGTTTGGATGAAGAGTCCTTCAGCTGTCGGAGTCTGACTCCTTTACTGCTCAGGTCGTCTCTAAATAACACAAACCCTTCAGCGTGACTCGCCTTGCTTCTCCGCAATCAAGCAATCCTGCCGCCCGGACGTGGTGCTCGGCCTTCTGATGCTCCGCTGCATCGTCTCAGTCTGTTAGTGTCTCGCTAACCTCCACCTGCAGCGAGCCGACCATGCAGATATCTGTACTCTCCTGGCTCTCTTCATCTCTGTCTGACTGCCTCTCTAACCTCTATCATCCAAAAACAGATACAGCACCGTCCTGTTTCTGTCATCGTGTCTCTCTCTGAAAATATACTCGACAGAAAGACTCAAATCTTCACAGGAAATAAAAACACAATTGTCTGATGTTTCTGCTCTGCTGGGAGAAAAAACCAACGCCATCTTCTACTCAGCTCTGTATATTTGAGCCTATTAATTACAAACCACATATACTTAATTTTACTGATGACCGGCATCTTTAAAATAATCTCTGACTCCTGGCTTCAGTTTATTGCTATGAAACACCCACCAGCTGAGACACGACTTCCTGTGGAGCCTTTCTTTGGACAGATAATCCATCACAGCTGCAATTAGTCACCTTTTCCCTTTTTGTTAAAGCCACATTATGTCATCACATATTTCTGCAGTTGAGAGCGTAATAATTTAAAGTCTCCTCCGAGGTGGATTCAAGGAGAACTAGACCGTTCTCAGCAGAAAATGAACACCATTTTTCACTCGTTCAAATACATAAAATGACCCGTGTTTATGTTTACAACCTCCAGCAGCCGAGGGATTTATGACTCTCGCCTGTCAGGCGGAACAAAGGTGGAGGAAGAGTGACGTTAAATACAACAAACCTGTGAGTGGGGACTTTGACTGAAATCAGCGCTGCGTTGAAACAGCAGGAGGCTGTGCTGGTTGATTCAGGAAACAGCGAGACGATAAAATACAACCCAAGAAGCTTTTTTTTTTCCTGAGGGAATTAAATACTGCAGCAGCTGCAATGCAAAGTAGGAAAGAATGAAAATATAAACCCAACAATAACTAGACAAAGCAATTTCTTGGAAATTGCAGGTGTGAACGCTGCATGTTGAAAAGCTGACGCAACACTGCAATGCTGGCTTTAAACGTTAAATGATAAATTAATGTATGAATACTGAGGAATATTTTAATATTTATGTACAGAGTCAAATGGTGTCAGTCAGGCTCACTGTGCCAAATGTGTACGTCAGATTGCTTCCACAGAAACACTGATTGAAAGAACACAAGCTTTACTGCATTTTGATTAAAAATGATGTCTGTGGAGTGAAAATTGTGGGCGTGACAGTGAGTTACAGAGAAATATTTAAGAAGCTCTCTGCACTCTGAACATTCCCCACTTATACAAACCAATGTAAAAACCTGAAAAGGGCATTTTTACCAAGCTCCAAAACAACCTGAATATTTAAAAAGTTCGAATGGTATTTAGAACGTATGAAAGATGGGGAACATTTCCAAGTCTGAATGGACTTTGTACTTGGAAGTATGAATAAAGAAATAGGCTTTGAAAATGCTTGAAAAACCTTAAATGTGTGTGTCAAACTTGAACATTTCTCCACTCATTTAAATGGAGAAAAGTCCCCAAAAAACTGAATATTTCAGAAAGTTTGAGAGATATGAATGATAACAAAAAAAACCAAGCACTCTTGCTCTAATTGGGCTGAATATTTTGATGTTTGAATGAAGTTTCTATGTTGAAAAATGTGGAGGGAGTAGTATGAGAAAAAAAGTGGGCAGAATTTTTGCGTAGAATAACCAAGTATTGATGCACAATAGTGGATTTTTGCCAATAAAGCTTCTATCTGCAGATATTGATGATGTGCTGACAATGTTGTACATCCCTACAGTAAGGTGCAAATCTAAAGAATATACAATATACACACACAGGACCAGCGCCATTTATTTATTATGGAAAATATCGATGTATATCTTAAATCTTATAATCCAGGTAAAGATATTGAGATATTGATTTTGTTCCATCTCACTCACCCTTACTCACAGACAAGACTATTTTCATCTTTCATATCCACGGTCAAAAGCGACACAGTAGAAATACAGAGCTGAAGCCGTTAAGTCATTAACCAGGAATGTGTGTTTGCAGTTTGTTTCCTGTTTCCTACAGACAGTGAACCTTTCTTTAATCCACACTGTAAAAAATCTGGATTTTTTAAAAAAAAAAATAACTTTTGGTCCTCAAATCGGGCCTGTCATATGTTATCGACTTATTGTGCAACAAGAAGCAATGCACCCAAATTCATACACTTCCCATCCCATATGCAATCACATGACCAATGCACTGACGGCAGTAAACAAAGAAGCAGTCCCGAGCGCTTGGAAGGAGCCAGGTTGGGGTGGAGGATGGGTCACAAAAAAACAGACTTTGGTCAAGGAATTTCCCCTTGAGGTGCATGTTCGGATCTGTGAGAACTTAAAGTCATTTTAAAGTATGTCGTCTTCATGTTTCTTTTCCTAAACCTAACCTCCGTAAGTTTACGTTGATTGCATAACTCTACCTCAAGGATGAAACGTCATTTGCAACTTCACAAACTGTTGTGCATGCATTTTTCGTAGCATATCATATGTACAGTTCTATAAGAATACGTTGTATATGGACATGACCCTGATCATTGAGGCCAACATGATGCCAAAATACACAGCCGGGTTTCCCCAACCATTATAAGACTTGGGCGCAATGACAGCACCTCAGGGACAACACAGTGTAGCTTACCGGTAGCCTGCAGCTGCACTTTTGGAAATGAAGAGTCACAATCTGGATAGTCGTTAACAACAACCTAGAAAGTCCATTGTTTGTAGTATAACCCTCAAACGACTTCATCCTCCACTCTTTAAATCCACCAGCGGACTGCCAGACTCCCAAATCGTCCACCTCCAGGAGTCGACTGCAGTGTAGCGTCAAGAACCCTCTTACTTGCATTATGACGCTATTATATTATCCTTATATCAGCGGCATAAAATGAATGAATCTCAAAACAACATCTTTTATCGCAATTATTTCTGGGAAAATATATCGTCCAACAAAAGTACTTATTGTGGAGTCTCCTGTGGAGTCTTATCTTAAACTAGTTACTCCACCTACAATCATTTAGAACGTTATGTTGATTCTGCCTTATCTTTGAGTATAGATGAAATCTGCAGAAAGGTACAATAATATACTTATAGACTATGTTTTTATTCCACCTACACAGAGTGTCATACAATATAGCATCACTTAATGGCAACACTGTCTTTCAAGAAGGCTACGAACGTGCTCAAACAAACACTTCAACAATTTTCATACTGCAAACACTAAGATAAAGCTGCGGCTGATGTTTTATTTGGCGAATATCAGCAGTAAACAGACCTCACATTTCAAATTAAGGTGAGTCTACTCTAATGACTTTGGTCTTTTTCTTTAGTCTGAGTGCCAAAACATAACCAACCCTTAACCATAAAGGTGGCGAGCAATGTCATGTAGGTGATGGGGACGTCAAAACAGTGCTCAACCTGTTTGTGTTGTTTAGGACGGCAATTTATCATTTAGTCTGAAGGACACATCGACCACAGCTGATAGCTGTCAGCTGAAACTACTGACGAGCTACGCTTTAGGAAAATGAATTTCAGAAGACAAACAACAAGCTAACCACATGTTGTAAAAGAGAAAACCTTAATTTGGTAATTTCTTAATAAGGGTTATGTTCAGAGAACATCTCTCGGGAAACAAATGACAGATTGACTAAATTAGAGCGTCACAGCTGCTGTCAGGATGAATGTAGTTTAAGAAACATGTGGTCTGTGTTTATTACAAAGAAAATACTTTACTAAAACACTGTTTCACCTTTAAAACAGTGAGCTTTAAATCTCACTTTCACACCTGAGAAGAAAGTTGAATTTTTGGATGAAGCTGTTCCAGTGCCGTCTTTCTTATCACTAAAAACAGGAGGAGATTAATGTCAACCGTCAGTCTCAGGCCACATGATAAATGAACTTTATGTTAAATACAGAGGTGACGGTACGTCTGTTGAACACAAACTTTCAGAGGATAGGAGCTACGGAGAGGAGAGATAGGACGACGAGGAAGAACACTCACACACATTATTCACCCAACTCGTGACTGCTACATGGACAAACAAGACATCTGCAATAAATTTTTGACAGGCAGTATAGGTGCAAAGACACATAAAGGACACCTGACTGAGGAGACGGGAACAGACAGGCCATTTCAGGACCCATAAAGCTGCATGGAGGAAAGTCAGAGGCACCATAAAGAGTGAGGAAGAACGAGCGTCGGAGGCTTCCTCAGTCAGGACAAAGACCAACATCACAGTTTGTACTGACAGCCGTGACCAACATGGAACATGTCTGCACACAGGTCAGTTCACAGAATAAACAGCAGCTGATTTTCAGATTCCAGGTTTATGGAAAAAATATTTGGTATTTAAATACGTCAGAAAATAAAACACGGTGTTGTGACAGAAGATACTGATACACAAGTCAGACAGCTGAGGTTTAACTTCAGATTGTATTTGCTTGATGACAGCTTAAAAATCAGGGCTCAAAAGGTTTAAAATTACCCAACCCAAATTTAAATAAATATTTCTTTTAACTGCACCATTTGGTTTATTTGTCCGTCTTTATCGGCCATGGCTGCATCCAGATCGAACTGAAATTACAGTAATGAGTGGTCAAACTATTTTTATATGGTCACAGGAACATTTTGAGCAGCGTCTTCACAAACCTGAAATTAAAACATTTTTATAATTACTATTATTTATTCAAAACAAGGCTTCTTGGATTAATTCATTTCTTTTGTTTTATATAAATATTTTTCATAATAAAAACAAATAAGTAAATATTAACTGCTGAATATTAACCTCTACACTTCTCATGACTATAACACTGTTCAGTGCTGTTTTTGAGTATGAATCAAATTAAATTTGACGCTAAAAGTTATTAAGAAAAAAACATTATCTCTTTCAGAAAAACATTTATAAAAAGTTTTTGCAAAGCACTAAAAATATGAAGAGTTGTGTCCTGTGGAGTGATGCATTTTAATATTAAATTTGAGTCACTAGGAAGCATTACATCAAAGTTACTGAAAAAAAAAACTGCCATTATTCTTTTAATACTTATGTTAAAGAAATCAACTACACATTTATCAAGAAAATAAGTGTGCTACATGAGAGCAATTGAGAAGAGCTGAGCTCGCCATCTTCCTACTGACACAACACATCCTCACTCCGACCTCGTCACATATCAGCGTTTGATCATGAACTTTCCACGTCCAAGGTACCCTGGGTGTGTTGGTTGTTGATGTTCTGGGACGCCATGTTAGCTTCAGCCTGTACTTTGTCTGTTTTCAAAATACACTTCTGTTTTCACAGTAAATGTACGCACATGCAAACATTTAGCCAACACTAGCACATGGTTGGGTTTCGGAAAAAAGAACAGGGTTTGGCTTTACAATCTAACAGGAAGTGAACACCAGCCTCCCAGGTGAGTCAGTGGTTGCTGGACCCATCAGGAATCAGGACCAATCCATTGGTGTGAATTTTTAAGGGAAAAACGTTTAAATTATCTGATTCCAGCTTCTTAAATGTGAAAAACAAGACAATTGAGGATGTCATCCTCGGCTTTGGGAGACTCCGATCAACATTTTCCACCTTTTTCTGACATTTCACAAACCAAACAACGACCTGACTAATCAAGAAAACAATCAGCAGTTCTCAACAGTTGTACTTTTCACCACAGTGATTAAACACACCAACACTGTCCTGTCTGTGTTTCTCTACTGTCAAACAAAACAAAAATAGATTTGAATAAGTTGGAGGCGCAGCGCCTTGACGTCTCATCTCTGAGGAACTTTAATGACTTTGTCGAGCTCACACACTTGGCTAGTTAGTAATGAATCTCAAACAACGCTCTCATTTGTTTTTGTTTGTTAGCTTTTACAAACTATGTTCCCATGCAGAAGATTTAATTTTACAGTCGGAGAGCTTCATTTCCACGGTCCAGCAGAAATATTTCCTTCTCTTCCTCCCTTCTCGTCTCATTTTCCCTGTCTGTGAGCTGAGATACTGACCTGTGATACACACACACACACACACACACACACACACACACACTGTGTGTAATGAACTGCTTGGTTTAATTAACTGGGAGTACAGACTTCATTGACGAGAGACAAACTAATGACTTTTTATTTCCTACACTGGTTCTGCGGTGACGCTCGGGACTCATCAGAGTCATCTGCACATTAATATGAGTTTGTATCTGTCACACATGTTACTTTAAAGGAGAGAAGACAGATTAATGTGTAATTTATTGCAGCAGAAGATTTTCCATTGGTATTTATGAAGTTTTGTGTACTTAGGTTTAGTTTCAAACTTCGGACTGACATGAATTAGGGGGATCATTTCTGTAACCAAAGGTAGCCATGTTTTCTCAGCCTGTAAGATAAGACAGTGGTCCTGATCCTGAAGGTGAGAACTCTGGACGTTTGTTTCATTTCAAAGGTACAAAATCATTGTTGACAGTAAACGGTACATAGCTTTTTTTTTAAAGAGGTTTAAGGTCAGTTTGAAATCCAGCAAATGCAGATGTTGGCCGCCATCTTCCTCAGAGCTGGAATGTTTGCATTTTGGCATCAGCCACTGTGGCTAGAAGCCGACTTCAATGATCTGAAACATGAAACTGCTTTATTCTGAGTTTTTAGCTGTTTAAATCATCTGGTCTGTTTGTTTTGGAGAGGAAGAGACCTCTGTGGATAATTCAGCTCCCAATAAAAACCTCCTGAACATCCGTATCAGAAAAAGGTGAGCACATATCAACTTAGGGGAGAAAAGGGGCGAGGTGGTTAATTAAAGTATATTTGTTGGTATCTCATGCATCTTTTTTGTTATTGTACATCCATTCCTGACACTAGTAAACATGACAGCTTGTTTGGTGTTCACTTCCTGAAGCACTTTCACTTACTTAGTAAGATATTGGTGAATTACGCCCCTTGAGATCAGACACTAACACACCCCTTTCAACCCTTCTTATCTCATTGCAAAGGACAACATAGAAAACATTCAGGTAGCGTTCGCAGGCGTCTTGTTTATGCGCTGAAGAGGACAAAACAACAGACTTGCAATGTCTGAGATTTTCTGGCCAAAGCGACCTGCTACTGCAGCCAGTCAGCTCGAGATGGGAAGATGCTCAGATGTTCAGAATAATGTGAAACGTCGACCTCAAGTCAAGGCAGCACTTGTTATCAAATGACAAAACTCCACAGTTATTAACTTTAGAAAGCAACACCACAGTTTAAACACTGGTGAAATCAAACAGGTGATCGCAGCCTGCAGTCTCATCCCTCTCTTATTGATTTACCAAAAGTTTAACACCAACTAACGAGAGGAGAGAAAGTTTACCATCCTGCCAAAAAGAAAGAAAAGCAGCCTCTCTTTTCAACTAGCTGCCATCTTTGGCACAAAGAGCATTGTAGAAGACAAATTGGGGTTAAAGGCCGAACTTCAGCAGGAGTCAGTCGGTTCAGAAGGTCACAGATATATTTTTCTCTAACTGAACGATCTGTGCGGTTTCTTGGTCTCAGTTCCCAGCGTGGGCTGACTGAAAGCCAGATCAAGGTTCAGGCTGATGGTGCGGCGGGAGGAAGAGGAAAGTTTTTCATCTTGCTCGGAGCTGAAGAGTGGATAGAAAGGTACGCAGCCCTGAGGTCAGCGCATCAATTTAAATGACATTAATAATACTGAACACTGGCGGCAGAGTGTTCTCTGTGAGTGATGGAAAAATGAGCTGTAGCCCTGAAACTGACAAGGAGGAATGCACTTGAGATATTAAACATTTATACTCTGATTTCGGGAAATTTTACTGTTTTGCAGCCTGTCAGATAAACTCAAGGATGCTTCTCCAGGTTTAAACAGATTAGTGTAGCGTGAGTCGATGCATGGACCGTACGGCAGCCACACATATTACACAGACACAGCTCAAACCTGAAGTTTCATCAGTAAAGTTTTGATTTTACAGCTTTAATCTGTAGTTGAGGTGCTGAGGTCATTTAGGATGCAACTGCGTTTCAGTTGCATCACTGATGTCAGACTGTTTCAATGTGCTGGAGATGGTTTCAACCTTTAACAGACAATTTCACAAAAATTGCAAAACAAATCCAAAGTTTTGACCTCATGTCCAATGAAGTGTTTTTTTTCCCCAGCTAAAATTCCAGGCGCTTCTCCGGAAACGCCCAGCTGGGAGCACTTGTGAGCGTTTTGGCAGCACGGTGTTTTTCTGCTGAGAAACTTTGGTTGTGACTTGATGCTATGACACAGAATATACGCTAAGGTCACTAGAAGTCAAATTTCTCTTAAGGCCCTGACACACCGAACCAACATCTGACAACTACTGGCGACGAGAGCCCCCTGCTGCACTGCCTCTCGTCACCGTGCCTCGGCCAAAAAGTTGCACATAAACACACAAAACACACACATTTTACACTTACATTTCAGCAATGCGATGGGGTAATGTGTGGTTAGTTCAAGACACAAAAACCACTTGGTTATGGTTAAGGAAAGATCATGTTTCAGCCTAAATTCTCCACTTTTGGGGAACAATTGTGGCCGGACGCGCAGCAGTGTCTCAAAAAAAAAAAAAATTGCTTTTCGTCGCACTGTCCTGGCAGGAAATACAGCATATTTTTTAAAAAGCCTTTTATGGTACTGTACCAGCAGGAAATGCAGCTATGTCTCTGTAAAAATAAATAAATAAATTTGAAAAAGTTATGGTGCTGTATCAGCAAGAAATGTAGTGATGTTCTATTAAAAATGGCAAAAATCTGGCAGGAAACCTAGCGATGTTTAGGGAAAAAACTGCTGCTTTTCATTGCAGGCAGAAAATGCAGCTATCTCTCTGTAAAAAAAAAAAATATTAAAATTAAAATTAAAAATTAAATTAAATTAAATAAAAAAAGACACTTTTTTGGTGCTTGTCTGTCAGGAAATGCAGCAATGTCTTGGTTAAAGAACAACCACTTGCTGGCGCTATCCCCAGTGGTAACACAGCATAGTTTGCTAAAAAGTCCACGTTTGGTGGCTAAAAAGCTGCTGGAAATATAGTGATGACTCGCTAAAAAACTAACGGTTTAGTTGTTTATTGGTCTTGAACAGCGGTCTGCAGCTTGGCAGGCAATTTACCCAGGTGTCACGCCATCCATCAGACAAGGTCAGCTCATACACTACGACACTTTAGAAACCTTGATATGCTTTGTATGAAATAAATGTAACATATCTGGAGTTTGCAGAAATGTATAATGCCAACATTTTCTCCTGGCGACTGGGCTGACTGGTGACAAAAGCCAGGGACAAAAAAACAAGGAAAGAAAAGAAAGGTGAGAGTGTGGTGCATCAGGTGAAACAACCAGTGAGAGAACACCTTCTGGTGTTTTTCTTACAGCTTCTCAAGGTTTTCATGATCATTTGTGTTTTCTAGGTTCCAGGACTCTCTGTGTCCTCGGAAGCTGAAGAAATGCCATTGTATGTTGCCACAAAGCGCAGAAATTCCCCACTTCTGAGAAATGCTATTATCCAGATAAAAGACGTCAGCTTTTAGTGTGACCGCAGGTAGAAAGCGCAGAGGTAATAGGTGGTCTGTGGTACACAAGGTGTGTTTGAGGTGTAAATGAGTCGAAGCCATAGCTGGAGACCGAACCCGTGGCTTTTCTTATTGAGCGGCGACGGACTGGAAGACTCACACACAGACAGACGCTGCTGTTTGCTTTGTCTGCTGTGAATGGAGGAGGACGGCTGAAGCCAGCAGGGAGGAAATGAGCCTGCACTTTGGGAGAGTTCCCCGCAAGTTTAAAACCTGTCAAAGTTTGTCAAACATTTTCAAAGCCAGCCGCGCCACGCTCTCTATACAAGGAGAGCAGGCAGGCAGGGGAAGTCTGACTGAACATGGCGGTGAGCAAATTATTCTATAGAATATCCTAACTGTACAGATTTATGAGGACGAGCTCCTCTCTCCAGGAGACCGAGCGGCTAAACCCAGCTGGAAGCTTTCATCCGCTCTGGATGTGAGCGGAGGCAGGCTGAAGGACTTGTAAAGCCTTGGGCTGAGTGAGACATGGGGGAAAGTTGGTGCAAGTGCGTGAGGAAGGTGATAATGTGTATGTAATGAATGATGATAAGCAGTCTGTGTGGAGCAGAGTTTCAGAAAGTTTTCTGGCCTGTGACACTATTTTCAGAATAAAACTACAACATGTTTTAATCATGTTTAATTCATGTTTTGAGAAAACAAAGTAAAGGAGTTCAATGGCGTACCCGAGAGGCTGCAGAGAACACACGACACACTAATGATTTTTGACAACAACTATCCTATTCAGAGCTCCTCTCACTGGACTTTTATGCAGCATTCAAGTGCATCTTTATGGAAATCTAATCAAAATCTTGGCCTGATGGTGAAGGAAAGGTCAGGAGGTCAACAAATACCCGATGATTAATCCTCTAAAGACCATGGATACTGACTAATTTCACAGTTATGTAGTAGTGTATTCTGTGTTGTATGAGCAGCAGACTAATTGGCATCTTCATCCTGATTTAAGTGTCAAACTAGTGTACAATAAAAGAAAAATAGTCATTTATATACATCTTACAAACCCCTCACATCCCTGTCTGCATTTCAAGTGACCCAGTGGGTAATTAACTTGAGTATTTCTATTTTGTAGGACTTCCTTTTGAACTGAATTTCAATACAGAAATATCATTTAATCTCCTATTCATCATTATTAATTAATCCTCTAACTGTCCTGAAGATAAGTCTTAAAGTTATCTGTCTAAAAATTGTTCGAAAAAAGGGACTGGGAACATTATTGATCGGCATTGGTGCTGATAAATGTTCTATCCACTAATAAATGAATTAGCTGTACATGCTGGAGGCCTTGAGGTTCAACGATAAGGATGCTGATTTCCACAGGCCTTTTGTTATCCAGGGACATTTACTGCATGTCATCTATCTTCTGGCTCATTTCCTGTTACCTGTCAATCAAAATATGGCCAAACCCCCACAAAACTTAAGTCAAAAACTATGAGAAAAAAATATAAATATGCATCCCAGGATTAAGATTCATGTGTAAAATGTACAATAAGATTATTCATGCACTGCAGTGCTGTGACTATAATTCAGTGTTTTCACAATGAGGTTTTGAATGTAGAGCTGCTCATGTAATTTTCAGTATTTCACCACTGAGATTTTTTTATCCCAGTATTGTGATTAATTCTGTATCTTCACACTGAGGTCTTGAATGGCAGGACTATGACTATTACCCCCTTGACACCTGGCATTAACATTTGCTTGTGTGATCGGATTTCAATTGGATAGCTCATGACCACATATATTTACTCCTGGTATTAACATGCGTCTCTGGTGTCCACATTCAGATCCGTTTGCTATCTGATTACGCTCCGTCCCACTGACGTCACAGCCTCCTCTTCTTCTTCTGCAAACATTTCCAGCAGTTGTGTCATTGTATGGACTCCTTGTGTTTCGAAGCAGTGGAAGAAACAGTCTTCAACAAGCAGAATACCGATGAAAGCAGAGGAGACAGTGGTGTTTAGCCGCTGCTTTTACTTTAGCTGTGCTCTTGTTGTCTTCTTCCTTCTTCCTGTGTCCAGCTGGCACATCTCGCTTACGTATTTCCTCCACGGAGTTGTTGCCTGTGGATTGGAGACACATTTGCATTTACACTTGTGGTCGATGTGGTCACAATGCGTCCCTGACCACCTTCAGAAGTGGTTTGGCAGATCGGATAACGATCCATCCTTAATGCGCTTCGAGTGTATTTACACCTGTACTTTCATGTGGTGAAGAGCAATCCGATTGCCAGGTGTAAAGGGGGTATATAAGGCCCCGATCACAAAGAAAGCTTATAGCAACTGTAGGCAGCTTTTTATAATTGTTTTTAATGAGGATGAAGCTTTTTTCTCACTGTTTTTGCATTGCTACACACCTCATGTTTCTGCACACACGCCTTGTGTTTTTGCTGGAGTGCTCTGAACTCCTCGAGTTTAAATAGCCTTATCTAAGAGCAGAAAAGGGCCCTATGTCATGTCTTTTTTGTCATGTTTTTCCCATTTTCCGATCAGATGATTTAGGAGGCGGGCCTTCTGTGGTCGTCACGACAACAAGTTTACAGCTGGTAAACAATGGAGGAGAAACTGGTGGTAATGGTTGCTGGATACCCAGAGCTATACGGCTCGACAATAGACAGCAGGTTGTCAAACTGCCCCAGAGTCATCCTAAAATTTGCCTGGAAATGTCCATCATGGAGGAGAAGCTCCTGGACCAACTGGTGGTACTCCCCGTGATCCAGCCTCTTTTTTAGGGTCTCATGTACCCACACAGATCTCGTTTATCTGCTGACAGCCTCTCACCCTCAACCAGAGCTACAGACAGTACCCTCTGCTGAAACATGTCAGTACTACACACTGATTACTGTCAAATGAATACACAGTAGATTGATTACATGGGGAGATTAGTTTACGGACGTGATGGGGTGGTTGCCTGGCAACAATAAAGAGGCGCAGAAAGTGTTTTTTGTTTTTTTTTTTTACTATAGCATTACATTTTTTAAAACAAAAGGCAGTGCAGCACACCTAGCACTTAGCAACCTGCAAAACGTAATCGGAGCCTAACACAGGATTTTTAGAATGATGTTGTGACTGTATTTTATTTTATTTACACAGGTTTTAAATGCAGGATTGTGACTAAACTTCAGTGTTTTTACACTGAATTATTGAACTAGCGTTGCTGCATCATTAGTCAGTAAATGTTCGAGCCAAAGCTGCTGTAAATTCCCTCCACTTGGTGAATTTAAATGAATCTAATCTGATCTAATATTTCCTAAGCTGCACCCGCCATGACCACCCATACCATCCAGAATTTTCCACAGAATGACAAACAGCGTTTAGGAAAGATTTTCTAAGTGGATACACAGTCACACCGTGTAACTGTGATGAATCAAAGGGATTCATAGATGCTGTTTTAAAGGCATAAACATCTCATGCACACTCAGTCTGATTTCATGCAGCTTCTGTTCTGTTTCCTCAAGAGGGAGAGACTCAGTGAGATGTGGCCTTGCTCTCAGACAGTTCAAACACTGACTTAAAGGTATTCTAACTACAGCATGTATTAAATCCATTTATCTAAAGCCTGACGCAGTATTGAGAGTCTACAGTGGCAAACACTGTAGTTAAACATCTTTTCATTCTTCTGCTGTGCGGTAAATAATGTCAGCTCAGGCTGCATGGCAGAGTTCGCGGGGTTAATGCTTCCTGGGTCACACACTGAAATGCATTCTTCAACTTTTAACAAACTGGAGGCAGACTTATGAAAAATGGAAGCCTTCCTCAGCGTGTTGTTTATGTATCATACAAGAATGAAAATGCAGCAAAGGGTCAGCTGTGCCGCGAGCCCAGTCTCCTGATTTAACATCGTCTGAACATTATTCATGAAGCCCAGCTGTAAGTGGCCTTTTTTATCTTCTGCTTGGAGAAAAAGATCAATTCTTCCTCACATTTGGCTGCCAGTTTCATCTTTTATTCCCCCAGTGCTGCACACGCTGACAGCCCGGTAAACTATTCATATGCAGGTTACATAAACACACAGGAAGCTCCCAAAATACGTCAAAGAAAAAGTCTTTTGTGATTAAGTCAAACATGCAGATGACGGACAGACTGTCAACAACACCTGTAAGATACAGTGTGATCGAGTGATTGTTTAACCAGTTAACTCCCATCATTTTTTATTTCTAACCAGTTACCAGTAACCCTGACGCTCCCTGTAGGTTGATTCTTGAAGTTTAACTCCCACTATTCTTATTTCTAACCAGTGTGCTCCCAATATGTTTTAACTGGTTACATTCTTAGCTAAGATTATTTCTAAGCAGCTATCTCCCAGTACACATATTTATAACCACCTGGGTTTACTGGTACACACACACACACACACACACACACACACACACACACACACACACACACATATATATATGCAGCACTTCCTCCCACCGACCCCAAGCAGCAATTTGGCTATTTTCCACAAGCTCTTCCAGCTTTTCAGAGTACATACACAACAGAAACTCACACAGTGTCAAGAAAAGCAATATTCTCTTATCTATTTTCCCAATTAAACAGAGAAACACAACTGTACAACTACCTACACACCTGGTGAATTCTTGTTTCTCTCGGTCACTGAACTGCGACTGGCTTAATTGTCTGATTAACGCCTTCATTCAAAGTCTGCAAAAACAAAACGAAACTGACACTATGTCTTGGCACTTCTGTTACTCATCCAGTTAGTCAGTCCACTGTTCCAACAATGAAGCTCTCCAGTTTGGTCAAAATAAACCCATAATGCACTGAGTCAGATGTACAAAACATCCTGTTTTTCCCCATGGTTTCTCTCAGTCATTGCTAGCCGGCTGTACGCAGCCATGTGCTCCAGGTGGGCGCCGAAAAAACTGAGGCTGCAAAAGCAGCCAGTGTGGCCCGGGCGTTATTCCTCCACCATTCACTATCGTGGTGTCTTTTAGCTCAGCTGCCTGTTTTATCAGTAGAGACCAGAGACTGACCTCTGCTGGCACGTAGTGTGCACAACATACAAAGACTTTCAAAGAGAGAAAAGCACCTGTATTGATGACCATATCAAAAATCCTAAATCAGGATTTCTGAATACCCTGGTGGCCACATTTTCCCAACTGAACCCGATCCAAGCCCGAGACAGTTATAACCAAGCCCGGCCCAAACCTGACGGACTTTCTGATTTTCAAGTGACACCTTACCTGACATAGTTACTGTTGTCATGGTTACAGCTTGTCTGTTTCCCGTGATCGCACATGGACAGTGTGTAAATGACCATCAAAAAGACTGCTGTTACCCACAGTCAAACACGCCGCACGCACAGCAATGCGTGTGTTGCGTTCAGGTGTTGGCATGTAAATAAGAAATTCCAGCACTTGAAAAGGCCATGGAACAACTCAGCAGTATGTCCAACTGAACTCGAGCAAAATTTCTGATTTGATATTCGGTATCTGTGGTGATACCACCCAAGCCTAAAATATATATATACAAACGTATGTATTTGTGTCTATACTGTTAAGGTATATTGCCACATCACATCTCAAACTGCAGCCTCAGAATCATTACAGTTGGATGAACATGTCCGACAGTGTCAATAAAAACTGATCATTATGATCTTCAGTGTTTGTTGTGGTGGATTATGTTAAATAATAAAAGTGTTATGATATTCTGTCCTCTCCGAGGCGGTGAGCTTTTCCCTCCAGTGACATTAAAATGCACATTAACACCAGCAGACACACAAACCTCTCTGCTCCCATAAAGATGCACACAAGCGTATCAGCCGAAACCCACCTGAATAAACATCGACACAAACACCATCCCCTGCTTTCACAAACACACATTTTGTTCAGCCCACCACAGTATGTGAACATGAAAGCCTGCTTGTGTATTCATTCAGGAGCGGCTGATTCTGCTGCAGACAGCATTAGTATCGTTACTCAGGGCGCTCAGCGGCTCTCCTCGTCTCCTCTGCAATGCTAAGCAGCCTCAGTCAGGTATCGCTGCAGCCGGGCGGAGCGAAGGTTGACTTCTAACACACCGTGTGAGTGTTGTGTTAAGAGCAAGAACATGTCTGCCCTGCAGAAACACGCTGCTCCCTGCGTTTAAATATTCACACAGTATCATGGGAGAGAGCGTTTTCAGTTTTTTTGTCCTCTTCTTCTCTTCTGTCTGTCTTTCTTGTGTTTCTGTTGGCATTCAGATTATTCCCTCACCCTGGGGTTTGTCTTTCTCCTGAAAAACATTACCTCACCAGCATTTCATAATTCTGTGTGTTTGGATGCATCAGGGCGAAGAAGCAGACGACTAAGTGAGCGTTCAGCATGTTAACGACTCCGTGTGAAGAGTTAGATAACTTCTGGAGACCCTGCTTGAACTTTATCACCTCAGCTGCACTATAGTCAGAACAAAAACAAGTCGAAATCCTCGGTGACGGCCTCTAAAGGCTACAACGCCTATTACACCGCCCCAAAATACAGAAGTGATGGTGATGGATGGAGAAAACAGCCCTCCCAAAAAAGTATACTGTCACAGACACAGATACATCGATACACAAGCACAGATCCGACTCTAATTCTGTGTGAAATTCATCAAAAATAGATGCGGCTGTCAGGAAAACAATCTCTCCAAGTAACACAGTCTGTGTGTGTGTGTGTGTGTGTGTGTGTGTGTGTGTGTGTGTGTGTGTGTGCGTGTGTGTGTGAGTGTGAAAGTATTTGACCCTCAAGTCCTCTCTGCAGACAAGTCCCTCAGTGAAAGAAATGAGAAATGTTATATTAAGTGGTCAGTTAGTTACTGAGTAAATAATGTACTTATAACTCTGGGTGGTGTAAAGTGAGAGGGCAGCACTGACCCACTTCTTCCTCTTCACCACTGAGGCGTCCGTTAACAAGATATTTAACCCTCAGACTGCACCAGTGGAGCTGCTGAGGAACCAGCACATCAGTCTGGTTGTACTGGGAGACTCCAGTGTGTTTGAGCTTTGCTCTCAGCGAGGCCTCCTGAATAAATAAAGGTTAATGATTTCAAATCTGACTGAATCTGAGCTGAGTTAATTTTAAATGGCAGCTTATAAATTTACCTGTTACTGAATCGTGTCAATTAGAGGTCAACTGGTGGTGGATTTTTGAAGGCTGGTTTAATAACGATAGTTTGGAGCAGGAAAGAGCAGACAGCTGATTATCGACCACTGTCACCCTCACACGCCAAGTTAAAAATTTACAGTGTCAGAAATGAACAATCTTTGACTTTATTAAAAACTAGGTAACTTTAAAACTGAACATCTGATGCCTCTATGTCAGGTTACACGATTGTGGAGTCATAAAATGGTGCAGTGACTTGGCCGACAGACATGACCAATCATCCTCGGTCGTCTTTCACGACGTGAGTGATGTCATCAGGTTATTCTTGACCTATTTTCATTGTTATTATTACCAATTTTTCAGTCACTGTGGCTGTTCATGTCACAGCTGAACTGTTACTGTAGTAACAAAAGAACATTTGAAGTACCACAAGCAAACTACTCAAGTCACTGAATCCTCCACAACAAGTTCCTGCAAATGTTTCACAATAAAAGCCTTTTTAGAAAATGAAGGGATTCTCAAAACCAAAGTGAGAGGGGGCTTTTCATTTGAAACAGATACAGGAAGTGTTGAGTTTGAAATAACGGCGTGGTGTGTTAACTTCATCACAGCAAACAGGAGCAGATTAAAACTGAAAATAGAATGAGAAATAAAGGCCTGTTTCTAATGTAGTCTGGTTCAAATGAAGCTGGTCCCCTCTGCAGTTGTGCTGAGTAAAGGCCTAGACACTATCTGTGAATTTTATTCCTTTATGTCCTACATTTTAAAGAAAGAACATTCTTTGCTAGCTTAATGCTAATGGCAGTACTCAGCAGGTTGATAAAGTGTCTCTACTGTTTCACACCATCACTTTTCCTTTTTATTCTGTGTGGTAACGTCCCTACAGGAAATATATAAAAGGCTGGGTTGTTGTTGTCGTACAGTTTCCATGGCAGCAGATCAAGAAGTTAGAACTTGTAAACGACAAAAAGAAAATTAAACATGCTAGACTTTCTGTCGGGACGTCATGAGATGTGGCGTTGATTGTTGTCTACTGTGACACACTACCCAAGATAAAACGATGGATTATCGCATACGACATTCATTGTTGTTCAAGACCCAAGACAACATTGTACGACGCCACATCAGGCTATAATCCAGCTGATATCGTGTGGTCTGAACCCGGCATTAAGGTGCATCCTCACTATGTTTCCTTTCCTAAACCTAACCTCAGTAACTTTACATTGATTACGCAACCGTACGTTAAGGATGTAACGTCATTGATAAGGTGCAAATTCGCAGGATATCATACGTACCGTTCTATGACAGCATAGCAGTCCAGAGCTGGGTCTAAAAGTTTGCTTTCAGTTGCATCTGCTGCAGCTGTTCGTCTTATCTATTGATCCGATAATTACAAGTTCCACCTGTGCAGCGTTCACACACCTGCAAAAACCTCTGAATTCAAAGGGCCGCAGAATAATCACAAAGGGACACACACATTAAAAAAAAAATTGAAAGTAAATGAAAGGAAAACCTTAACACAATGTGCACCCTGCAGGTCACTAATGACACGACTGGCGTGTCCCTTTAGGTGTAAACAGGAAGTGCTGTGTCAGGTCGGTGATGTTTCCCGTGCAGCCTCTGAACCAGGTCACCAAGTTTGTCCTGAACTTTAAAAAAAAAAGGTTTTATCGGTTAACTTGTGTTCATCTGCCTGAAACACTGAGAAGCTTTTAGGTGACTCATCCCCGATAATAACCCAACTCACACTTCCAGCCTCTTCTGTGAGCATGTTGCAACACAACACACACACACACACGCTGTTGATACCTCGAAAATCTATTCTTAGTGAGACTACACCACAGAGTCATGAGTGTATTTTCCCAGAATTTAATCTGGATCCCAGTAAGCGCTGCAGGTTTAAAACAGGCTTAACAACACCAGCCTTAAGAACATTTTCAAACAGTAAGGATCTGATGTAACCGCCTCTCATGGAGGAATAATCCAGGGCGATGAGCCAAACAAGACGGAGGCCTTGAAGACGGTTTTATATATTTATATTAGAGGGCTTGATCTCTGCTGTTTTACTGGAGAAAGTATTTGCAGTGATTTGAGAGGGGATTGGTTGCAAGCGGAGGCTGGGCTCTGTGGTTGGATGATCAAAAACGAAGAGGATTAAAGGTGATCAGAGGTGATTTCTGCAGCACCCAGCGGCTGAGACCTCGAAAGGTCAGGGAACAGGAAGAAATCATTCACAAGCAGACAAGAAGGTGGAAATAACTACTCTTGGGGGGAAGGTTGGCAAGATTATTTTCGTCCATTCAGGTCAGCCAGAAAAAGTCTGGCCATCTCATTATGTTCCTACATTCATCTAATCCAAGTACAGGTTGTGCACATCGACGGTCATTTAAAGTTCTGCCATCAAAAGATGATTCAAAGGTGCAGGTGATTCAAAGAGAAGAAAACATGACGAGTCCAGCAGCATGTTGCACCAGCTGATTGGTCGGTTTGATCTGAGTGTAAAAACACCTGACTGTTTTGCATTTGCAGCATTATTTTGGACATAACTCATTTAAAAGGCATCAGCTTGGGCAAAATTCTGATTAATCTATTTTAGATTAAATTATGAATCAAGATCAAAATCAAAATAGCGCGTTCATTTCGATTGATTAAACACTGAAAAATAATGCATTAAAAAAGTGAACGCTGATTACTGGTGTGGTGCCATTTGAGCCAGCCTCATCAAGCCATGCTCGACCAGTTGTTCAGAGTGAGTCAGTCTTTGTGTGACCAATTTACTCCCTTGCAAAATGGACTGCAGACGCTGTGTCAACTTCAGCCTGTTACACACATTGTCTGTTTTCAAAATACACTTCTGTTTTCACAGGAAGTGTACAGTTTGCATACAGTCTCTTTCAAAATAAAAGCACATCGTCGGTACAGCTCCGCAAATTGACATTTTTCTTCCTTCAACAACCAACACATATGGTTGGGTTTGGGCAACAAAACAGGGTTTGGCTTTATAATCTTATGACGTGAACACCGGCCTCCCAAGGTGAACTCCTGTCCGCCCTACTCGGACTTCCACTGCCTTAACTTTCCTTATTATCCCGCTGCGTTCCCCCCCAATCATGCCAACGTGAAAGGACAGCTTTTTTGTCCGTGTCTGATGCCAGAAGTCACTAACAAGCGCCAGTTTCTGAAAACTTCAGAGTGAGATCAGGTTGGACGTTACACACTGTGGGTGTAAAACTTGTACAGAACACACTGACCACAGCTGAGATTTTTTCTGTTTCTACTGTCAGCTTAAACAGTCACAAAATGTTTGAAACCGTCTGTACAAAGAGTTTGGCAAGCTACTGACCAGAATTAATATTTAATTGTCTATCTGTTGTTTTATTCATTGACATTATTTGGATTATAATCGTTTTAACTCTATCTCAGATTTGTGAAATGTCCAAATCTCAGCCTTCAAACTTCAAAGAAATAATGATTTACAGTTATGGTAATAATTATCGATAATAATAACTTTTTCATTGTAACAACATTTTTGACCACATCGCCCAGCCCTAGTTTACCCATTTATTCCCTTATTGATTTATTTGTTTAATCATTAAATTCTGAATTATTCATTTATTTATGTCTACTTGTTCATCAATGTTTATGTTTGTTAAGTTATAAATTGTGGGTTTTTTGCAAATCAAACCAGAACTGCACGCCCCTAAAATCTGGTTGAGTCAGCAGGTTTTTGGAGACCTCTGACACACACACACACAGACAGAGTTTTGTGACTTTCTGATCAACAGATGCAGGATTAACAGAGAGAGCTTTACCTCAGGACAACAGTATTGATACAGCTTACTCAGTGACTGTGTGTGTGTGTGTGTGTGTGTGTGTGTGTGTGTGTGTGTGTGTGTGTGTGTGTGTGTGTGTGTGTGTGTGTGTAGACGCTGTCAGTGGATTGACCTTCTAAATCCCATTATTTGCTGCAGCAGATAAAGAACAGCAGATTATCCCTTTAGTGTAACAACACAGAGCAGCCAGTGATTAGCTCAGTGATAGCTTGTCCAGTTAAATACTGCATCACTGTGTGTGTGTGTGTGTGTGTGTGTGTGTGTGTGTGTGTGTGTGTGTGTGTGTGTGTGTATGTGTGTGTTTGACAGTAAGCAAGCTTTACGTGTTGTTTGCATTTGTTTACATGTTCTGTGTTTGTATAAAAAAGCTGCAGCGTTCATCAAAAATGAGTAAAAGATACCTCAAACTAAAGCCGACGCACCAAACTCTACCGGCAGTCTCTGTTCTCTGTTAATGTGCAGTTGATATTAAAAATACAAAATATAAGTATTTAAAAGGAGCAGACATTAAATGGTGACTACAAAGAACTAAATTCTAGGTAAATATTTAAATGTCATGCAACCAGAGGAACCAGACTGTGACATTTAAAGAATAACTTCACACTAAATCCATATTTTGAGTCAGTAAATGTTTGAGACGATGCCTCAGTGATGTTTAATGCAACAGCAATTGTCTTACTTACTCTTCAGAAAATATAGTAAAGGAAAACACCATATTCAGCTCATCAGTGTTTTGTCTTTCATTAGAGACTTTAACAGGAATTTATTTAATAGCTTTATATGTTTGAATACAACAAAAGCTCCCTGATTTTATCATAGTGCAGCCAAATACCAACATTTCCTCTCTGAAGATATTAAATGATGTATATACTTTTAATGATATAAGACATTCTAATGAAGCTATATCTTTAAATGTTATTTTATGATGATTATTTAAGGCATGAACATGTTTTGAGTTCAAAGGTTTTTGCTTCTTTGTTTGCTTAAAGCTCATCAACAGGGTTTCCCCTTCATTCGATTTTGTAATAAATATTAAAAATATAGGCATTAAAGTTGACATTTAAGTTTGAAATAATATCCCTTAATCGTGTATAGTTCAAGTATTTTTTTTCTGGTTGCTTCTGTGTTATTTCAAGGGAGAAAAAAGGAAAGAAAAAAGGTTGGATTATTTGTCTTTGCATTATTTTCTTCAGTCAAAGCAGAGAAACTTCAACAAGACAAGGGATGTCAACAGTTAACCATATATCCATTAATCACAGAGAATATTTGAAAAAAAAAACAAAGCTAATAAGGCTTTATTGTATTGTATATATTTTATTTTATCTTACATTTATTTTTTTAAATATATTTATTTTTATTTATTTATTTCATTTACTTCTTTTCCCATTTTTTGCGGATACCTATTCCTTCTAGCTTACCTACAGAATTATATGTATTGTGCCTTGTCATGTCTCTCTTTAGTTAATAATGTGTGTAGTATATCCATGATTTGTGAGCCTGACCCTCTTGGTTACGGGTGGGACAGGTAGGGGTGTGTTTTGTTGTTGTGATGGACTGTATTGTGTTGATCGTGTGATGCAACTGATTTACATATTATAAAATAAAAACTTACAAGTCATTTAAAAAAAAGCTATTAAGGCATACATGCTAACCTGGATGGCTAGCCACACCGCTCTGTACTGCACACCACACAGGTCAGGTGGGAGCGAGACACACAAAATCCCCCCAAAAAATTCATATTAATGTCATTTGAGGTCGAGAATAATAATTTCTGCAGGAGAGGCTGACTGAGTCGAAAATTTTACTACCAACATCTCTCTGGATTATTAGACTTTAAAGTGAGAGGAGGGATGTCACACCGAAGGGGACAACACAAACACTGATAACAACGGTAACGTAATGTGTGTGTCTATGTGTCTGTGAAGTGCAGCAGGGCACCCAAAACAAAGATGGCGGCAGTAAAAAATCAGGAGCAGCAGCTCTTAAATCCGTCACTCCGTTTTACAGCCGCCTCGACTTTTACGGCCGCACTGATGGAAAGACAGGCGCCGGAGATTGCCTTCATGATTGGCTGCAGCTGCACTACGCACACACACACACAAACACACACACACTCGACTTCCTCCAACAGCCATCATCACGCCATCGGAGGTTGTTAAAGGAAAAAAAAAATCAAGCAAAAAAATAATAATAAAATGGAGATTGCCAGACAGAAGGTTGAACATGAATAAGTCACGGAAACTGCAGATTCATTACTGCACACACACACACACACACACACATGCAGGACTTTAACCACATACAAACAGAGCATCAGAGAAATGTGCACACACTCAAGCAGCCACATACATAAAGATGTGCTCACTTATGCAGGGTCTCAGTCAACCTTGCCTGTGGCGGTGACCACACACACACACACACACACACACACACACACACACAGCTATGTCATTCCAGTATTGTACAATCAGACACAAATCTAACCAGCACTCTTCTTTGCAGTTTCATCACCATGTCATCAGGACGGAGACACACTTCCTGCCTGATTCAGAGCTGAATTTAACCTCTGATGGTCCTGAAACAATCAACCATCTCTTAAATTTACATAAACTGTTGCTCAGAAACAAGCAGATAAAAGTTGTAGGAAGTATCTTTTCAACAACTCTACGATGACGTCTCTCTGGATTTTGGCTGTTTGAAGTCTTTGTCACGCAGTTTGACAAAAGAGGAACCAGAAAGAGAAGCTGCTCAAAGTGCAGATGTCAAAGATTTACAAAGCCTGTGTGCAAAAAAGTTTGCAGAAAAACAAAACTGTTTTCTAAGTTGTACAAAAGTAAAGGGTTGCAACCACAGTCACAAAAACAGTGATCCTATAATGAAAAATCTCTTACTTGTAGATAGATTAGGATTACCAGGAACAGGCCCCGGGCCCCGAGAGGTCAAGAGGACCTAATGAGTCTGTTTCAAGAGACTGTTATCAGTCAGCTTATCAATTCTCCATCACTCCACAGTGAGCTCACAGTAAGCCTACATTAAAATTAGTAAAGCAATTTAAATGTTCCAGTGGTTTCCTACTGTGTTTTGTAAAGTGTCCTGTGGTATTACACCTCTTCAGAGTCCTGTAAAATTTATCTAAATTCACCTATCCAAGACAAACAGAAGTCAACTGAAAGCTGTTCTTGGTCCACTTGTAGTACACATGCACTCTCATTTGAAAGTTCATACTCTGAAGTCGGACAGTCAGAATCACTGTGAGTTACACTAGCTTCAACACACTGAAATAAAAGGTTTTTTTTTTTTAATCTTTGCCTTCATATTTGGTATTGCAGATGCCTGGATTTGGGAGGTATTGGCCAGAAAAAAACACAGTGAGGCCACATCTTGAAGCCTCACGTAGTCCAAACACAAAATAAGTACACAATATCACAAAATAAAACATTTTAATGTATATTTTTATAATTTATTTATTTGTATTTGTTTAATTTATTTCTTTTTTTGTATTATTTATTTATTTATTTTAATGTATATTTGTATAATTTATTTATTTATTTTAATATATTTGTATAATTTATTTTGTATAATTTATTTATTTCAATGTATATTTGTATAATTTGTTTATTTATTTTAATGTATATTTGTATAATTTATTTTTTATTTTAATGTATATTTGTATAATTTATTTTTTATTTTAATGTATGTCTGTATAATTTATTTATTGTATATTTGTATATTTTGCATATTCCACTTGTTGTTTAATTTTTAGTACTTGTGTAAATACTTGTACATTGAGAGCAAAGCCTACCGGAGCCAAATTCCTTGTACACATGTACTTGGCCAATAAAGCTGATTCTGATTCTTAAACATGTTTTTCTAGGGTTTTGTTCAGAAGTTTTTTCAAAAAAGAGGGTACAACAATGAGCTGAATGTGTGATTATGAGGAAAAAAAACAAATTAACACAGACAAAAATGATTATTTTGGAGCTTTTTCAGAATAAAATCATGAGTTTTGCTAGAGTTGGTGCGCTCCCATGATCTTGACTGTTTTGTGTATGGTCGTCATAAAACACAATTCAACCTGTCTTCAGTCTTTTTCTCATCTTAACGTCTGGATAAAATCAAACATGTTGAATATCATCGAATGTTTTTAGTCTTAACTCACGCAATGAGTTCAGTGCTGTCCAATAGCTGCACTCTCTGCAGCACCAAACAGGAAGCAGACCACCAGGTAGACAGTAAACATGGAGGGGGCTCTGGGGAGGACCAAGAACTTGAACAAGTCTCGGTTCTTTTGGACTGTGGAAAAGAGGAGCAAGTCTGTGTTTAACTTGGCGTGTATCTGATCCACCAACCAGCACTCACTTTGGTGAAAAACCTCACCTTTTGAAACGGCTCTCCTCTCATTCCCACTGTCTCCTCCCACTAAAACCATGCAGCTAACCGACGAAGGTGACAAAATCCAAAATGTAAAGTTTCTATCAAACACAGTTCATCTTTATAAATTAGACTGATGCCGAATTGACAAGAATTCTGTCGACACATGACACCTTTTATCTTGTGTTTCTAGAGCTGTGTGTTCATGTGGACACGAGGAATTTTTAATATTTCATATTTAATCTCAAAAGGAATCTATCTGTAGTCTTGCAAACAGTGACCCTGCAAGATCCCCAGTCTTTGCAAAATCTGACATTGTGTGAGTATAACTCACATTTTCTTTAGATATGAGATTATGTCACATTTTAGTCTTTTAAAAATCCTATACTAGTGTATGATGTCGTAAAGCTGTAGCTGTAAAGTGCCTTCAGAACCCAAGAGACATTGCACATGATGGACTAACAAATACTGATCATACATTTCTCATATTAAATATGGGTAACACATTGATTATTCTTCTCTTTTCTCATCTTTGCTGCCATCTATAGTCTGTCTAAGTTACATCTCTTTCTTTGCATCTCTTTGCAACACCATCGCTCCTGAAACACACTCAGGAATCTTCTGGCTGTAACAAGAGCAACATGGAACTCCAAGCATCTGATAGAAACATCTCCAAGTGTCTGTAAGCTGCAGCAGACAATCATCTCAACAACACTGCTCTTTGTCAACAACATCATTTAATCACTCTGAGCAGCAAACAGCGCTGACGCTCAGGAGACAAAGAATTTAACTCAGGAAAAAGACAAGAAGAAAATCAATGTGAGGCAGGCAGAGCAAAGCATGCAGCAGTGAGCTAAAGCTGTTCAGCGTGTGTTTCCATCATTACAGAACAGCAACACAGCAGAATCACAGAGCACAGACGACAGCAGCCATCTAAATGTAAATCATAGACAGCGTGCTCACATTAAACAGGACGCATGTTGTCTCAACACACACACACACACACACACACACACTCACATACTCCTGCATTTCACAGCAGTGCAGGAAAACAACCTGCCAAATGTGAGAGGAGGACAATCAAAACACTGAAATAACACAAAGAGGCTTCAGTCCACTTCAAACACTTGAAAATGCAACTCCACGTTAAACAGAAACACTCATCATCACTCGGTAAATAAAAAACACACACTAACACGTATTATGCCAAAAAATTAGAAAGCCAAAGAGTTGTTTTACAGAAAGTGTTTTCTCATTTGGCCGCTAACCACCGACAGCACGGCACCTTTAAACCATAAATCATACAGACTCACCAACATGAGCACCACTACAAAGTTCCTTTGATTTGGCGTCTGACACAAGCAGGAAGCTTTTACACAGGATTCCATGTTCAGTGTTTGTTTCCATCTTCACAACAGAGGAAGTGGTAGCCGGCGTCAGAGTGTTTTTTTAATTGCAAACAATTCTCCTAATTTTAATTTTGGAGATACTAATTATGGTGGCGTCAGCGCCACTAAAAATCTGCATTAACATGATGGAGATTTGTATCGCCAGAATTCACGTTAGCAAAGGTTTCAACTGTTTGAGGCTGATACTGAAAGAAATATATGTTACTCTATAATATTAATTTTAAGATCAAGCCAATCTTGAGCGTACTTGAGCGTTAATTTCTAGTATAAAAGACATATAGTGTAGATGGTGACCTTGTTTGGACTGCTGTTGTTATCCTGAAGTGACTTTAGGCATGGTTTGGTGGAGTTCTGGCTAAATTGTTCTCTGAGCCAGGTGTCTGAAAGGCAGGAAATAACACTGAGAAAGTACCTACAGTACCTGTAGTGCTCTTGTGTCACAATGTTTGTTTGTCTCACACTATTAAATGTCATCATGTACCAAGGCTTCTGCTTTTTTTCTCAAGATTAAATGACCCTCAAATGTGCAACTCCGTATCTGAGACTCTCTTTTTTTAAAGTCCTGTTTATGCTACAAGAAAACGTTGCTAAGTGCACTGATTTTCCATGAAGCGCTTGCCACGTCCTTTGGGCGCCCATGTTAAGCTATTTAATTAAGCGAGTTACATGATCATATATTTCACTAATAGATAAAGGAAAGTGCTTACAATTTCCAACCCTAGCAGAAAAGACATAAAACTGTGTAAAAAAAACAAAAACAAATACAATCTCTTTAAAAATACTCCATTCATACCTCATTGTACCAGAGCCAAAGAAAGGAGAGGCTCATTCAGATCTCTCAGCAGCAGCAACACAATCAGAGCTTCATCTTTAGTTACTAAGTCAAACAGCTCAAACTCTCAAAGCATCACAGCCAAACAAAACCACAGACTACAAGAGCAACCACATAACAACAACCTACAGTATCTTTCCTTCAACTATGAGTCAGATGTTGGCACTGCGGCCCATAAACAGCAGCAGAGTCTGACCCTGGAGCAGCAGCACAGCTCAGGTCAAGCACAGAAACAAACAACACCACAGCAACATTCAAAATATAAGAAAACCAGCTCCTCACCTTTTGTAGAGTCTTCACGTGACTTCAAACTCTTGATCCCTCGTTGTCATGATGATTCTGTCAGAGAGAAAACAGACATGTTACTTTTCAACATATTATGAAGCTGTAGAGGAAGCTCAGCCCAGTCACCTGAAAAAAATGTTGCCATTGTACATTTACACAAACCCCTGATAAAATACATTTGTACGTTTCATACATATTATATCAATGTTTCATCAGGAGGCGGAGGAGATGGCACGTGGCATGACACCTCGGAGAGACGCCTGCAAAGCTGCACACCACCATTCAAGGCCAACAAACAACAAAACCAGTAGTTTTTTAGCGAGTCATCGCTGCTTTTCCAGCGGCATTTTAGTCACCAAACATTGGGTGTTTTGTAGGGACTCATCACTGTTTTTCCTGCAGCTTATTAGGCACAAAAGACGGTCATTTTTTACAGAGACATTGCTGCATTTTCTGCCAGGTTTAGGTGAGACACATGCTGAGCTGCAGACCACTGTTTGAGACCAACAAGCAACAAAACCAGCTGTTTTTTAGCACATTATCCCTGCATTTCCCACAGCTTTTTTGTCACCAAATGTGCGTGTTTTGCATCAACGAGTCATTGTTTTTCCTGCAGCTTTTTAGGCACATAAGGTGGCTGTTTTTCACAGAGATATCGCTGCATTTTCTGCCAGGTTTAGGTGAGACGCATGCTGAGCTGCAGACCACTGCAAGCCACTTTTTGAGACCAACAAGCAACAAAACCTGTTGGTTTTTAGCATGTTAGTGCTGCCATTTCCAGCAGCTTTTGAGTCACCAAATATGCGTGTTTTGTAGGGATACATCGCTGTTTTTCGTGCAGGTTTTTAGGCACAAAAGGTGGTTGTTTTTTACAAAGATATGTGAGACACCTGCCAAGCTGCAGATGACTGCAGTCCACCGTTTGAAACCAACAAGCAACAAAACCAGTTGTTTTTAGCACATTATCCCTGCATTCCCCGCAGCTTTTTTGTCACCAAATGTTGGTCTATTGTAGCAACCAGTCACTGTTTTTCCTGCAGGTTTTTAGGCACAAAACGCAGCTGTTTTTTACAGAGATATTGCTGCTTTTTCAGAGGGGATTCGGGGAGACACCTGTCGAGCTGCAAACCACTGCAGTTCACTATTTGAGACCAACAAACGACAAAACCAGTTGTTTTTTCAGCAAGTTATCGCTGCATTTCCAGCAGCTTTTTAGTCAGCAAACATGGGTATTTTGTTGTGACCCGTTACTCTTTTTCCTGCGGCTTTTTAGGCACAAAAGGCGGTTGTTTTTTGCAGAGATATCACAGCATTTTCGGCTGATATTTTGCCCCAAAAACGGTGTATTTTAAACCCAAACATGATCCCTCCTTACCATAACAAAGAGGTTTTTGTGCCTAAACCTAACCACGCATGTAAAATAGTGTCAGAAAACAGTCCCAAATTACTGCTGTCTAAATGTTAATGTCTTAAAATTGCTTGTTTTGTTCACTCCGATACCCAGAAATTAAAAGTTTATGGGCACATAAGTCAAAGAAAAACAGTGAATCCTCTTAATTTTTTTTAAATATTTGCTTCCAAAAAATGATTCAAACACTCATCAAAATAGTTGCTGATTATTTTTCTGATGACTAATTGAAAAATACTATGATTTCAGCTTCATAATAACAAGTGTAAAGGCGAGTACACTTGATATGTCAGCACAGTAAAGCATTAAACCCACTGAGAGAAATATTATATGCACACATTCAGAGTGGCTCTCACTGAGCTGAGTTTACCTGCTGATGAAAAGAAACTCGAGTGTTGATATTTTTCACACGTTTGCTTAAGAGGATGATTGCAGGTTATATTGGAGGGGAAAAAAAGATGTTTTCATTTGTTGCTGTTTTATTTCAATGTATTTCAAATCTCCAGATGTGTGATTATGAAGTTGCCCAATCGGTGTTTCCTTCCTGCTCGGCACAGCTAATTACCAATCAAAGCAGATTTAAAGACACTGGAAGCTCTTTACACCTCCTGTCTTAATTATGTGTGTGTGTAGCGATAAGAGAAAAGAGTGAGATGAATAAGTCATCACTCTGTCGGAGGGTTTTAAACTACGCTCGTGCATCATGCTGTCGCTGCAGGGTAAAGATTTACCAAACTGCTCTCACCATGAGAACCACACTTTTAGATCAAATAAAGGATTAAAATGTTTCTGCACAAACTGGGTATCTAAAATTCATTAGGTAATGTTTATCATTTGTTTCATCATTAAATTGAAACAAGGCTGTTTTTCTGTTCCTGGAAACATGACTTTTGGGGATTTTTCAACATGTTTTTCTAATGTTAAATGAATTAAATATTGTTGGTGTTATTATGTTTTGCAGTTTTCTGTTGCTCTGCACATTTCTGTCTTGAGGATGTTTTTTTTTCTGTTGCTGTGTCTGCTTTTATGGGGTCTTGTTGTTTTCTGTCTGCAGGTTTTATGCATCAGCTTATCGGTTTCTAAACATCTCGCCACTCCAGTTGACGGCTGGCTAACTCTGGCACATCTACAGACATGTTGCTTAATCTACATTGTCCTTATAAATTAATTCAGCCCAGTCGCCAGAAGAAAATGAAAGCATTGTACGTGCCAGGGCTCCCCTCTAATAGTCGACCAAATGTCAGTCAACCAGAAAGTCATTAGTTGGCAAGATTTCATTCGCTCAGTCGCAGGACAAAACAAAAAGGGAAAGTGAAACTCTATTAGGAGCTGCGGCTTGTCAAAATAAATCCAAACCCATATGACTGGACCATGTGGGAATTTAATTTGAAAGGACAGACACAGGAAGTGTCCACACTCAGCAGTCAGACAGGAGTCAGGTTAATCTCCAGCGCTGGTACCTGCGGTTATTCCACAGGCTAGTTAATAACATGTGGGGCAGGAAATCCAAAGTGTGGGATCATTTTGAGAAGGTGAAGGACCAACCCAAGGTGATATGTAAACTCATCTTCATTGGTCCACTACAAACATGACGTATCATGTGAAACATGGAAGTAGCTACATGCCCATTAGCCCACAGCGTCATTAACAGGCGGCTCGCTCAGTGTGTGACGTGCACTTGTAGATAAAATATAGGCCTATATTAATGAAGGTTCATTAGTACGGTTTGTATTTCTCTGTAATGTAGCACAGTGTTAACAATGTTACTGAGACTATTCTTTCTCACACCTTCAACTCAAACCACCAAAATATATCATTTCATCATACCATTATATTGTAAACATGCAGGCGACTAGTCGACTAATGGCCCTAAATGATGACTATTGGTCGACGAGGAAAATTCTTAGTCGGGGGCAGGCCTCATACGTGCAAACCATGAATGTGTTACATTTTAACGTTTTACAAGGGTCATGTCAACGCTTCTAAAGTGACGTGGGAGTTGACTTTGTCATCAAGAGGCAGAGAGGATGGTGGATGGTGTGACACCAAGGCCAGACACCTGCCAAGCTGCAGACCACGGTTAAACACCAGCAAACAACAAAACCATTTGTTTTTTTTGGTGAGTCATCGCTGCGTTTCCAGCAGCTCTTAAGCCACCAAACACCAGTGTTTTGTAATGACTAGGGATGGGACGATTTACGATATTATCGTTTATCGCGATAAAAAACGGCCGCGATTATTAATCGTACAGATTTTTGAATATTTTGATAATCGTCATAATCGTCATTATCGTATTATCGCCATAATCCTGAATTTGTCCGTCTTAAAATCCTTGCGAGGCGCGCCGCGCGCAGCACGCCATGTTAAAAAAAACAAGGAAGAATGAAAAAAAGTCTGTCTGACTCAGCCTGCTCGCTCGGCACACACCCACACTGGTCAGTGGTCACAGTCGTACCTGCTCTGCAGCACCAGAATGGAGGAGGCTGAGGCTCCTTTGTATCCCCCCGTTAAAAAGGTGAAGTCGGACGTGTGGACGTACTTTGGATTCCTCACCAAAGAAAACCAAGATGTGAGCAATCCCACATGCCGGACCTGCCGCAAAAAAGTTTCTGCTCCGTCGGCCAACACAACTAATTTGAAAGTGCACCTTAGAGATAGACACCCCACCATCTACACATCACTCAAGGTAAAATGTACTTTCTTTGCCTTTCTCAGTTTCCTCCTCCTGGCTAAACACCCTGTGCAATGTGAGTTATTAATTAAGGCTTCATTAATGGCGTTTCCTAAAGGGGGTACTGTCAAACCTGGCAACGCAGCCCGTTTACGGCATTGTTTACAACACCGTCACACTTGACTGCAGCGCACGTTTGGAGCCAGGTTACGTTAGCTCCGCTAGCCAGCGTGAGATGCCTCACTGTGATCGCAACAACGAACTACAAATACAACATGAAGAAAGTTAAGGACATGCATGCCAGCTTCCAGTCATCCCAGTATGAAGGTAAATATAGAAAAAGGAAAACAATCGCGGCACTGAGGATGTTGTAATCCAGATTGTCCTGCCGGCCAGCTTGTCCTGCCGGCCAGCTTCATCTTCTTCGTCACGTTTTTACTCGTCAGTTGATAATGACCAGAGATTTCGTTTTAATTTTTGTTGTCAGTACTTCTTAAATTTACGTTCTCGTCACTAATTAGTCACGGAATAAAGGGTCGTCAACGAAAAGTTTTCGTTTTGATAAAATTAACACTGCAGCACAGTGGTAGTCATTGATTTTGATTAAGCATTTTGCGCCACCTACTGGACTAAAGTAAGCACTACTCCTCTGCATTACACAGACATAAAGTGAAGACAGGCTCCGCTGTACCCCGCTTCTAAAAGGGTTAATCTGATGACGGGAAAGACAAACAAGATGTTGACAACCCGACGTCTTTATTATCGTGATAATATCGTTAATCGCGATAATTTGTGCCACAATAATCGTCACATGAAATTTTTATATCGTCCCATCCCTAGTAATGACTCGTCATTTTGTTTCCTGCTGGTTTAGTGCCATGAAAAGCAGTTGTTTTTTACCAAGACCAACATAACTAGGAACTCTGGCTGTGAGATTACTGTGATGGAGTAGAAAGTCCAAGGTAATAAGGTACCTGATGATGAAAATGTGTTGTCAGACTACTTTAAGACAGATAGAAACACTTCTCACAGAGAATTTAACAATACATCTTCCCACATTTAACAGCATGCTGAATGTAATCAGCCACAGCAGTGAACTGCAGTCGGACCAACACAGCATTGACAGGAGCAGACAGTCAGTATGTTTACATGACAAACCTGACTTTTAAAACACATGTAAATATGTTAGTCTGACTGAAATCGTACCAACAAACCCAGACAATACCAACAGCTCTGTGTATGGACTGTGTAGATGTAGGAACTGCATGTATTAACTTTTTTGCATCTTCAAACAGCAGGTAGCGCATGTATCCAAGACAAGTTTCCTTCGGGACAGTAAAGTATCTTATCTTCCGGTAATGTTGTTCCTACCTTTACACACTAAAACTCCAAATGCCAATACAGCGCCACCCAGTGTACATACACAGTAAAATCAATTAATGTCTGCTGAGTGAAATGACACATTTGGCTCCTGTAGCAGCTAACAATTATGTTTAAATTAACTGGATTAATTAATAATGTCCTGTCCAAAATGTCAGATAATAAAGTGAAACCTGTCCACCACAAGATCCCACAGCCAAAGGACAGGCCTTCATGTTAAGTGTTGTAGTGAGTCTTGTTTACTATCACATATGACAAAATGAGTTTCAAACTGACTGAAAGGATTAAATAATTATGAGTATTAATTTTCTGGTAAACAGCTGATCAGTTAACAACCACAGGTATGAATTTAAATGTCTGAAAGGCAACATTACAAATATAGCATAATACTAAGAGAACTGTAGGTGGCAATAAATAACAATTCAGCACTAACACAAGTGTAGTATTTCGTTTCACAGCTCAATTAAAACAACATAAATTAGAGACGTAGTGAAGGTAAAATGGAAACAGTAGATTACAGCAGTGTTAATTAGCTTACCTCTCAGAGGAGACGCTGCTGTAACTGTTCAGCTTCACTTTGTTTTAACTTTAATTTCTTTAATTTGCCTCAAGTGTCAGCTCTGTGTGTCGTCCTACCTTCATCATGTGTCGGGCTCCACCATCCTCCTCCTCGCTGAAAGGTCGTTAATCCATGAAAACGTAGTTTCAGTTTGTTTCTGTTAGCCTCGAAGCTTCCACCGCTGATGACGTCAACAGCCGTTTGGATCGATTATTAACGTTCTGGATCGATTATCGACGTTTCTTCGGTAATTCGACGATGTTCAAAAGGAGTTTCTACAAAGCAGAAGTTTTTCATTCACTCTTTAAAAGCCAAAATGTTTCCAAACATAGACTTCGGGTTCAAATCTCCCGCTCGAGCTCCGTGTCCGCCATCTTTGTTTTTCTACGGCGGCGCGCGACCCCTCCGTGACCTTTGTAAACTTTTTTTTTTTTTATTTAAACTTTATTATTATTTCACACAAACAGAGAAACTTTATTAACATGTTATCACACAGGTCAAAAACATCACTGAACACAACAAAAAATAAATAAATAATAAGGAAAAAAAGAAATAAAGATTGTATTCTAAAACCTCTTCGGTCTTATTTGCCTAAATCAGTCATTTTTATCTACTTTAGTCATTATTTTGCTGATTTCTAATTATTTCAGTCATTATTTTAAGTCATGTTTACTTTTTTGGTCACAATTTTTGTTGTTTTAATTGTTTCAATCATTTTCTAGTTATTAATTTAATCATTTATAATTATTTGTGTAGTACTTTATTTTAGTCATCATTTTAGACATTTTTAATTATTTAGGTAATCGTTTTAGCCATTTTTATCCTATTTGACATTGTTTTGTCATGATAATTTCATAAATCATTCATAATTTATGAAGTCAAATTATTATTATTTAAGCTATTTCTACATCATAATTATTTTAGTCATTTTGTCATTATTTAAGTCACTATTTTAAGTCATAATTTTTGTAATTCATTTTAATTTTGGTGATTATTTCATCAATTATTAATGATTTAAATTATCTTTTTTGTCACTTTTAATTTTTTGGTCAGCATTTTAGTTGTTTTTTTTATTATTTTAATCATCAAGTTATTTTTGTTATTCATTTATTATTATTATTATTGTCATCTTTGATTTTAGTCATTATTTTAGTAATATTTATTTAAGTAATCATTTTGGTCATTTTTATTCTTTTTGACATTGTTTCATCATGATCATTTTCTAATCATTTATAATTCATAAAGTCATATTATCATTATTTAAGTTATTTTTAGTTATAATTATTTTAGTCATTTTTATTATTTAAGTCTCAGTTTTTTTTGTCATGTTATTGTGATTTATTTTAGTTATTTTTTATTTATTTTGGTGATTATTTTACCAATTTTTTATGATTTGAATAATTTTTTTTGTCACTTTTAATTTTTTGGTCAGTATTTTAGTTGTTTTTTATTATTTTAATCATCAATTTAACTTACTTATTAATTTATTTTTCTTATTGTCATATTTTATTTTAGCCATTATTTCAGTAATATTTATTTGAGTCATCATTTTAGTCATTTTAAATTTCTTTAGTTATCTTTTTTTGTCCTTATTTTGATCATTTACTTTTATCATCTTTTGCCATTATTAGTCTTTTTAATTTCATTTTAGTCATTTTCAGTTATTTTAGTCTCTATCTAAGTCTTTTTTAAAATTATTTCAGGCGGTATTTCTGTCATTTTTAATTGTTTTAGTCATTATGTTGATCATTTTGAGTAACCTTTATTTTGATTATGTTAAATGATTTTAGTCTGGGTAAAGGTCTTGATAAGCCACAGACACAACATAAGATGCTCCTGTTTCTTACTTGTGTTGATTTCATTAACTGTATATGTCATTCCAGTCTGGCAGATAAATGTTTCTGTGAAGTAAAGCATACAGTGTCCCTCTCTCCTTATGTCCCTCTGCCTGTAACATCAGCAGAAGTATCAGGAGTTGCCAGATCCTGATGGAATATCCCTCTATTTATAAAAACCTGTGTCAGTTGCTCAGGTGACTCTGCTGCTGTGTCTGAGCTCAGACCGACCACAGCAGGTCTCAGTTAGTGAGTCACCGTCACAGCTTCACTACCTGGAGCCACAGATTTGTCACCTCTTGTTAACGAAGCAATGAGAGGTCAGTAAACACTCTGGCCTCTCTGTTAGAGTCTGAACAGAGTCCAGGCCGCCGCTCACTCTGCAGATGTTCAGCTGAGCGGGCAGATGGTCAAGAGACAGACTGCTCTTTGGTTTAGAGTGAGAGGGAGCTGGGGACAGACGGGATTAAAGAGAATATGTTTTCTTTTTTTGTTGACAACAGACGGGCCTCTCAGAATTAACATATTACATGTAATATCACGTTTTACATTCAGGATGGGATGCAGCTTTTTGTATCAAAGATTTTATAGATTTTTAAAACAAAATTTTGGTACAATGCATCAATAATGATGAATAACTTTAATGCTGGTCTTTACAGTCAAATAATTTATATTTTATGGAGTATTTATGTATAGTATGTTTATGTATGTTTATGTAGGAAAATAAACATGTAGTTTGGTCAGGAAATGCCCAAATTTGTGATGAAAAAGTTACTGATCAGACCTTTAAAGTAGACAGTTTCTGCTTCTGGTTGGATGCTAATGAGTCAGAGACTCAAGTGTTTGTGTCTGGCACACACACACACACACACACACACACACACCCTCAGTTGATCCCCACCAGATGGAGGCTGGAAATTAACCTGCTTTGTCGCCAAGGTGATATTTCAGCTGACAGGTAACAGTCGACTAGCGGGACTGCCATCGTGTGTGTGTGTGTGTGTGTGTGTGTGTGTGTGTGTGTGTGTGTGAGGTGGAAAAAGAGCTGGAAGTAAAGTTTAAAAATGGAAGAAGCAGAAATCCCCCTGCTTCCTCCTTCAGCATTTCATCGACAGACTCTTCACACGTTCCTCTCTGCTGCCACAGATCCATGTGACCATCTGCTGAGGAGACTCTTTAAATGAACACTGTGTCACATTTAGGGGGATTTAGTGGCATCTGGTGGTGAGGAGTGTAAACTGCAACCAGCTGAAACTTATCCTGGTTTGAACCCCTTAGTGTTCATTGTTCAGGAGGCTTTTACTGGGAGCTGAATTATCCACAGAGGTCTCTTTACTGGTTTGACTCAGCTGGTCTGTTTGTTTTGGAGAGGAGGAGGCTGAATAAAGCAGTGTCATGTTTAATGCTGTTGTTACAAACGGGCACTAATTATGGAAACACGGTGACCTCTGTAGTCAAGAACTCACCCCCAATGTAGATATAAACAGCTCACTCTAAGGTAACAGAAACAGATTTCTTATTTTCAGGTGATTATGTCCTTAAGACTCAGACATACTTTCTTCATTGAACATCCACAGAGAGCTGTGGTCACGCTGACATGCACGCTGCTCTATTCATAGTACAGTCGATGGTCCACTTCAGCCCCCGCCAGTAGACAGGAGGACTGCCGACAACGATGCTGCTGGGTCTGTCATGAACCTCTGTCAAATATATAACTTAAATAACAGGCAACTGTGCCTGGCTTGAAAGCTGGACTGGAGTGTGGAGCAAAAGACTGGAGCATACACAGTCTCCATGTTTGCTTCGTCTACAGTCCGTGCTGTCACAAAAACATGGGCTGCATGTAGACATCTGCAAAGGGGTTCGGCTCACGGACATGTGTGGGTGACAAGATTTCTGGCACAAAGACCAAAGCGAACCATGGCAGACACACAGAAACTGTAAATTGGCCTCAAAGAAAACATACATATTACAAAATATTTTCCATTTCTGCAGATATCCGTCTCAATCGTTCACACTGGAGTTTGTTACACCACAGAAAAAACATGTTATCAACAACCCAGACAGATATGAATGACAAAAGTGCAAAGTGTACAACATTAAGTTTCAAAATCCTAAAAAAAATAACTGTATTTTCTACTCTGAAATGCTGAAGGTGTGTTTACTGAAGGCTCCTCTTGCCCATCCAATATGGCGACAACACTGACAGCAATGAGCCAAAGCAGTCAAGCAGCATTCTGAGTAATTGCATCTTTTTCCAGGAGCTGTTTATAAGTGTGTTTACAGAAGAAGGTAAAGATACTAGCTGTGACTGGTTGTTCCTCGTCACATGACATGCTGTGTGTGCTGCTGTGTACCAAAAGTTGAACTTGGTTTATCTCAGGGTGCAGCTGTTGCACCCTGAAAAATGGGCATTCGGGAACACTCTGGCGTTTGAGTGCTCCTGCCAAAACAATTAATTTTAGAGCACAAAAAAACCCAGCATGTGTACCGGCCCCAACTCAACATTTACTGTTTCCCTTTCAAAATAAAAGCCCTGTGACAAAGTATCTGTTGATATAATGTCTTCATTTTTTATTGTGAAATACTTGCAGGACTGCGTTGTTGACAATACAGAGGCTGTACAGCTCCATATATTAGAGGAATATCGTCTTATAACTGCATACATACAGCACTCAGCAGCAGCAACACTGTCTGTGTGAACACCACACAGGTGAGCGACGCAGCACTGCTCACGCAGGCAGTGTGGCCCGGGCATAAAATGTCAAACAGGAAATTTTCAACCAGGATGAACAGTGTCATGCCTTTTTAAAGCCTCATAACCCCCAAGAACGACTTGTTTATCGGGATTTGATTTATTTATTTGGTCCACATGACCAAATCTTTTTAACGCCATTGAAGTTAGCTGCTCAATGGGCTGCGGAGTGTGGAGGCAGCAACAATCATCTGGGTAATTTTACACTCAGCAATTACATATGTTGGCTTCATTCACCACTGAGCAACTTTCAGAGGAATAAACAGAACCCTGCCTCTAGTGCTGTATCCAGGTCTCTTCATACCAGTGGTTCCCAACTGGTCCAGATTTCTCCTCAGTCATTAGTTCAAGGTCCACACAGATGAATACACTCAGCGTCATATTTACATTCGGCCATGTTGTCGAGCTGGTTTGTTGTCTCTGTCAGGTAGCTGTCTGTTAGTCACTCACTCTACAACAGGAAATGGCTCTTCAAAATAAAAGCTCTGTGCCAGAAATTCACTGTATGTAAAAAATAAAGTGTGTTTTTTACAAACTTGATACATTTGCGAGCAACTTGTGGTCCATTCAGAGTGGACCCTGACCCAGTTTGGACCCCGACACACCAGTTGAGAACCAGTGCTTTATACATCCACAGAAGAGACATCGGAAAACTTGAAAACAACATTTTATTTATTTGATTTTTTTTAAGTCTAGATAAAAAAGAAAAAATAACACTTCCGCTGAGACATATTTTTTAGGTTATTTTTCAGAGTTCAGACGTTTACTGTTGTTTTTTAATATATTTATCACCTCTTTTCTTTTTTCTTCTGCTGTTGTCTTTTTTATTTTCTTCTTCCAAAGTTGTGTCGTCGGTGCAGATAGAGGTAGAACTAAAGTTTAAAAACTGGGAAATGAAAAAAATCCTTTTGTGTTCTTCACTGATTCATCTACACACACACACACACACACACACACACACACACACACACACACACACACACACAGCTTTGGTCCCATTACAATAAGAGCACTGGTGCGGCCCTCATCCCAATTCCCAAATCTGTAACACACACTCTGTCCCTCTTGTTGCAGTTACATCAGCTCAGTTAAACCCCATCACACACACACACACACACACACACACACACACACACACACACACACACACACACACACCTCCCAGTGGAAAAGCCGCAGCAGCGAACATGTGAACATCTACTGGAGGAAAAACTCTTTAAAGGAAAATTCCCCCTTGTTTCTTCACCTCCTCTCTGCCGTGCTCAGCCTCACAGTGTTTTTGTTTCACCTCATAATAAAGTGTGTTTACTGACTTTTATCTTAAATTTCATTCGATAGTTTTCATTGATTGTTTTTATGTCCTTGCAGCCACCTCGCCGTCCCTGCAGGGAGAGTTTATCCCGTGTGTTATCTTGTTTTATCTGCTCTGTGTTCGACCTCAGTGACTCACAACAAGCACAACAAGACAGTAAACGTCCAGATCAGCAGGAAGCAGGTCACAGCTCAGCGACGCAGCCTTTTACAAAACAAAATAGTAAAAAGAAAAATCCTGCTGTTTCAGGGGCCGAGGATGTGCTGCATGTAAACACATTTCAGTGTATTTTAATGAGTTCTTTTCTCTGCAAAGCCCCAACGCTTTCACTGACTGACCGCAAAATGTGATGACCTTGTAAACTGCTGAGCTGCTCTTTAGCTCGTCTGCTGCAGAATTGATGGACAGTTTGAACCTGTGGGGAGAAAACAGTGTTTGTAGGAGATTATTTTCTGCATCATGGACAGAGACACACACAGAAACTGGGTTTGATAGAGCTCATTGGACTTTTAAAGGGTTTGGATCCAGAGATGACACATTACACACATTACAAATCATCATCAAATATATCAAAACAAAATACAACATACTGGCATGACAAAATATATTTAATTACTCCTTCTGTGTGGAGTTTGCATGTTCTCCCCGTGTCAGCGTGGGTTTTCTCTGGGTGCTCCAGCTTCCTCCCACAGTCCAAAGACATGCAGGTTAATTGGTGACTCTAAATTGTCCGTAGGTGTGAATGTGAGTGTGAATGGTTGTCTGTCTCTATGTGTCAGCCCTGTGATAGTCTGGTGACCTGTCCAGGGTGAACCCTGCCTCTCCCAAATTCCAGCATCATAGGTTTGAAGAGGCCAGTCAGGACAGTCAGGATATCTTTAAAGTGGGAGGCTGCGAGTTCAGGGTTGCATGTTGTTTGGTTTCTGTGTGTCAAAGCGTCCATTGACTGGACGTGGGATCTGAAATGAGACAAGACAATGGTTACCAAAAGCCTTGTTTCAACCAAACTCCTTCAGTATAGTACCTTAGGACCCAACAGTAATCCTTCAGACATGGTACCTAGACCCTCGGTCCGTTTGGTGTTTCCACTGCAAACAGTCCTCTTACATGTGGGCGGGGTTGTTTTCACTGATTTGCTGTATTTCCTCATCAGCGGTGACACAGATGGAAGTCTGCACCTGGTTTATGGTCCACAGAACGAGGCTGCACGCCCACATTTTCAGAACAAAATACAACAGGCTGCAGTGAGAGTCTCTCTCCATGGGATATTTCAAAATAGCAGCTTTGTGCATTTAGTCCTTCTCAGGCAAGCTCAGGGGTTTAGTGTTGCTGTAGCCCACAGGAACAACGGTCCACGACACTTTTTTTTCTCAGAGTGAAGATTAGAATATATGCAGTTTACAAATTAGTATACGTTTTTAAAGTCTACCGTACCGTACTGCTCTGTGGAAAACAATGCTAAGATAAAAAAGTAAACACAGGGATGACAAACATGACTTTAGGTAGCTTGACGGGTCATGACACAGCTGACGGCCAACTAGCACAAACACTCTGTGTGAGAAGAAATAACTCTTGATACAAGCAGTGGCGGTGTCTGTATTATCATCCAAAAAGGGACACTGGAAGACTGACAGGACAGATTCAAAACACCATTCACTTAGCACAATAACAACACGATCAGATGTTGACTGAACAAATTATATTTACTGTGTGACAGTGAACAGTCACAGAAACAATTATGAACTGTTTCTGAGAAAGAACTCTAACTGAATATAACAAGTCTGTTTGATCTCACGCCCTCTTAACTTTAGTTTTTGGTTGCTTTTCTCACCTCTGTTTCTCTTCTCGTGCACTGAGCTGAAGTGATGCCGACTCAACGTGCTGAATCACCTGAAAAGCCCCCTGACAGGGCTGACTAGTGGTGATGGATACACCCCAAAAACTAGGGCGACAGATGCTCATTGACGGCCTGACAGTTGACTTGGTGTGTCAGCGCCCTAAATATGAAAATATTGATCACTGTAATTGAGGTCTGAAATGAAAGTTTGCCGTCCCAACAACTGCTGAAACAGTCATTTAACATGTTTTTCTTTCTTGTAGAGAAGTCTCTGCAGCTCGTCTTCATGCCTGACGTCTTCCTAACTGTGTGGAGAGAGAAAAGATGGTGCAGCAGAGAAGTTTGGAAACTGTTTCACCCTCTTCCTTTCACTGGCAGTGAACTGCTGTGATGATCTTATGTCAGATAAAATGTGCAACATCTGTTTAATGGTGGCAAAGAAATGATATGAAACTGAAAGTTTATACAGCGCTGGAGTGAAATCTGCTCCATCATGTTTCACTGGTGGATGAAAACAGCTGCTGCAGTCTGGTACAGTCACAGAGAGGGTGGGGTTTCTGTTCATCCAAGAACACAGCAGAGACAGGGACAGATCTGACAGTGTGTAGATGAAACTGTGTGTTTTTATGTTATCAGAGATCTTCAGTGGGAGCCAATGAGCTGCGAGACATAGACAGGAAGTGAGGTCGTATCAAGAGACGCACTAACAGGTTGTTAGATTGAGTGTGAACATGAGATGTGATGATGTCAGGCTGGTGTTGATTGACAGCTCCGAGCTCCGTCTGTCTCTTTTTGATTAGTATTTAAGCAGAAACTCGTCGTCATTCATTCATTTTTATTCCCTGAAAATAAACGACCATAAAAGTTACCTGCTGCAGATTTAATGTCTTTTTCACTTCAGGGCTCGAAGCAATAAAAAAGATTTAAAAGACGAGAAGAGAATTAATTTACACACACACACACACACACACACACACACACACACACACACACACACACACACACACACACACACACACACACACACACACACACACACACACACACCTGACTGCCTGATGAAATGGAAAAACCTCATCTGATTATGCTGATTGGCTCTGATTGGCCCCACCCCCACAGATACACAGGTGAGAGCACTGAGAGAGGAGAGGAAGAGGAGGATGAAGAGGCAAAGTAAAGAAGAGGAGGATGAAGAGAAGAGGAAAGTGAGAGGATGAGGAAGAGAGGTCAGGTGAGGAGAGGAAGGGAGGAAGTGTGGAGGATGGAGGAGAAGACGAGGACAGTGAATGGAGAGAAGCAGCAGGGTGGAGGACAGGACAAAGAGCAGAGACAAGTGAAAGGTGGACGAGATGAGGATGAAGGTTAGGAAAAAGTGAAGGAGGATGAAGATATAGATGAAGATGCACCCAAAGATATTAATTGGTCATTTTGTCAGATGTTTCATGTCTCTCTGTGGACATTTTGTGTCTCTTTGTGGACATTTTGTGTCTCTTTGTGGTTGTTCTGTGTGTCTCTGTGGACATTTTGTGTCTCTTTGTGGTTGTTTCATGTCTCTCTGTGGACATTTTGTGTCTCTTTGTGGTTGTTTCAAGTCTCTTTGTGGACATTTTGTGTCTCTTTGTGGTTGTTCCATGTCTCTTTGTGGTTGTTACCTGTCTCTCTGTGGTTGTTTCATGTCTCTTTGTAGTTGTTCCGTGTCTCTTTGTGGATATTTTGTGTCTCTTTGTGGTTGTTTCATGTCTCTCTGTGGACATTTTGTGTCTCTCTGTGGTTGTTTCATGTCTCTTTGTAGTTGTTCCGTGTCTCTTTGTGGACATTTTGTGTCTCTTTGTGGTTGTTCCATGTCTCTTTGTGGTTGTTACCTGTCTCTCTGTGGTTGTTTCATGTCTCTTTGTAGTTGTTCCGTGTCTCTTTGTGGATATTTTGTGTCTCTGTGGTTGTTTCATGTCTCTCTGTGGACATTTTGTGTCTCTGTGTGGTTGTTCTGTGTGTCTCTTTGTGGACATTTTGAGTCTCTGTGTGGTTGTTTTAAAGCAGGACTTGGACTTGTAGTGGAACATGTTCACAGTGTTTTATCAGTAACACTCATTAAAGTTAAAATGAGCTCCACTGATGCATCAACAGTTATAATCCATCTGTATGATATTTATGAGACGGAGCGCCTTCAAAGCCTCCTTTAATTTTCACAAACTTTCAAGGCCTGATTGTGTCTTCCATCAGCTCAGCTCGTTGTGTTTTCTTTATTGCTCTCGCTACAGTTCTCAGATCAGCTCTGTTGTCCTGAAGCTCTTCTATAAACCGTAAACACACTCATTGATCACGACGACGTCATTACACGCAGAAACAAACCTCTGAAAAGATGCAGCAGCATTTGTTTGTAATAACCTGCACCAAGTGCTGAGCACAGTTCATTAAACACACATTTATTGGTTAATAATCAATCCTGGCTGAAAGTATCTGCAGCTGTCTCCACGGATACAAAATCTGCTGCTTTACTGACCCTGTAATCTGCAATAACAGCTAAACCCCGTCCATTAAAAACACATCCATCCACCTCCACGCTGCACATATTTAATAAAGCCACAGGACGCCATCACGGCTGCACATACACAGACGGGGCGCGTGGTGATGATGATGGTGACGATTTGTCTGTTGCTATCGGAGGCGACAGCGGCGCTTTTGGCTGGGTGTAAACGTGAGCAGAGATAATTTTAATAGAATAATTTGTCTGGATGAAAACGGCTGACGACGCTCAGGATTTAGAAAAGCTACATAAGCTGTTTTGTAATTTGCAGGCGGAGGTCGTAATGATGATGTTTGTCTCTCAGCCTTAATGTGGCCTTATCTGACAGCACCCGCAGCCCAAACAGCATTTCCCAGAAGCCCTCACTCTCTGTCTCTCTCTCTCTCTGTGTGTGTCCTGTTCATGCAGGAGATTAGCAGGTGCAAAGATTTACAGAGAGAAAGGAAAAATAAATGATTTATATGGAGAGAAAACTAAATGTATCTGCCACCAAAAATATTTATTTAGTTTATTAGTGTGATAAAAAATATACATTATTGTTCTGCATGTATTAAACTTGTTATATATATTTCTTTATTGTTATATAAAAAAATAGACTTTAAGATTTAAGATGCTTTGAGAGAAACAGAAAATGAAACTTCACACAAACAAAAACAAAACATGTTATATGTTGTTTCCACATCAGAAGTAGAAAAAGGAAATACTCGAGTACGAGTACCTCAAACTGTACTTGAGTAAATAAAGTACTCAGTTACCTTCATGGCTGCAGATCAAAGATGTTGCAGGTTGTTTTCTTCGCTGACTGCAGCTCTGAATGTTTCAGTTTCTTCATGTGTTCTGTCTGAATGATTGAAGAGTGAAGGTCTTCATCAGCTGTGTTCTGTCAGACACGTCTGTGACCTCACTGTGTTTCTGTGAGCTGATTGGACGGCTGTGATCAGACTGATGTGAACAGAACAACCTGCAGCTGGTGTTTGAGAGCTGCACAGTTTGTTTCACCTGAGGCCATGAAAGCACCCAAACATGTTCAGACAGGTGTGTGTGTGTGTCCATGTGTGAGATGTGGAGCATCTGAGTGTGTTTTTGAGCCCTGGAGCTGAATGAAGACAGCTGAGAGGAAACATGTCTCCTGCCTGCTGTGTTAGGCCTCCAGCGACTGAAGGGAAGCATCTTATTAACAGTTTCTGGAGTTGTGTTAAGATTATTGTCTGTGTGTGTGTGTGTGTTTCCCAGAATGTCACAGTCTCACCTGTTCACCACATTTTACCTGCCGGCTGTGTGACACAATATTTGAAAACTATGGCAGCTGACAAACAGGCTGTAAACAGAGTCAATGACGACACCAACCGAATGAAATTTCATCAAATAATTAATGCCTAAATTATTTTTTAAGATACTTTTTGTATATTTAACGGCATGTTTATTTATTGAGCCACTATTTGTTCATTTATTTTTGATTTTGGCAGCTTCTGTCCTCCGTACAGTCAGAGTATCTCACATTGAATATTCAGTATGAGTCAAACACTCTGAAAGGATTATTACTTGAGTAATATTTTGAATGCAGGACTTCTACTTGTTGTGGAGTATCTGAGTACTTCTTTTACAATTAGAAACGAGATATACCGATTTTTCATTCAGAGGAAATCATAATTTTCAGGTAAATCAGATCCATTTCACACAGATTCATAATTTAATTTTGTTATTTTTGTGATGAATGTGATGATGAGTGGGTGATGTGTTCAGGTGTCAGGCCTGCTAATTGTGTTTTTTATCATTTTATAACATAAAAAAAGTTTGGATCCGAAGCAGAAAGATTCAAATTAATATCAGACTACAGTTAAATGACGACATGTAAAATAATACACTGATAATATTAAAACAAACTCATCACAGTTAATAATGAATCATTCTGACGGCAGCCATGTTGGATATCAAACCAGAGCTGTTCAAACTGCAACAAGTTTGATGTTTTGCTTTTATTTGATCCTTAAATTATTGTCAGGAAAATTGTTTCATGTGTTTCTTGTTTCTTTTCATGATTAAATTATTATTTTTTATACTTTTATTTGACTTAAAAAAAAACATTTCTGTTTAACTGAACAACAGATAAAAGTCCTAACGTTTGATGTGAGAGTAAAAAGACAGATTTACTTCCTGGTGGTGAAGACGTTTGTCCATCTCAGTTTTGAGGTGCAGCCGTCTCCGTCTCCATGACACCCACTCATCATCATCATCATCATCATCGTCGCTGTCACTCCGCTCGGCCTTCAGGATGAAGATGGAGCGACGCCTCAGTTGACCATCAGTCCTGCTGCGTTCAGGGTGTCGGGACAAATGGGAACATTTTTCAGCATCGACCACCGGGCTCGGATATTAAAGTTCAGACGAGGACGATGAAGACGTCTGCGGGGAGACGAGGACAGGTAACGAGGTCAGGATGAAGAGGCGGCGGTGAGGAGACACCGAGCGTCTGGACTGAGTTGGACACATCAGAGGAGAACTTTACGAGGACATGGCGTCTTTAGATGGAGGACAAAAGCTGCCAAAATCATAAATAAATAATAAATAACTTGATAAATACATGAATACTGTAGATGCCCTTCAGTCATGTTACAAGCGGTCTTTATCAACGGTCCCTGACCTGATCAAACACTTACTGGAGTGACATCAGAGCGTCCTGCTGATGGAGGCGACAGATCTGTGATTGATTTTAAATATTGATCAGGAGGACGGACACACACAGAGGAGTGTGTCGAGGACTTGTTGTTAAAATGTCTGCTTTTATTTTGTAGGAAGATTTGTCCTTGGTGGAGGAGATGCAAGACGAGGAGAACTTCCTGCTGAGAGTGAGAGGGATTATGACCAGCTGAGTGAGTGTGTGTGTGTGTGTGTGTGTGTGTGTGTGTGTGTGTGTGTGTGTGTGTGTGTGACCCTCAGGATTTGTCTGTTTTTTTGTTTTTTAATCTTCAGCAGCAGGAAGCAGCCGGATGAAAAACTCAGACAGGGAGAGAATTAATCAGGAGGGACGTCAGAGAAACTTTACTACACTTACCTGTTCTCACACACACACACACACACACACACACACACACACACACACACACACACACACTGAGCGGTGCAGTATGAGGCTGTCAGGAGGGAGTTGACTGTAATTGAGTGCAGCTCCTCTGCTGCAGGTTCATTCAAAGTCTAAACAGCAAAGACATGACGTTAGTCCACGTGTGTGTGTGTGGGTGGGTGTGTGTGTGTGTGTGTGTGTGTGTGTGTGTGTGTGTGGTTCAGCCTGTTGGTTTCACTTTCTGTCTGAAACATTTCAACATGACAGCAAAAAAAAAAAAAAAAAAATGGTGTTAATGACTGAAGGTAAAGAAGCATCAACTGATGATAAAATATTCGACACTTCTTTTGATAAAATTTTTTAATGTCAAATGAAATAATAAAGCATCTCTCGTCTGTGTGACGTCTGAAAGCGATAAAGTGCAGAATGAAACTGACACTCTGGTCAAAGTCAGCATGAATAATCAAATGTTTGTGTTGCTGACTTCAGATTTCAGGGTTGTTGTATTGTTTTCCTTTTCAGTTTTTTAAAAAGTTCTCAGTGAGTTTTTAAAGTCAGATTTAGAAGACACAGTGTTGTTGTTTAAAACCGACTGATGTCAGAGTTAATGTGTAACTGCAGTGCAGCTGTCCTCACCTTTAAACGTCTAAATTTAATCTCCCTCGATGAATCTGAAAGTTTCAAGGCTGAATTTTTGTCTGATACATTTAAAGTTGCTTCATTTCAATTTCTGCTTTTAACAGGTCAAATGTAAGAATTTCTAATCAGCAAAATATAAATCCAGTCCAGCAACTCTCAACGAGTAAATGTAGGAAATAAACTAAAACTCCAAACTGACAGAATCATCACTGACATGTTCTCTGTGTTGATCTTTGACTCAGTATTGAACAGTAAGACAGACTGTGTGAGACGTGTCTCACCATCTGAATGACAAAGACAAAGACAGAAATCAGGACGCAGCAGATTTCAGACAACCATCGCTCAAACACCAGCCAAGAAAGTAAAGTGGACAGAGAGACGAGCGGTGGTTCAGAGGGAGGCACTGAGAGGGAGTAGCTCTTCAGGCAGGCTCTTAGCTCTCAGGAGCATTCTGTGAAAGAAACAAAAACAACCTCAAATTTGTCCCGAACAAGTCAGACTTTGAATTCAGGCCGTCAAAATCTCAAATGTCCTGTCTCCATTCGCTATTTTCAGCCCAGCTGCGGCTGCTGTGGTCTTGTCTTATAATGATACAGCATATAAATTAACTAAGGAATGATGATGTACTGGTTTAAGTTAAGCTTTACAGTAATAAATAAAGCAGTTACAAATATCTCCACCTTTACCAGCTTCAACACCAAAGAAATAAACACACTGATGCATCACTACAGCCTCCACTGTGCCTGTTAATGACACATTATAGAGTTTAAATACATGTTTATTCCAGCACTCTTTGCACTCTGCATCATCTCACTAACGCCACTCTTTACAGACTTCACTGTGCTGCTGTTTCTCATACACACGGCTGATAGATAGTTTCATACATATTTATATCTGTACACAGTAGTCAAATGTTGCTGTTGGCCTTTAAACAGCTTTGGCAGCCTGGTCTTTAGCTGCGTGGCTGTTACCAAGAGGAGTAAGTAACTTTTACCAGCTCAGTCTTTGTGTAATCTTTACAGGAGGGCCAGAGTGGAAGGGATGGCCGTATAACCCTCCTCCTGTTTCCAGGAGAGCCACTGAAGAAGCTCTGTCCCCTCCCACCTCTGTCTCAGCTGCACGTCCCACAGGAAGTAGAAAGAAGACATGGACCTCTCAGACTTCTGGAATAACGTCATGTCTACCCTGGAGAATCCCCAAGAACATGATGAGCTCTACTCTCTCAGCCTCTTGGGGACTTAAAAGTTATCTAATCAGAAAAAAGCACAGGTGTGAATGAAAACTGAACAAATATTGTATAACGCAGAAATGTACACTGTCTCTCGTGGTTTAAAATCACCTGGTCTGTTTGTTTATGAAAGGAGGAGAGCTCTGCAGATAATTCAGCTCACAGTTAAAACCTCCTGAACATCTGGATCAGAAAAAGGTGAGCTCACAATAGCATGTTGTGGGTGAATCCTAAGACGCTGAATAATGTTGGAGAGTCACAGATTTGTTACATGAAACTGCTTCATTCAGTGTTTTTAATTTGTTTGTTTTGGAGAAGAAGAAACTTCTTCATTCTGGCCAGCAGAAGTTTTTAGCTGGTTGCAATCTGTGATTCACCACTAGATGCCACCAAATGCTCCTAAATCTTACACACTTCACCTTTAAAGTCATGTGACCAATTACAGGACATTTTTAAGTTCTTCTAAATAATTGTTACCTTCAAATCAGGCGTCACTTTAGCTCAAGTTACAGACGAGGCAGGAAGTTGAATATTCTTAGTAATCTCATTATGAATGTGACGGCACTTTGACTCACATACATGAGATCAGCTGTTCACAAATGAAAACATGAATGAATATTTAACGTTGGGCGAAGGATTCAGGTGTTGGTGCAAAGTTTAATTAAAGGCCAAAATAAAAATCAAAAAAGGACAATCTGACAAATAAATTCAAAGAAAAAAAAGAAACTTTACGCAGACATAAAGGAAGACATCAGACTCCAGACCATCGTCATGGAAACAGACTCAGTTTGGTTGTAGATTATTTTTATTTCAGCTTCTCAGCAGCATCAGAAACATCTCAGCCAATGACAGAAGAGGACAATAAATATGAACCAATAACAGGGCTACACACGTCTTCAAGGCTCGGCTTCAGTCCAAACAAACTTCCTGCGCTCAGCACCAAAACAGGATGTGATGTCACAGGGCTGACGCAGGACACATTGGACAGACATGATATTCACACAGGCTTTGATACAGTCAGATGAGCGACGGAGCTTAACCAATAAGAGCTGAGCTCACAGCTGTCCTGAACAATGATGCCGTGCTTACATCATATGGGAACATTTTCAAGGCGACGTCATGTTTGTAGTTTTCTGTGTGGATTATGTTTTAAATGATGCATTAAAACTACAAAGAAAAAACTTCGTTATTTCAGAAGTTCAGTGATGAAGATGTCAGTGATGAAGATGGTTTACAGAGACAGGTGATGAGTTAATGACACAGGTGGTACAAATTCTTCTTTGTCCTTTCTTTAAAATTAATTTTTAATCTTAATTTTGTTGGTTAGATTTGAAATAAAAAGCACGTTTCAGGAAGTTCACCTGAGCTCTTCTCTTCTGGAGTTTTTAACCTCCAAAACTAAAATGATTTTCCAGCGTGAAACATGAATGCAGCACTTTGAGTCAAAAAGACAAAATAAAGTCAGATAAATGAAAAAAACAAACAAAACCCACAAATAAAACGCAGCAGTAAAGACAGACTTTGTTTTTGTCTTTCGAGCCGAGCTGAACGAAGCCTCACGTCGTCTCCTAAACATCGTTTAAAGTGCATTTTCAGACTGAGATTCTTTACAAGCTCACACTTCAGTGTTAATATTAATCATAACAATAATAATAATTACAGTAGGTAAGACTTTGTACAGTTTATCACATAAATAAGAGTTAGCGCGGCGGCTCCAGAGTTATTGCACACAAATTAAATTCAACAGAACCAGCAGGTGACACAGGAAAACGGCAGGAAGTTCGTCAACATAAAACACCTGTCCTTCAAGTTTTCAGAATAAAAGTATTTTTCCCCGGACGACACGCAGAGAGTGCAGAGTACAGGACGCAGCAGAGTGGATATACTGGATACATGTGAGTACGTTATTCTGTGGAGATACGACATGAGGACGATATTAAATGTTTGTTTAAATACGTGTAGATACAGTGATTGAAATATTCTCGGCAGCGGAGCAGCGTTCTGTGGAAACAACGACGACCTAACACCTGCAAAACATTGTCTTTATTAGTCTTTGTTTACGCTTCCTGGGTTGATTACACTTCGCTGTCTTTTGTTACACTTCTGTAAATAAGACTCAACACTTCCTGCAAAGATGTTTCACAATAAAAGTCTTCCCACATCTCACAAAGAGGAGCTCAGGTGTGGGAAGCTTTTAATTTGAAATATCTGCTCAAAGCGTTGATTAACAGTGATTTAAAAAACGGCAAAGTTGATGTTATTTGGGATAAATTAGTGAGTAAAACCTATTAAACACAGAAACTTGGTAATAATGGTAATAATGTGTTTGACTCTGTTGGTTTGTGCGGCACTGAACTCAGGCTTTAATTTGACAATTTACAACATCTGATCTTTCTCTGAGCCGAAACAGAAACTTTTTAAGATCCTGTTCAGTGTTAAGTGTCTTTTATCTCTTCCAAACCCGATTGGTTTAAAATAAAAACACACCGCTGTGTCAGTAATGGACTAAATTATCTCTCACACTGTAAACAAAACATGAAACAGTTGTGCTGTTTTAGTCTGACAACAGAAAAAAAGGTCAGTTAACTTACAAAAAAAATGTACATATATCAGAGGATATGATACAGCTGTGTACAGCGGAGCAAACTTTAAGCTCCAACATCCAGTTTCTGAATGTTTTGGACATCATCAGTCAGTTTGTGATGACTTCCTGTCTCTCAGCTAGCAGCTTATGTGGGCGTGGTCACGTAGGAAATGCGAACAACAACAACAACAACAATTTGAGCAGCAGCTATTTCAAGTAAGACACAACTTAATTCATCCTGGAACACGTCGCTGATGGATGCCTCAGGCCCTGATCACATGGAAAGTATTTCAGCAGCTGGAGGCCTTTTTGTGATTGTTTTTAATGAGAATGAAGCTTTTTGCTCGCTGTTTTTGCGTTGCGACATGTCTCGTATTTCTGCGCTCTAGACACCTGGAATTTTTGCCGAAGCGCTCTGAACTCCTCGACTTGAAAAAACTTCAACTTTAAGCGGAAAAGCACCGCACGTCATATCTTTTTTCTTCATGTTTTTTTCATTGTCCAATCAGATGATTTAAGAGGCGGGGCCTTCTGTGGTGGTCACGACAACAAGTTTACAGCTGGTAAACAACAGAGGAGAAACCGGTGGTAGTGGTTGCTGGATACCCAGAGCTATACGGCCCGACGATGTACAGCAGGTTGTCAAACTGCCCCAGAAAATACATCCATCGTGGAGGAGAAGCTCCTGGACCAACTGGTGGTACTCCCCATGATCCAGCCTCTTTTTAGGGTCTCATGTACCCACACAGATCTCTGTTTATCTGCTGACAGCCTCTCACCCTCAACCAGAGCTACAGACAGCACCTTCTGTCTCAACACGTCAGGAACGACACACTGAATAAACAGTAGACTGATTACAAGGGAAGGTCAGTCTTAGGACGTGATGGGGTGGTTGTATGGCAACAATAAAAAGGCGCAGCAAGCTTTAAGGTTTAACTTAGAGACATTAATGATTCTCAGAGATCACAACAACGTCCGTGAAGGAAATGTTTCAACTTGCAGCCAGTTTGTATGATCCATCTTGTATCAAAACACTTATTAATCAAATTAAGATAACTCCGACAGTAAAGACGATCTGTCCTTGTTGCTTTGTGTCATAGTTTCTGTCTCTGTGGAGGTTTTTCTGTCCTGATGATCAAACACTGTCACACAGAGCCTCGTCCTATCAGAGCTGTGAATGTTGTGAAGCATTCTGCCCAAAACAAACTGTGTTTTATCATTTACAATCTTTTCAGGATTCAGAAACAGACACATGAAGGGACTCGAAGGCCGCACTGAAGCCTTGAGACGACTCTGAACTTTAAGAGCAATCAGTAATGTGTTTTGTTTTCGCCTGTACGAGACGTCTTTTTGTGATACAGGAATCTTTAACCTTGTCTTGTCTGCAGCTGAACAACAGCCCGCCGTAATTTATTTTCCTTTTGTTTTTAAATGCATCTCCCTCTTTTACTTTTGTCTCTTTTCACGTCCAATTTCAATTCAGCTTTCAAAAGGAGGGTACATTTTATTTTGTTGAATTGTGGAATCGACTGAAAGGCCTTTCTGCAGTGTGTGCGAGTGAATTTGAAGCAGAGCAGCTGATGCTTGGCTGCGAACGCACCCCGCTGGGTTTTGTGTCACTTGCATGAATTAGCGCGGCTCAGTTTGCTCTGCTGGAAGCTAAAGAACACGTCTGAAGAAGAAGAATGGCTCCACTTTAAGAGCTCCGTGACGCGGCATAAAGTTAAGATATCATAAAAAATATATTTGAGGAAGATTCCTGAAACTGGGATTCGTATCAGCGGGGATTACAATACGTGATGAATGTTCTATGACTGAGAAATCTCTCTGAAGGAACATGTCAGATCCAAGAGAAACGGCTCCATGTGGAGGTTATTAAAACAGTTACAGCTGCTGTGGGAGATCTGAGAGCAGGAGATTCTGCAGGTTTCTGGGCTGATAATGTTTATATGATCATGCTTCATGTCATGCAGCCTGCAGCAGCAACAACTCAGCTGCTGCAACAGGAAAATGTTGTTTTTGTCATATGGAAAGAAAACTCCTTCAGTTTGCTATTTTTAGAATAATGTTTCGTCTAATCTAAAGATAGTTTTCAGCTAAAATAGAGTCAGACGGCTTCTGGACTTCAGAGGCTGGGTTTAAAAAATACAGTAACCTCATTACTGGCTGATAATCGTCATCTTTTTTAAATAAAAACATTAAGCATGACATTTTTTAACATTTAAACCCTGCAATAAAAATGTTCCGCCAGTGCCTGAATTGGTATTTTTGCTTGTTGTGACGTAGTTTCTTAAATAAATAAAATAAAAATCTTATATAGAACAGAAATCTAAATTGGCCAATAACAAAAAACAGCAGCAATTCGAAGTAAATCTATTGAACGACCAGGCTTCAATAAGCCTACTTAACCTTAAATTTAAAGTTAATGCGTGAAAAACTTTCTGTTGCTGCTGTTACATAGGTTAGACAGTCCGTCTCTGGATCTGCTCTTCTTCCAGTCAGCTCAACACCTGCCCAGTTAGCACGAGCTAACAGCAGCAGCTAACATCCAATCCCAACACACACCCACTGACACTAAAACGGTTCAACTATTTCCCTTTAATAACAGTTAGGTAATGTTAGCTGTGTGATGCTAACAGTTAGCTCTGTCACTGTGTGTATGCAGGCAGACTGCCACCAACCGGCCCAATGCGGAGCTCACACTCCTGCAGCAGCAGTCTCATGATGAACAGAGAAAGAGCGACAGCAGGGTGAGGAGGCGCTGAGCGAAGCAAGACGCTGTTCATAGCTCTGAAATAAGATTTTATCAATTTTTGAATTGTTAGAAAATATTTAAAAGTCACGTTCACATGTGGGAGGTTGGGCGGCCATTACTCTATACGCTGAACGAATAAAAGGTATTAGGTACACCTGTACAATTTATTGCACGCCAGTACAACTGATATGAATTCTACAAAGTTGACAGTTTTTTTTTGACATCAGTTGGAAATCATTAAATTTAATTATGTGTTTATTGCTGACGTCAGAGAGTGGTACTGGACGACATTATATTGAGGTGTTAAGGGGAAAAAAATCTATATCCTATAAAACCTAAATCAAGACTCAATTGAAATCAAATAAAGTTGAAAAAAAATGCATATAGAATAAAGAGCTCTAAATATACAGATAAGACTGTTGGCCCGAGGGCCGCCTGACGTCCCTCCTGCTGTTCGCTTCCAGCTGTTTTGTCAGCGGAGGATTTTAATTGGCCGGCCGGCTGCTGGGAGGCAGATTAACTGTTATTCCTCCTCGTAAACGAATCCTTCTTTAAGATGAAGTGACCTTCAGGATTGAGCTCGCTCTCAGCCAGCGGCCGGTCTTTAGAGTTTGTTTTAGGGTGAGAATATTCAGCAGGTAAATCCAGCGCTAAGCTGCGGCTAAGACTCCCTTAATCTGCTCTTGTTTTAGCCCCAAATCCTCCTGCTGATGACACACGTACAATAAACTCTACGAATAAACTTTCATGGCAGATACGAACACGTGGTCAGTGTTTTAACCCCGATGTTTCAATGTGTCAGGCCTAGGAGGGAAGGAGAGAAGGAGATAAGGAAACAAGGAAGATAAGGAAGTTAAAAACAAGAAGACAGGTAAAGAAAAAAAGGAAGGCAAGGAAGAAGGGTGTAAAAGAAAGAGGAGCAAGGTGAAGAAAAGGAAATGAGGTAGAAGGAAAGGAGAAGCCAAGGAAAGGGTCAGAAAGTAAAGACGGAAGTGAAGGAAAGAAAACAAGGTGCAAAAGGAAAGGAGAAAGAAATTAAGGAAGTGAAGAGACAGGAAAGGAAAAATAAGACAAGGAAAAGGGATACGTATATGAAGTAGGAGAAGTAGGTATGAAACTGAGGGGGAAACAGGAAGAAAAGTGGTAGGAAGCAAGGAAAGATGGAGTAGGAAGGGGATGTGGGGGGTGAGGAAACAAGGGGGAAAGGAAAGGAGGAGGTAGGAAAGGAGAGGAGGAGAAGAAAGAAGAAAATGTGACGGTAGGGAGGGAGGAGAGGTAATGAAGATGAGGAGGAAGCTTGGTGAGGGGAAAGGAAGCAGGGGAGAAGGAAAGAATGAGATATGGAAGGAGTAGAGGAGGTAGGAGGGATGAGGAGGTGTTAACAGAACAAGGAAATGAGGAAGGAAAAGAGGAGACAGGAGGAGGAAAGGAAGGAAGAGAAGGAAGGGAGGGGATTACTGGGATATGAACCAACAACCTGTCTCAAATCTCTGACTGGACATCTGTGGAGAAAATGGAAGTGTGTGTGTGTGTGTGTGTGTGTGTGTGCCAGGGTATGAGTTACAGGGGGCTTTCCTGATTGGCCAATGGGCAGCGGCGATGAGTCACATGTTGAGCATTTAGAGGCAAAACGATCGACTCATCAGCATCACTGTGTGTGTGTGTGTGTGTGTGTGTGTGTGTGTGTGTGTGTCTGTGTGAAACAACAGAGAAAAGACAAAAATGAGGAGAGGTGGGATGCTGTTGCCGTGGCTGCCAAGCTGTATCGCCATGGCAACCAGGCTTATCTACAACACCTGAGTGGTACCTGCTGCTGCTCTCAGGTGTGTGTGTGTGTGTGTGTGTGTGTGTGTGTGTGTGTGTGTTGAACTAAAACAGTAGTGTGGCATAAAGAAAAGACGGGGATAGTGAAGGAAACCCAGAAGAAAAGGAAAGGAAGGGAGGATATAGGAAAGAAAGGAGGCCAGCGAAAGGAACAATGTAAGAAAGGAAAGGAGGGTGTAGGAAAATAAAGTAGGAGGTAAGGAAGTAGGGTATAGGAAAGGAACGGAAGATGTCAGAAAGAAAAGCAAAACGTAGGAAAACGTAGGAAAGCAACTGAGGATGCAGGGAAGGAAAGGAGGACTCGGGGAAGCAACTAAGGGTGTAGGAATGGAGGATGCAGGAAAGGAACTGAAGGATGTAGGAAGGGAATGGAGGATGCAGGAAAGGAATGAAGGATATAGGAAAGGAAAGAAGGGCGTAGGAGAGGAGGATGTGGGAAAGGAAAGGAACGATGTAAGACAGGAGACGAGAGTGTAGGAAAGGAAGGAGGACACAGTAAAGAAACAGAGGATGCAGAAAAGGAATGGAGGATATAGGAAAGGAAAGGAGGGTGTAGAAAAGGAAGATGTAAAGGAAAGGACGATGGAAGAAAGGAGAGGTGGGTGTAGGAAAGGAAAGGAAGAGGTACAGAAGTAGGTTGTAAGAAAGGAATGGAAGATGGCAGAGAGGAAAGACGGATGTAGGAAAGGAAAGGTAAATGTGGGAAAAGGAAAGGAAGACGTAGAAAAGGAGCAGAGAAGGTTGCAAAGGAACAGTGGATGTAGGAGAGGAAAGGAGGAAACTGGAAAGGACCTAAAGAGTTGGAAAGGATGATGTAGGAAAAGAAGGATGTAGAAAAAGACTGGAGGATGTAGGAAAGGAAGGAGGACACAGTAAAGAAACAGAGGATGCAGGAAATGAATGGTGGATATAGGACAGGAAAGGAGGACGTGGGAAAGGAAAGAAACCATGTAAGAAAGGTGATGAGGGTGTAGGAAAGGGACAGAGAAGGATGTAGACAAGGAAAGGAAGAGGTAGGGAAGGAACAGAGGATGTAGAAAAGAGAAGGAGGAGGTAGGGAGATAGGATGTAGGAAAGGAATGGGTGATATCAGAAAGTGAAGATGGATGTAGGGGAGGAGAGGTGGACCTAGAAAAGGAAAGGAAGATGTAGGCAAGGAACAGAGAAGGTGGCAAAGCGACAGTGGATGTAGGAAAGGAATGGAGGAAATTTGGAAAGGAACTACAGATGTAGGAAAGGATGATGTAGGAAAAGACCAGAGGATGTAGCAAAGGAGCTGAGGATGTAGGAGAGGAATGGTGGATGTGGAAAAAGAGAGGAGGAAATAGGAAAGGAGAGATGAGTGTAGAGGAGGAGAGAGCTGATTGAATGTAAAATAAAAAGACCAATTAGAACCAACAGCCTCCTCCCTTCACCTCCTCCCTTCACCTCCTCTCCCAGTTGGCCTTGTTCTCCCTCCCTGCATTAGCGTCTCCACACAGGGACAATAGATGGACAGAGACATAAAATAAAAGAGAGACAGATGAGAGAGACAGAGAGCAAGTGGAAGAAGAGAGGACGATCACAGTCTGTCATATCCGTGAGGACAATCACAGGATGATGAGACGAGCTGGTTAAAGCTGTGAGACAGGAGGAGGAAGACAGACAGGTGAGGGGACAAGAAGATGGACAGACAGGGAGAGGGTGAGACATTTTAAAGAATATTTTGTTGGCTTTTTACCTTTATTGGACGGGATAGTTTAACCTTGAAATGGGGAGACAGAGAGAGGGGATGACAAACCCACAGCTACTGCAGCAGGGACACTGCATTCATATAGGGGACGCCTACTCTACCCACTACGCCACCGAGCGCCCTGAGACAATCAATCAATCAATCATGTCAGATATCTGCTGGTAAACAGCAAAAATAAAAAACTGTGAAATAAAATAAAAAGTACATAAATAAAAGTAGAGATCAGCTGATCGTCCCGTTGTGTTTCGAGAAGTTTGGTTATCACTTCGGCACCTACTGCAAACGCTCCACAGAGTTTTCTGACCTTTCCTTTTCAATTGATGCCAATTCTAAATGAGGGATTTTAAGAGTTTAATCTCCATAAAGACTATTAATGGAAGTTAATGGAGGTCCCAACATGTTGGTGAAGACTCTCAGTCATCCAGGTCATGGTAATCCTAAGTGCTGTATCCTAGGCAACTGGACTTACTTGAGTTTCTCGAAGACTCTTCATCTCTCTCATGAAAAAGACTCTTGGATAAGAGGTGAAACGTCTTCAAGAAGTTCAGGTAAGTCCAGTTGCCTACGATACAGCACTGAATAGATCCAAACAAAGAATTAAAAGCTTATTTTACTTATAAAATCAGACACAAAGACAAACTGAAGCTCAGCGAGGGATATGTTCGTCTAAGTTACTGAGAAGAAGTCTGACGATGACTTTAACCAATTCATCGACGAATTGTTAGAGATAATAAAAAATAAAAAAGCCCTAAAACTGTTTCCCAAAGCTCAGGTTGACTTTTTAAAGTCTTTCTCTGACCTGACCCCAACAGTAATAGTTAATTTGGGCATTTTTACTACAGAGAAAGACAAAAATGACTGCTGTCACCCCAGGTGTTGTTGTTATTGTTGTTGTTGTTCCACATTTTGTCAGCAATAATTCAAGTGTCTTAAAGTTGCAGTGACCTCTTTATGTTCATATTTTGTTTCTAATGATCAGCACGTGTGATTTATGATGAATAAAAAACAGAACTGATTTCTGAGATTGTCTGTGACCTTCTTCAGCTGCATGCAGTGTGAAACTAATCTAAGTTTGTTTTTGCATATATTTTTGAACAGCTCGCCTCGTGCTCGGCGGCACGCGGGCGGGACAGGGTGTCAGTTTTGGGGGGTCTGAACCTACGGTATGATGTTGCATATTCTGATTGCATATAGTGTCACTAATATCAGAGCGAGCGGCGAGGTGTGAGCAGGGTCTCCTGACTGATGATCGCTGACATGAACGAGATAATATTTTACTCGTCTGAGTGTTGAATGCGTCGGGGGAAGGTAAATGTCAGTTGGCTCATTTTTTACCATTTCACCAGGTATTTTCGGCGACTCGCAGCGAGGTCTCGACAAAATGTTAATGTGAGGAAGGATCCTGGAGGAGCAGTGATGTGCCTCAGATAGTGACTGACAGAGGAGAGTTCACATTTCAACCTCTGCTGAAGGTTGATACTGAAATAAATAAATGTTCTGTTGAGTTTTAAAGTGGCTTCCAGCCTTCACTGCGGTTAGTTAAAGGTCTCTGTGTGCTTCAAACAAACAGGTTTGTACCTTTTGTTTTCCACCCATGTCTAAAGTCAGAAAAAGCCTCCTGGCTGCTTCCCACTGCCTCCCTGATCTCTAACCATCCAACAGGTGTTTGTGTCGTCAGGTGTGTTTCCATCCACCTCTTTAATGTGCATTTTTAATTAAAACACCAGAAATTTGGAAAAAAAAAAAAAAAAAAAAAGCAAAAGAAAAGTTTTTACGCCTGGAGGAGGTGGAAAAGAGGGCGGATCACTAAGAGGAAAATGCCACAAAGCGCAAGAAACAGATTCAGTGAATAAATAATGACGTACTAAAAGCTCACTTCATCGTCTTTGGAGGTTTGTAACAGCGTCTGTCTGCACACAGAGCTGTTAGCAGAACTCCTACAACAGCAAACAGCCATAGTATCATGAGAACAAAACTCTTTATTTCCATTTTCCAGTGTGTCTCCGTTATTAAACAGCAATTTTTAAAATTTGCTTGAGGTTTGACTGGTGCTCTTTTAATTACGTCATCTCTTTGCGCCCTCTTCTTCTGCAGTAACACTTGACTAGTGGATTAGCAGCACCTACTGCTTATCTCCACAAACAAAGTCCCAATATTTAGGTAACAGAAATGGATGGAAAAGCGCATAAATTGGCATTTTCTTTTGCAGGTTTCTGGGTATCTACAGGTGTCCGACACTTTAATTCAATGCTTTTTAAGATGACTTTTAACCAAATATAAGACTTCAAGCATTGAAGGTACTTCTAAAGTTAGTATATATATACAGTACAGGCCAAAAGTTTGGACACACCTTTTCATTCAATGCGTTTTCTTTATTTTCATGACTATTTACATTGTAGATTCTCACTGAAGGCATCAAAACTATGAATGAACACATGTGGAGTTATGTACTTAACAAAAAAGGTGAAATAACTGAAAACATGTTTTATATTCTAGTTTCTTCAAAATAGCCACCCTTTGCTCTGATTACTGCTTTGCACACTCTTGGCATTCTCTCCATGAGCTTCAAGAGGTAGTCACCTGAAATGGTTTTCACTTCACAGGTGTGCCTTATCAGGGTTAATTAGTGGAATTTCTTGCTTTATCAATGGGGTTGGGACCATCAGTTGTGTTGTGCAGAAGTCAGGTTAATACACAGCTGACAGCCCTATTGGACAACTGTTAAAATTCATATTATGGAAAGAACCAATCAGCTAACTAAAGAAAAACGAGTGGCCATCATTACTTTAAGAAATGAAGGTCAGTCAGTCCGGAAAATTGCAAAAACTTTAAATGTGTCCCCAAGTGGAGTCGCAAAAACCATCAAGCGCTACAACGAAACTGGCACACATGAGGACCGACCCAGGAAAGGAAGACCAAGAGTCACCTCTGCTTCTGAGGATAAGTTCATCCGAGTCACCAGCCTCAGAAATCGCAAGTTAACAGCAGCTCAGATCAGAGACCAGATGAATGCCACACAGAGTTCTAGCAGCAGACCCATCTCTAGAACAACTGTTAAGAGGAGACTGCGCGAATCAGGCCTTCATGGTCAAATAGCTGCTAGGAAACCACTGCTAAGGAGAGGCAACAAGCAGAAGAGATTTGTTTGGGCCAAGAAACACAAGGAATGGACATTAGACCAGTGGAAATCTGTGCTTTGGTCTGATGAGTCCAAATTTGAGATCTTTGGTTCCAACCGCAGTGTCTTTGTGAGCCGCAGAAAAGGTGAACGGATGGATTCCACATGCCTGGTTCCCACTGTGAAGCATGGAGGAGGAGGTGTGATGGTGTGGGGGTGTTTTGCTGGTGACACTGTTGGGGATTTATTCAAAATTGAAGGCACACTGAACCAGCATGGCTACCACAGCATCCTGCAGCAACATGCCATCCCATCCGGTTTGCGTTTAGTTGGACGATCATTTATTTTTCAACAGGACAATGACCCCAAACACACCTCCAGGCTGTGTAAGGGCTATTTGACCAAGAAGGAGAGTGATGGAGTGCTGCGGCAGATGACCTGGCCTCCACAGTCACCGGACCTGAACCCAATCGAGATGGTTTGGGGTGAGCTGGACCGCAGAGTGAAGGCAAAGGGGCCAACAAGTGCTTAACACCTCTGGGAACTCCTTCAAGACTGTTGGAAAACCATTTCAGGTGACTACCTCTTGAAGCTCATGGAGAGAATGCCAAGAGTGTGCAAAGCAGTAATCAGAGCAAAGGGTGGCTATTTTGAAGAAACTAGAATATAAAACATGTTTTCAGTTATTTCACCTTTTTTTGTTAAGTACGTAACTCCACATGTGTTCATTCATAGTTTTGATGCCTTCAGTGAGAATCTACAATGTAAATAGTCATGAAAATAAAGAAAACGCATTGAATGAGAAGGTGTGTCCAAACTTTTGGCCTGTACTGTATGTATGTTTTTAGTGTATAAAACCCTCACAAATTCAAATTAAAGACCATTAAATTACTTTTAAGGCCTTATATTTTTAGCATCCATCCATCCATTTTCATCCGCTTGGCCACATTTGGATGGAACCCGACTTTTGTCGTCCCTACATGATTGTTTCGCACAATTTTAAACAGTTTCTGGTGTTACACAAAATATGACACCTGACCAAACACTGCATGAAGTGGAAGCAATGGTAGGATTGTTGGTTTTGGATGCAGCCCCCACCCGACAGTCTCAGACACTGTTATGCTGTGTTCAGACTACGAGCGACACACCAACAGGCTACAATTATTTTTAAATACAAGCTGGTGACATGAAGCTACAAACTGACTACGGACGGGGTGTGACACCCTACAAATCAAAGTTGACCTTTTTTCAGCCCTCCAATGACGCAGTGAAGCATCCACCAATCATATGTTTTTTCTTCTAGCTGTGGTACTGTGCCATTTAGCTTATCTAATGACGCTTCATGTGCATTACGGTAAACACGGGAGGCAAAATGTGAAGTTAAAATTTCAGTCGAGGTGCTTTGTGGCAAGCCTGTGACGACGTAATGAGTGCTTGAGCAACACTTCAACAGCGACTTAGCAATAGCTTGTCATGCTGTTGTGGTGACGCTTGTAGCGTGAACACAGCATTCGGCGACCCGTAAAGAAGCACAGGAAGAAGTTTTCTGATCAGTAAAAGTAAAAACACCACACTAAGAATACTCCACATATTAGCAACAAAACGTGCTTAAATTAACAAAAGTAAAAGTACTTGTTATGTCAGTGTTTTATTGCTGGATCATTAATGTATTAATGTGTGCATGTTAGTTGGCTGAGGTGGAGCTAATCATTTGGTTTGTCTAAAAAATCTTGATCTGTGTGGGACATCAGATAAATGGAGTAGAACTGTAGTGGAGTAGAGGTATAAAGTAGCGTGAAACAGAAATATTACCTCAATATTTCTTCAGTAAATGTACTTTGTTTGAAGCACACTGAGACCTTCACCCTCATCTGGACTTCAGTCAACTGCGAGGGTGTTTAAAACATAGCTGTCTGATAAAAACCACACAGCTCCAACATGTTGACTCCTCAGAAAACAAGAAATAACACCTTGTTTTTACAACAAAGCTGGCTGAATTTTCTCAGCTTGTGCAGGAGCGAAGAAATCACCAAGACTGGAGGAAGGAAGTTTGAACAATGAAAAAGATTATTGCACAAATCAACTGCAACTGGATCTCTGTTTGTAAAACAGACCTGTCCGTGATTAAAACTCCTCAATCTAAAGTGGATTTAACAAATGAAATCAAAAAGGAATCCTCGTTTTCTGGATTCACAAGAATAAAACTACAGGTGGAGATAAAACAAACCCAATGTGAGGCACAGACTGGACACGTGACACAGACAGTGAGAGGATCTGAAGAGCTTATTTTCTCTGAACATAAAAAAAAGTTTCTGACCTTGGAGACGTGTTGTTTTGCAGAGCAGCAGGTCTGAGTCTTAAATGAACACATAAACAGACGGAGGGATGGAAGGATCCTGCGTTTGGGGTGTTTGGGCGACTCCCCAGCGAGGAAGACTTGGTGCCCTTGCTGGAGGAGATTTCGGTGAGGGGGAGGATGAAGGGCGGGAGAGCAGCAAGGTTCGAGGAGTTTCCACGCTGTCGGCTCCAAGTCAGACAGGAAGTGAGTCAGTCAGGCACACGGACAGGGAAACTGATTCCTAACACACAGCGAGCAAGACGAAGCGCAGCGGCGTCCGCTGAGAAAAGGCAAGCCTCCAGTGTGAACTTCAGCTTTTTGCCTTTTATTTGCTTGCTAATAGAAATAAATAATATCATACTGTTAATGTTTCATAAGAGCAGAATTTAAAAAAGGTTTTGCTTTAATAACCTCAGAGAAAACTGACTGATATATTTTGTACAAACTGTTGAGATGTTTTCTGTTATTTCACATTAGCTTGTACATAATATCCTTGAAAGAACTTCTCCTTCTGAATTAATTTATTCATCACTGAAAACTTTATTCTCCTTGTTTTGCCAGCTGCAATTAACTGGAGTTAATTATTTGAAAGTGCCAGGGAGGTTTCAGGGAGAAAATAAAAACAACAAATTAATTTGTGCTCTTGATTTAACATCATATTATGTAGAGAGCAGCAAAAAGCTTCAACGTGTTTCGCATTCAGTCGGCTGTAAATTTTAAAATGACGGCGACAAAGACGACGTTTATGAAGCTGAGTTTTTATGAACTGGACGACGTCTGCAGCTTCATCAGAGGGTTTAAAGAGCGAAACAGTTCGTTATCCTGTAAAATGGATCTCAGTGATAACACAACGCTGTGTTCAAGAGCCAAAACTTGAAGTATTTTCACATTAAACCGTATTAAATCGATCCACAGTGAAAGGCTGACGCCATGAGGGTGATGAATGATGCCAAATTGAGGGCACAAATTGTGCACGCAAATCATCATTATTTTTTCTCGGTGACACCTACGCAAAACACCGTCTCCATTTTCCTCACGACTGGTACCAAATATGATCAAACACTGTTCTTAATTTACAGTTAAATATCAGTGTCTTTACAGGAAATCATTATAGGACCTGTCAAAGAGTTTAAACCTTTAATATCAGTCACAGTGCTCAAAATATTAACAATAAATAAATTAAGTGTTCATAATTTAACCTCAGAATCAGAGTTTAGGATCAATGGCGTCGCTGCGTGTTAGGAAGGTGGATAACAGACCGACAGCTCAGTGGCTCTTTGGCTTGGGGAGGCGAGAGGAGCCGGAGGTGAAGACCGCCGTTTTGACCTTTACCCCAGAAGTGCCATTGCTCTCTGAGTCGTGAGACGCCTTCGTCTTCAGTGGTGGTGTGGAGGCAGCTGAGGCAGAGGTGGGGTTAGGTCTGGAGGTCGGAAACATGAAGAGGTGGAGTTTTGAGGGCTGCGGGGGCAGCAGCTGGGACCTGCTGTAGGTTCTTCTCCTCTCCTTCGTCTCTCCTTCCTCCTCTTTCCTTGCTTCCTTTCCTCCCTCTGTTGTGTGGTGGGTGCCGTTGGTGTCAGGACAGAGTGGGAGGCTGTCAGCGGGGAAGTGGGGTTGGGTGGAGCAGGCGTTAGCTAGAGGCAGAGCTCGGGTTGGGGGCGGAGCTGAGCGTCGGTGCGTCAGTGGTTCCTGGACTTCCTGGCTGGAGGGGTGAAGTATCTGTGACTGGAAACATAGAAGAAGAACAAGGTCAAAGACAATGATTCCTGTTTCATACGTGTCAAAATGCTTATGTTCGAACACTAAAACATTTTTGGGAAAGATCATTAATTAGCTGTCCTGCTTATATGTGTTTACTTCTGTCTTTTGGTAGTTTTAAGTAGTTTTTAAATCAGCAATTAAAGAGGATAAGGTGTTTGAAGTGTACATATGTACAGTGGCTGCAAAAGTTTGGGCAGCCCTGGTCAAATTTTCCTTTGTAGTGAATAGTTAAATGAGAAGAAGATGAACTGATCTCCAAAAGACATGACGTTAAAGATGAAACATGTTTTTCAACATTTTAAGTCAGATAGCATAATTATTTTTGTTTTGTACAATTTTAGAGTGAAAAAAATTAAAGACGCACAATGCAAAAGTTTGGGCACCCCAAGACATTTGAGCTCTCAGATAACTTCTACCAGGGTCTCAGATCTTAATGAGCTTGTTAGGGCTCTGGCTTGTTCACAGTCATCATTAGGAAAGGACAGGTGATACAAATTTCAACTGACTCCTGAAACCTTGTTCCAACAACCAGCGGCCACGAGCTCCTCTAAACAGCTGCCTAGCACTCTGAAAACTAAAATAAATGATGGCCACAGAGCAGGAGAAGACTATAAGAAGATAGCAAAGTGTTTTCAGGGAGCTATTTCCTCAGTTCGTCATGTCATTAAGACATGGCAGCTAACAGGAACTGTGGAGGTCAAGCTGAAAACATTTTGAGAGAGCTGCACGTAGGATTTTTAGAAAGGCAAATCACAACCACCGTTTGACTGCAAAAGACCTGCAGGAAAATTAACAGACTGGAGTTGTGCTGCACCGTTCTACTGTGCAGCCACACCTGTACAAATATGACCTTTATGGAAGAGTTACACCAGAATTGACTAAAAAAAGTCTTCAGTCAGCACTTGGTTGGACTTAAACACCTCTATAGAGTTGGACTTTTTTTCCCCACAACATAGATTTTGCTTTATCGGCTTTAATCCCGTTTTTCGTTAGTAAAAATCTGCATTATCACAGTTAACCACAGCTGCATATGCACCATGCTAACTAAGCTAGCAGATAGCGTTTGCGCCATCCTCTTGACCAAATATAGTCACTTCTGGCTCCAAGATGGCGTCGGTCAAAATGCCAAACTCAAAGCTTTAAAATGGGAGTCTACAAAGAAATGGGCTTGCTGCCATATTCTGTGCAATTATTCAACTGTGAAATTTTTTTCACGCCTTTAATTAATTCAACATACAATGCACATAACTTGACATATTTCTGGTGTTTACTCTTACTCCATTCGTCTTTTATTCTTGTTATAGTTAAATTTTCACACTTATACCCTCAGCACAGTAATGATGTGCTTTTTATCTTTTAATATTTTAATATCTTAAGTACGGGTGTTAAACATAGCAGCATAATGCACATTTTATTTCTATTTTATTGCACATTTTCAGTCCTACTTTATTTTATTGCTTATATTTGCACACTTCTATTTCACACTCTCAATTAAGATGAATTATTTATATAATAATTAATATATGAAGTATTTCTGAGTCTGATTTCTGACTTCATGGTGGCTTTGTCATTTATTTTATACAGTCTACACTGTTTTCAGATGTTTTTTAGTCTCTGTGTGATTGTGAGCCTGTTTCTGAATGTGGAAACGTTTCTAAATATTTTGACCAAACCAGAGTCTAACTGGGAATGAAATACCGTCCATTTACTGTGAAGGAACTTGAAGTTTTGAGTCATCATTTCATTGCTGCCATCTGATGTGTGTATCATTAATTTCCTTAAACTACTGAAGAATCTACATGAAGCTCTGCTTTTCACTAGCAGATGTTTTTTTTAAACAAATGCAAAGCAGTTCAAAGTTTTTCATTGTGCAGCATCAGGGAGAAATTGCGTTTGAATTCTGACAGACACAGATTTAAACTGTATCTCTGGTTCTCATGTTCCTCTTATCTGAGCTGCACACGCACACGCAGGCATCTTGATAACTTTGCTGCATTGATCGCAGCTTGTTTGAATAAATTAAAGTCAGACCAACAAAGAAACAGAAACAGAGGAGTGAATCCTCCTTTGTTATATAATTTATCACTTGTTGGTGGTGAGAAAAGAAAAAATGGTTTTGGAGAGTGGGGGAGAGTAAGAGGGAAAAATTAGTTATTCTTTCAGATGACTGGTCAGTTTAGACATCCACGCTTTGATCTGTCTGTGTGTGTTTCTGTGTGTGTTGCTGCTTTGATCTCGATGTGTCCCGCTGCACACGTTGTTTATGTGTGTGCAATATGTGTTTAATTTAAAAAAGAAAAAAAAGGCTGGTGGAAGTGTTGAAAGCTGCCGGACGAACAGAAACACAGTGGAGCTAAAAATAAACCTGTTTTTCTCATCATTAAAAGGTTTCAACCTCACAGCAACTACATTTCTCCTGTTTGTTTATTATCTCTCTTCTGCAGTAAAGTTTGTTTACCACAGAGTATTTTAAAAATTTGCCTACTTTCATCAGTGACAGCTCCTCTCTGGTTCCAGTGTTGTAACAACCTCAGTCAGTAAAAACAACATGACAAAATGTTTTAGAACCAGTTCAGCAGTGAGCCATCAGCACTGGGTCAAAATTACATTGTACTGGGTCAGTATATTGGTTCACAAATGTACATGTAGAGTCTGTTAAGTGTGCTGAAAGACTTGAAATTTGTACACACGGAGGTCATCAGTTTTGCATTTTTTTCTAACTTTGGTTTCAGTTTTAAATCGATTCAATTGCTGCAATTTGGGAAGACACTGACATCATCAACACAAGAAACGAGAACAAATACATCTTTTGACATCTCTACAGGTGATATTATAAAATCAGTATTTTTGAGGACGGGACAATTTCCAAAATGCTCCAACTTTTCAAACAATGTTCCCACATTAAAAAAAAAAAAACTTGGAAAAAAGTAGTTAAAGACTTGTAAAAATGCCCTTGCTCTCTAAAAACTCTTTAGTTTCTAAAAAAAAAGTCCTAAATCTCCAAAATGACCCCACCTTTCTAAAAATGTCACCACTTTGATTATGTTTTTTTTTTTTTATTTAAAATATGTTTTCAGTTTTCTGGGAAAAAAAACTCAAATTTTTCAAAAATGTCCAAAAACCAAACAAACAAAAAAAACTGGTTTGAAAAACAAAACAAACTCTTAAATTTTCACCTTCCAAAAATGTCCTCACTCAAAACAAAAAATAAAACAGTCAATTCCTCACTGACTGAAAATGCTCTCAAAGCCAGACATGTCTTTAGTTTTCTGAACAGCAAACAAATAAACAAACAATCACCCACTCAAAAATGTCCTCATTTCCCAAAAATGTCCTCAATTAAAAAGAAAAAAATAAAAAAAAAATTACTTGCTTTCTGGAAATTTTTTCACATTTCAAAATGACTTGACATTCCAAAACTGCCCTCACTTTTTAAAAATGTCTTCAGTTTCTAAAAACTCCTACATTACCAAAAATGTCCACACTTTTCTAAAAATGTTTCCACTTTTGAATTTTTTTCATCTTTAAAATACGTCTTCAGTTTTCTGAAGCAAGCCCTTACTTTTCAACAACGTCCTAATTTTTGAAAAAATGTCCTCATTTTACAAAAATGTCCAAACTTTCCAAACATGTCCTTACTTTATCTAAAAAACAAATTCCTAACTTTCTGAAAAAGTTCTCACATTTCATAAATGCCCCAACTTTCCAAAAATGTCCAAATTTAAAAAAAAACGTCCCCACTTTACAAAAATTCTATGCTTTACAATTTTTGTCTTCAGTATTCAGAAAAAAACCCTCACTTGCCAAAACTGTCCCGACTTTCCTACATGACCCCTATCCTCCAAAGATGTCTTAAACTTCAAAAAAATGTCTTCACCTTCCAAACAAAGTCAATGCTTTAAAAAAACAAAATAAATACCCTTCTCATTCCAAAAATGTCCTCACTTCTCAAAACGTCCTCACTGTCCTGGTCCAAAAGTCTAAACGGTCCTCACAGAGATGGAAGACCAGAGCATCATTCAGCAGTATGTAACAGAGTGTGACTGATACAGAAGCGTTAAGCTGCTTGTTGCTTTCCACACTTTAATCCTGCAGCCGGCTCTCATCTACACACTGATAATCCGATTTACACCGAGAATCAGAGGGAAAGTTAGAAAACCGAGCAGTGAAATCCATCATGTGCTACAATCTGAGCTTATTGATCCCGACAAACTTCTGTGAAGTAATAACTAATCTGCTGTTACCACTCTGGTTCTTTATCTGTCTCGCTCTGAGCTGCTGCTGCTGCACCACACTACCTGCAGAAATTCACTTATTTTACAGTCTTTACACTCATATCTTTCTCTCATTTATTCCTCTTAAATTAAGGTGCTTTTCAGATTTTCACCTCGATATTAATAATGTGATGATTAATTCTACAAACCTTACAATGCTTTCAGACACACAAGAGCCAAACAAGTTTAACTAAGTCTTGGATTTAGGTAACGACTTTTGTTATTGATTAATATGTCAATTATTGTTGAAACTTTTAAAGCTGTACACTTTCCTTTTAAACTTTTCTTTATCCCACAATAACTCCATCAGATTGTTTGCTGACATACTTACACATTAAGGAAAACAAAAAGAAACACAAATAATGACAGCCACACCTGTTACCATCCTCACGCTGCTTTTCTCTCCCACAGGATAAAGTCAGCAAACATTAAGATTTCAGAAGTTGACATCTTTGCTGCTGATTATTTTTTTGATCAACTAATTATTTAAGCAGCTCTATTACGGACAAATCAAGACCTTTAAAAACACCATGGGCGTCTCTCAATACTGTGATTTATTGGTTCCTACTGAAAACATAATCTTTAGTAAGATAAATATTTTTGCTTGGATAGTTCCATTTCTCAAGGTGGGAGAAAGTCCTTCAGACTTCAGTGTGTTCACAAGCTTTTAAGCCATAATGTGGCTGACTTAATGCTAATAAAAACTACTCTAAGTCACTCTATGTGGATAAGAACTAACGGTTATAACCTAATACTAATTAACAAATTACATGTGAGCAAAATAGTGCTTCACAACTGGTGGGTCGCAGTCCAAAAGTGGGTCGTGGATCCACTCTGAATGGACTGCAAGTGACTCGCCAAGGTGTCAAGTTTGTAGAAAACACACTCTATTTTTCAAGTACAGTAAATATCCAGCACAGAGCTTTTATTATGAAGTGCTGTTTCCTGCTGTAGAGTGAGTGACTAACAGATGGCTACTTAACAGGAACAGCAAACTAGCTCAATGACACGTCCAAACTCAAGTATTGAGTACTACTGAAGTACTGAACTGTGGGACCTTGAACTAATGACTGAGGAGAAATCTGGACCCCATGGCTGGACCAGCTGGGAATCACTCTATTAAATAATAGAAAAGTTTTTATCATTAACCATTTACTTTTATCTGCCATGTTTCTGCATATGTGACGTCAATGTCAGCAAGTTGCGCACCACAATTTTCTGAATTTTGCTCTGACTTGAGGGGGCATTTGCGTGATTTTTCAGGTTGCAGAATCACACACTATATGTTTTATTAGATACAGTCACTGTTAGTTTGAGTGTGAACATGAGATTTGTTGACAAGAAGGACAAATTCTTTAACCTAAAATACTGTGATGCAAAACTTAAAGGACACCTTGTGTTTGTGAAACAACATCAGGATCTGTCCAGCAGGAGGCGACGCTGAGTTTGTGTTCTGAATCTGTGACATGAAAACATGTGTATGTTCTCTGCAGAACATAAAGCTCCAACAGAACGCACAGGAAGGAAATATCCTCTGGTGAACACTGACATCTGGTGGTGACTGACAGTGCTGCAGCCTGTCTGTCTACCTGTCTGTCTCCTGCGGGGACCTCTCCAGTGTCTTAAAGTGTGTCTGTGTCCAACCCTCATAAATAATGCATGAGAGGACGGATGGATTAACGAGAGGGAGAGAAGGGCAGAGGGAGGAAGGACGAGGGGGAGGAGGAGGATGAAAAGGAGGGAGGAAGAGGTGACGATGGAGGACGGGAAAGACAGTGAGGAAGATGGAGGGAGGGAGGGTGAGGAAGAGGATGAAGATGAAGAAGAAGAGTGTCCTCAACCACACGCCGGTGCTCTCAAGGAGGATTCACCTCGTGTGTGTGTGAGGGAATCACTCGACTGCCAACTTTTTCTGCCTCCCTGACAACGACTTACAGGACGTCCCTGCGCACACACACACACACACACACACACACACACACACACACACACACTTTTTTGGCATACAAACTGCTGATCCATCCAAACTAACTCCCTCCCTCTCTCCGCTGTCCTCTCGTTGGCCCCCTGGAGGCTCGTTAGATGAATAATATCACTTCACTCTGCATCATTAATTGGCTCAATTATTAAAATTAAGACAATAATTAATGAATAAACATGAAGTTGTAGTTTTGAGCTGGAGGCAGTGAAATGGTGGGAAAGTACCCAATAACTCTACGAATTAGTAAAACAATGAAATAATAACAAGTGTTGCAGAGTTATTAATTGTCTGTATGTGTGGTTATTAATATTTTGATATTGGTAATTGGGGCCGTTTTACCATTTTAAGGCCCTTAAATCCATCCATGACACAACATTTTTGCTGAGTCAACAATTTTTGAGTTAATTCAACTGAAAATTATAAAGCTGATTTCGCCTAATTAGCTGCCTCCTAATAGTCGACCAGAAAGGTCTTCAGTCAGCGAGATTTCATTGGTTGCTTAGTCGTGGGAAAAAAAACCCAAACCCCCCCGTCAAAATAAAACCAAACCTATATGACTGGACCATGTGGGAATTTAATTTGAAAGGACAGACACAGGAAATCAGGTTAATCTCCAGGGCTGGTACCTGCGGTTATTCCACAGGCTAGTTAATAACATGTGGGGCAGGAAATCCAAAGTGTGGGATCATTTTGAGAAGGTGAAGGACCAACCCAAGGTGATATGTAAACTCATCTTCATCGGTCCACTACAAACATGACGTATCATGTGAAACATGGAAGTAGCTACATGCCCATTAGCCCACAGCGTCATTAACAGGCGGCTCGCTCAGTGTGTGACGTGCACTTGTAGATAAAATATAGGCCTATATTAATGAAGGTTCATTAGTACGGTTTGTATTTCTCTGTAATGTAGCACAGTGATAACAATGTTAAAAATATATAATTTAATAATTAAATTAATATTATAAACATGCAGGCGACTAGTCGCCTAATGGCCCTAAATGAAGACTGTTGGTTGACTCGGAATATTCTGAGTCAGAGGCAGCCCTATAATCAACACTATCATTGTGCACTTTACATATTGTGGTGTGTTGGGGCTAAACGGGTGGAGTTGGGTTACAGTAACTGTTGTGGTTAAAGTCACTTTGCACCACGAGTTACGTTGTACACACAGTTGGTGACTTCCCGCCTGTGTGGACATCAGAGTGTCTGACATTAAGTTGTGCTGAGGAGAGATTAAGAGCACTTCCTGGTTCAGAGTTCATCTCATTGCCTTACTCTTGCAATCGAGAAACCTAGGCTCACTATTATATCTTAAAATTGTAAAATGTGTGTTCAATGTTTTTATGTTCAAATGACAGAGAATTAAATGCTCAAACAACAACAACAAAAGTTATGTTAAACTGAGGCTAATGTGACACATTTATTTTGTGTCTGGTGAACTCAAAACTTTTATGTTACTGTGTTGTACTAAACTAAAAGTGTTGAGTGCAACCTGTTGGGGTTTACAGTGTACGTTCTCACCATACACTCAATATTTTCTGTCAAAGCTACAAAGAGTTCAACTATTTTACAGAAGGCAGTTTTGTGTTTTCTCTGTGCTCCAGGAACGCGGACAGACAGACCTTAGGTGGTGCTGCCCCTTTGGACTGACTGTAGACTCTTGATAAAAAAATCTGCATGTTCATTTGCTTTTTAATTATTATTGCTGCTTAATCAGTCAAACTACTTTCACATTGCAGAGAAATATTATAGATTAATAAGTTTTAGAGGCTTTCAAACATCCAAAATAATCAAGCAATTTAACATTAATTTAAAACTTTATATTCTTTAAAGCCAACTTTAATAACTTTCAGTATCTGTGATCAACAAGTAAATCAGAGGGTCAGACCTGCAGGTCGCTCACATGTTGATTGACAAGTCTTTAAGTTCACTAAAACATTTCCAGCTCTGATTAGTACAGAAAAACAAAGTGAAGACATGAAGGTCTACTGCAGTTTAGTTTTCTTTCTGGGGATGTGACACGTCAAGTTTCTGCTTTTTTATGGTTGTTATTTTGTGTTTGGGGTGAGGTTGTGTTTGTGGCTGTTTTTAAGGGGTGTTTTAAGGTCTTCACGGGCGGCTTGATTTGTTTGTTTTTGTCATTTTGCTGAATAAGGTGAGTCGGTCGTACATTCTCCAGAAGTTACTTGGGAGGCTCAGAGGTTAGAGGGGTTTAGAGGGTTTCTGGGAGTCGAGGGAAATGCTGCGTTTGGAATTTGTTAATGCTGAAAAACAGCTGCAAGGTGAAAAATACAAACATCACAGGAGAGGAGAGCTGCTCCCTGTATGATGGAGTTTAAAACCTAACTTCTGTACAAGAGACGGCTGATATGTTGACCCGCAGAGACCTTTAAAATGTACACTTTGTATGCTTTTGGTGCTGATTTTCCTGTAAAATCACTGATGTCACTGACAACTGATCCTTTTATCTCATAATGAAATGAATACCTTCGATTTTCCTTGAAGTATATTTGCTTTTGTCGCCATCAGAGAGCAGAAATGTTCCTCAATTTAGAGGCGACAAACATCCAGAGATTCATACATTGAGGCTTTTGTGTTTTAAAGAAAGGGTATCGAGAAAGAATGGGTTAATGCAAAGGTGGAAATATCATCTTATGAATGTATGCTTAGTAGAATAAATGGCGATCAGGAGAAAGTAGTATCTCCCTGGGACTGGTTATGGACTCATATTAAAACAGAATATCGTAACGACATGTGACATTGTAATGAACCTGCTCTGTGATGATGTGACCCTGCAGAGTGATGTATGAGGACATATGTGTGACATGTTTCTGTTTGCTAGTTTGATTTATTTTATTTTCTTCCAGACATATTTGCAATTTTTTCTTTATGTGCTGAAGTCCACCTCCATATTATAAAAAATGCGTGCCTTGTGTTCTTGTATGTCTGGAAAATAATATATGTATGCCATGTACCGAGCTTTTCAAACCAATAAAATTGAAATCATATCGAAATGTCGCAACTTGATGCGTGCAAATATTTTACATCTACTGTGATGCAAATATAAACACGATTACTGCCATAAAGTTTTACACCATGAGAGGACAAGATGATGGATTCCAATTCTAATATGTCATAAAAATGAGAGCTGCACATGTAAAGAATGGGTAGAAATTTTTTTTTAAGGTTTCCCCATCATGGTGTAAAAATGATTCCCTCGTGACCTGACGGGAGTTTCTGCTGGATGACATTGCTACATATAAAACCCCTCGCCCGCCTAATGTCCCTCTTTGTGACTGAGCAAAGACTTCTTTAAGAATTGTGTTTTAAATTAAATATATTCCTCGAACCTCTTGACCGAAGCTGAGTAACAAAGTGCTGAGGACGCCATGTTAGTTCAGATATGAAAGTCACACAATATCATAAACAAATAGACTGATCAAGGCAGTGGACCAACAACTCCCATGTTCTGTGAGGTAAAATGACGGTTTATATCAAAGAAGTTTTGAGCATATGACGTCTGATTGGGCCCAAAAATCTGGCCTGACCCAAGCTTGATCTACATTAGCAGTTTTGGGCCCAAGGCAGATTAAAGACCTACATTTCTACTGTAAAAACATTATATTATATTATATTTTTTAAATATTAAAACATCTATTACAAGCCAAGGGTTGACGTGTTTTCTCACACCACTTCTCGCTCTTCTCTTCCATCTGTTATTTCAGTAGTTTAGTGGTTCAGAGTGGGCTGTGCCCTCGTCAGATGATGATCACTGCTCTTTGCTGCATATTTCGCACATCACTCCAATTGCTGGAGACAGAAGAAAACACTGCTATCCAACCTAGTTGCCTTGCAGCCCCTCTATATCTTTCTCTAGTTTTCTGTCCCTCTCTCGTGTGCTCTGTCTGTCTGCCCTGGTTCTCCACCACTATACTCTGTTGTTCTTTCACTTTCCCTCTCTGTTAGTTGCAGTCCTCCCCCTTCTCTTTCTCTTTTGATTCAGTCCATTAAAACTCCTGCCATTTAGGTATGAGAACTGCCAGTTTCATTACCACCCTGACCCAATTCAAGCCTGGGGGAAAATGAGAAATTACAGCCTGACCCGGCCTAAACCTGGCAGGCTGGGTGGCCAATGGGGCTCAGGCAGAGAATCAGAGCTCTAGAGCAGTGGTTCCCAACTGGTGGGTCCCCGTCCAAAAGTGGACCATATCAAAAAGCCCTGAAATTCATCCATGACACAAATTTTTAATGTAAAGTCTACACAAATGCCCTGGATTGTTAAAATGACATAAAAACTTAGTTTACTTAAGACGAAAACTCCTCTTTGTAAATGTGACATGCTGCTTAACATTAATAGGGTTTCCATCCACCTATTCTTATTTGAATTTTCAAAAATAGCGAAAATAAACATTAATGGAAATGCTGGAAATTCGAAAAAAGGCCGAAAATTTGCAAAAAAGTTTTTACGCTTGGAGGGGGGTGGATTTGTCTGCGTATCGATAAAAGGAAAGTACGACTTTTTGCTATGGAAACAGGTTTTGCGGATAAACGATGACTGGACCGGAATATATATGTATAATTGAGTGTATGAAATACATTTTATCCTGTTAATCTGGGGTAATTGATTAGAGAACTGACACTTGAGAGCCAATTACTACAGGACAGGTGAGTGTAATTCACAATTTCCCATACACATGGAGAACGAAGCGGTGGTCTCCTTCCAGCTATTTCCGACAGTACTCTTAACATTAAAATTCTTCCTTGTCGTTTCTTCTTCAGGATGGCTCGGTACGCGGTGAATGCTGACAAAATGGTGACCAGAGTTCTTCCAAACGCCGACAGGTCGATCAGGAATCTGTCCATGATCAGTTGTTGACTGTCAGCCGAGTGTGTTGTTTGTTTTGTGGCAGAGAGACGCTCTCTGATGACGTCATCTCATGGCGCACTCTCCTCTCAATAATCGCAAAATAATAACAAATGGAAACGGGCATAAAGTCACATTTTCTTTTTGCGCATTTTCACTAAATTCGCTCAAAAATTTCGAAACATTCAGATGGAATCCTAACTAGAGACAGCAAACTAGTTCCACGACATGTCAAAACACAAGTATGATGCTGAATACATTAAACTGTGTGGACCTTGAACTAATGAGTGAGGAGAAATCTGGAACCCGTGGCTGGACCAGTTGGAAACCACTGCTCTAGAGCGACATAAGGGCTTCAGTTCCCCTTCTCTTTCTCAAAACTAGATGCGTATTGATCGCCATCTACTTGGTTTAATACTTTGACGATGGTACAGCACCTCTTACAACCCCACTTAAAAAAAACCCTGCAATATTCCCTTCGGTTATTATCGTGTTCAGTTTAGGACTAGATGTTACAATCCCTGATGCACATACTTGACACTATGAGTGGGAGTAATCGTGCCGTCTGGAGGTCCGAGTGGGAGCCAAAGGGTTAGATGCATAGAAAAGTAAGAGGGAACATTTGTCACTGCTTTTTGTAACAGCTGAGTTAACATTCTCACTTGAAAAACCCAGAAAATAACTTAGAGATAGTCGGACTTTGAATAGATAAGGCTTTGTTTTGAGTTGTCAAGGTTAGAACCTATCAACCTCGTCCACATAAATGTCCTAAAACCCACAGAGTTTGTAGAGAACCAACTACTGGTCCAGTTAAAATCATGTAAACAGTTAAACTGTCTAAGGTTGTTGGCTACGTCTGCACCTTCACAGACTTTAACCGTGTATTTCTTTGTTCTCACTTTACTCTTAAGATGTTTTATGCATCTCATCTGGAGCCCAGAGATCTAGAATCTACCTGCCGAAGTTCAACGAGGTCCACATGTTAACTAACTAACAAAACTCCCACATTCCTACAGTGCTGTCCGGACATGATTTCCTGAGAGACGTGGCAGCTTCACTCCATCATGGTGAGGAAATGAAGGGCGTCCTGAGTGATCTCATCTCTAGTGGTTCGACTGCTTCAAGTGACTGAACAAGCTGAAGTGAAGTGCACCTCATCTAATACAAAATTTAAGAGCCATTTAGAAAGATAATTTTAGCTCGGCGCTGCTTCCTTACGAGCCTCTGGACTCTGCTTTACTGAGCTCATTTCGGTGTGAAGGAGAAGTTGTGACCTGTCCTCCGGGGAGCAATGAATCATGGGTAAAACAGACTAGAGAGCCTCTCTGGGTGGGAAATAAGTTACTTGTGAATACCAGTACTCTTTGTCTTGTGCAACAGAGTCTCAAAGTTCGATTAGTCTGATTTATGGGTTCAATAATTGGGTTTGTAGTTTAGTTTATTTTCCATTATGAAGTCTGCTGTGGTATCTCAATGTAAACACAGCAAACATGCACAAGTCCAGGCAACATATAACCACTAACTAATCTCTATAAACAGATATCTGTAAGTGAATAGAGAATCTGGAGGGTACAAGAAGATTATGGTATCGGAAGTGTTCTGGTTTCAACTGTAGTCTGAGCAGCATTGACCAATCAGGTTTGAGCGGCTTTGTTGCCTGCAGGTAAACAGTCAGTGTGGAGAGCAAAAGAGCAGGAACCATTGGCTGAGATTAAATCTCGTTAAACAAATAATCAGACTGCAGCGTTCCTGCATATTTTCCATTTCAAAATATCTGCCAGACCAAAATTTTCAAACCTCTCGGGAGATTTTACTGCCAATATTTGACATTTTTGTATTGTTTGGGATTGGCACGTCAGCCCTCAGAAATCTTGCATTTAAACATGGTGGCTCTGTTGTTACAAACACTGTGACCCAAAGTGAGCTGTCATTTAGCTCTATTACTGCTGTTTGCCAATAAGCACTTGAGTGTTTTCACAGACCTTCAAACCACAAACAGACTGAGGAGTCCCAGCACGTCAAAACAAAACGATTAGACTTAATTTATCAATTAAATGAGCTTCACTAGCCGGAGACCTGCTCTCTGTCTTAAATGTCATGTTCTCACCACCCACACTGCTGCCTAACAAACATACCAGACAATGAAAACATCCAACTTATTGTCTGGGAGTATACTGGTCAAAGAAAACAATACTGGGGAAAAAAGTGGGGAAGTTGACACATGTCTTTTTCAGGAGTTGGTGGAAAAAAATAGTTTAAAGGCAGGTCAATATTGGACCTACAGGTGGACACAAACAACCCATACTAACGTTTCTACCCCCTTTTACAAACCAAAGAAGCATTGACTAAAATAAGACCTTTAATGGTTTGTAGGACTTCGATGTGTCCTCATACCTAAACGACAGAACAGGGTTTTCCCAATGACTCCCAAAACATGTAGGACCGTTGATTGGCTCAGTATTAAACACACACATTATGTTCGTGACACAAGTTAACTTACAAACGTGGGTTAAATTAATTCAATGTTGACTTTTGCTTTGACACGGGACACAAACAGCAGCCTCCTGAGTCAAAGTCCTGTGTTTCTTTGACACACTGGGGAGGACAGTGTCACACAAACACATGGGATGAACATGTTGCTCTACAACTGCTGGATGTGGAAATGTGACACAAAACAAAGAGACACAACTTCACAATGTCAACAATATGTCCAAAAATCAACTAACGCAGCTTAAAGATTTGACAATATGATGCACAGATGAAAACAACCTGAACTACTTCATTACAAAAAGGACAACTTCCTGTTTCCTTTGTTCTATAGGTAAAGAGGACAGAGGGAGGGAGGGATCAGAAAAAGAAGGTTGAGGAGGAGGAAGATAAAAAAAAGTTGCACCGTACCACGCTGTGTCACTGAAGTAAAGCACTAAGTTTTCCACTCCTGGGCGAGGGCAGAGAGGAGGAGGCAGAAACACAAAGAGGACAGAGGGAGGACGGTTAGAGGAGAAAATAACACCAGAAGACAAAACAAACTCACACATTTCTCAACTGTTTCAAGCAGAGACATGATTTCTCAGACGTACTGAGGACCACGATCCGTCTGTCCTCAGCGTGAGACAGACAGCATGGACGTGATGAGTATGGTTCAAGGATTTGGGCTGAAGAGGAAAGAGGGGATGGAAGAGAAGACGTACGTACGCACAGGAGGAGAAGTGACTGTGGTGGAAGTAAATACAGCAGATTCCAGACATGATTAATGAACACATTTATTAATGAGGAGCTCGGAGTGAAGTGACCAGCAGATTAAATCCATGTCTGAACTCACTTTCCCCTCTGAAGTCGCTCTGCTAATGTACATTCGCATGAATAAGTTAAAATAACCTTCAATGTCACAGGGAAACTTTTAATTTGGAGAACTCGATTCAGGGCAGGCGCGTCTCGGGTGAACATCATTTTGAGTGTAATATTCGAGTCATTTCATGCCGGCAGAGCCTCCACATCTCCATTAAAAACATCTCTGACCTCTCACCAGTTTACCTCTGGTTTCTTCTGGTTAAATTAAATCCCACAAACTGAAGCTGCTGCTCTCGTTTTTAACAGGCAACACAGACAGCAGTGTTTCAGTTAGACTCTTTTGTATTCTGTTTTTTAATTAAAGACTGGACACAAATAAAAACCCTCAAGTTATTCAATTAATTTCATAGCATTACTTTTCTTTTTAGGAGTGATTGCTGTGAAACCTTCTTTCTTGCAACAGTCATACACCTATGCTTTTAAAAATAGTGGACAAATTCAGACTACATAACAGGAGTCCAGTGTCCAAAATATAAAGTGTGTGTGGCGCAAAAGTTACTGGTTTTATCCTGAGGAGTTTTTCATAGTGGAAAACAACTGAAGCAATAAAAAAAGAATAAAAGAAAGTGCTGTTGTATCGAGTTTACAATGTTAATATTTAGAATTTGCATCTTGCCGTTATCAGTTTGTACGCTGCTCAATAAAATGAAGGGAACACTTAATGGTCACAGTCTAACAGGAAGTCAGTTAAACTTCAGAGATATTAATGTGTCCATTTAGGAAGTGAAAGAGGCGTGAAAGAGTCTGGAGATGCCGTAGTGAACGTTATGCTGCCTGTGACATCATCCAGCATGACCGGTTTGGTGGTGGGTCAGTCAATGGTACCCTGACTGCTGTTAGGTACCGGGATGAAGTCCTCAGAGTGACTGTCAGACCTTACGCTGGTGCAGCGGGCCCTAGGTTCCTCCTGGTGCAGGACAATGCCCAGCCTCATGTGGTCAGAGTGTGTAGGCAGTTCCTGGATGATGAAGACACTAATGCCATTGACTGGCCCTCTTGTTCTCCTGACCTAAATCCAATTGAGCACCTATGGGACGTTATATATTGGTGCATCTGATGCTGCCAAGTACCACCACAGACTGTCCAGGAGCTCACTGATCCAGATCTGGGAGGAGATCCCCCTGGACACCATCTGCCGACTCATCAGGAGCATGCCCAGACGTTGTCAGGAGGTCATACAGGCACATGGGGGCCGTACACACTACTGAGTCACATCATGAGCTGCTGTGATAAAATTCACACAAGCTGGATCAGGCTGTGATTTCCATTTCCTTCTGTCCTACTCTGTACTGCAACTGCTGCGTAAACAGCTGAGATAACTAAAGTGTTATCTGATCTTGATGTGTTGGGTAACGCTGGCCAATTGGAGCACAGAGCACTCTTCAACTGTGAACGTCCATCAGCAACAACCGTCAGCGCTGTCTCAGGTCAAAGCAGCAGCAAGAATTTTTACGACTGTCTAATCAAGGGGTGTCAAACATACGGCCCGCCCACTGGATGACTTTGCACACTTAATATTGATGTTCTTGAGCATAGTTTACAGTAGTTTAGAGTTTTTTTTGCACAATTAAGACACAAAAAAGGCAAGTGAAGGCTAAGAATTGTCAGATTAAGGAGCAACTTTAACAGTGAGCAGCCTACTTCATGTTAAATGCTGCTTCAGAGGCTTTCAGCCTGACCAGAATACAGCCCTTTGAAAATACAATGAACACTTACTGTAGCAGGGTTTCCCCTTTATCCATTTATCAGCCGCAGAGTGCTGCAGCTGAGTGATTAGCTCTGCTCCTATATAAAAATCTCCCCATATGCAATTAACTCATTATCTCCACTTTCAGCAGCCAGAGTCAGGACCAGCAAGGATTATAAACTGAACACCAGATTAGGGTTCTCTGATTGATTGGCTATCCATCATTACTGGTTGCTGGGCATATTCGTAAGAGCCGATCAGGTGACTTAACAGCATGACACGTATCAGACAAAACAGCGCCTGCAGACAGAATGGAATTTAACACATATGTACTATATTCAAAGTTGTTGATTTGTTTCACTCAGCGTTTCCTGCAGTATTTATTAATATTCGAAACAACTGAAAAGAAATGACCAAAATATTTTTTAAAAACGTTAGTAATTATCAGACTAATGAGCCCTGTTTCTGAGATCCAGCAGGCACATGAGGATGATTTGAGTGTCTGAGTGTTAAACAAAATAGAGTAATAAAGTTTGGTTAGCTGGTGCACTCCAAGCCTTAATGATGATGATGATGATGATGATAATTAGGATGAAGAAAGGAGTAAGCAGGGTGGACGGAGTAATGGGGTCATGGTGGTATTTGGGGAACTACAGGGTGGTTATTACATGACTCACTTTTTCTAGCGAGGTGGGAGGGGATGCTGGGCTTCGGCCTGCCTCTGTAAGGCCTGGAGCGCTGATACTGCCAGGGTGGAGAGAGGAAAGGAACAGGAGGAAAAGCCTGAGGAGACAGAGGGAAGGAGACAGAGAGGACGAAAGGATTCAGAATGTCAAGCGAGGGAAAAAAAGAGGAGGAAAAGAGGATGACAGGGAGACAAACTCTGGGATTCTGACTTCTGGCTTCTTGAAGGAAACAACAGGAAAGAGTTTCTTAAGAGCTAAAAAATACACAGCGTAGTGGTGCCCTCTGTCGTCACAGCACCAGAAACCTCATCAGGTAGAAGCAACTTGCACGACTTTGTTACCCAGACACCTTCTCAGGTGACATCAGCAAACTGGATGCTCTGTGAGGGCTCATGAGACAGCAAGCAATCAGACTTTATGAATACATAATACGCTTGTGAGCACTGGTTGTCAACCTGAGGGTCCTGACCCCCACTAGGGGTCGCCAAAGCTTCACGGGGGGTGGCAAAGCCTTCTTGATTTTAAAAGGTGTAAGAAAACTAAAAAAACAAAACTTCAGTACACCTATATCTCAACATTTCATTCATTTATGGAAAACAAACTGATCAGAGTCACCAATTCACTATCTGACCAAATGTTCCTGAGATATGATGTTAAAACATGATGATGTCACAATGAAGCTGACCTTGGATATAAAATGTCATCACTTTTATCCCGTTAGACATTTGTGTAAAATTTTGTCATAATTAGTGTACAAAGTCTTGAGTTATGGCCCAAAACATGTTCTGTGAGGTCACTCTGACCTTTGACTACAAAAATCTGTTCAGTCCATTCTTGAGTGGATGTTTGTGCCAAATTTGAAAAAAATCCCTCAAGGTGTTTGGAAGACCCACATTTACAAGAATGTGATGGTCAAGTGACCTTTGACCACCGAATTCTGATCAGTTCATTCTTGACTCAAAGTGGAGGTTTGTGCCAGATTTATAGAAGCTCCCTCAAGCGTACACTCGAATGAGAGGGATGCAAGGTCAGAGTGAACTTGCCCTTGGACCTATGACCACCACAATCTAATCAGTTCATCACTAGCACGTCCAAGTTGACGTCCGTGCCAAGTTTAAAGAAATTCCCTGAAGACAGACGGACGGATGGACAACCTGACAATATAATGCCTCTGGCCACTGCTATCACTGACTTGTAGGCATAGAAAGAGGCCTACTAAGTATGTAAGAGTGTTAAAAATAAAAGTATACATAACACAGACAGACAATCGTGTAAAAAGTTCCTTCAAATATCAGGAGAACTCATCTCTGACGCAAAATTTACAGGAAATAATCCACTCAAAATTCATCTAAATCCAAAGTTTTAATTTCAGATATTGAACCCACTGCTTGAGTTCACTGTAAAGTTTACATGCTGGTCTGCACAGTTATTGTTATGCATTGAATATCATACGAATATATTATGAAATATCCACAAAATATGTCACCTAGTCAGGGGTTGTCACTACACTGATAAAAAAAGGGTCCCAGTTTGGGAACCAGTGCTTTAAAGGGAGAAGAAAAAAAGTATAAAGGCGAAGACAGAGGAGACAGAGAGGATAAATACTAAAATACAAATAAAAAAGTTATAAAATCAACAGAGGGAAAAAGACAATAAAAGGGTTTGAGGATGTTTTTTAAAGGTGTGCACTGATTTATCCTCCTGAGAATTTGTGTTGAGAAGCAACAACAGACATTTTACTTTTTTGTACCATTTCATTTCTTTTCCTTTTAATTTTATTTTTGTTCTTTAATTATATGTTTTCAGTGGTTCAGGGTTATTGCTCTTTTTTGTTGGCAGTTGTCGGCTAAATACTGTTTTGAGTGCTGTTTTGATGAAGCACGATACACGAACACAATCAATAAACTCTGTGCTCTGTGTTTATATGTGTGTGTGTTTTAACTGAGTGTGTGTGCTCTCACAGTGTGCTCTCTCCAGGGCGTCTGCGAGGCCACGCTCTCTCTCTCCGCCACACTCGTCTGTGTGTGTCGATCCACTCTTCCCGGCGTCTCCTGGCAACGACACCTGGTGGTCGCCGTGGGAACAGTCTGCTCAGAAGGAAACATAGATGTCACATTAAGCGTGATGATGTTTGAGCTGAGCACAGGTCAGAGTGTGATCATGTCAAAGACACAGACCAGCTGCAGGGTGAGCTGTGCGATGGTTCGGTCTCGGCTCCTCAGCTCCTCTCTGAGCTGCTGCACCTCCTGCAGGAGAGCCTGGACCTAAACACACACAGACACACCGTAAGAGCTGTGGAGAGTGATTCTGGAAAATGTAGGAGCAGGAGAAGCATGTGAGGCTGGTTGAAGGACAGAATGACGCAGGCTAAAGTTTGAAACATGCTAACCTGAGTGTCGGAGCTGTGGGAGGAGTCGTCATTTATCTCAGGACTCAGGAGAGTGTCTGTGGTCAGAGTGTCCTCGTCCATGTCCTCCTCCTGGACAACATACAGCGTGCACATTAATAAAACACGCATTATGTTATGTGGCTTTCATGCTCCACTCATACAGTGTGTGAAAACATTTCAGAACAACATTACAACTATTTGCATTTTTCCACTTGTGAGTATTTTAAATAGCTTTGGAGAAAGATTTATGGAAATTACATTCTGTCACGCTGAGCTGACAACATTTCTGAATCATATTAAGGTGTGTTCAGAATGAAAGCAAATTGAATTTCAAGTCAATAAAAAGAAACTCGCCGATGCAAATAGACATTATTTTGCTCTGGGCGCCGCAAATTAAGCAGGAGACACGACTGTGTGAGCCGAAAATGTTTCATTTGGATCCAAAAACTTGCACTCATCCTAAAAATGTATCACCCAGTTTATAAAGAGCAGAGGCAAGACAAAAAAAACAGTAAAAACACACACGATCAGGCGTACTCGAGCTGCCTTTAGATGATGTCTGTACAGTTGGTACACTGAGTGTTTGAGGCAAGAAAACATTGACTGCAGAAAGTGCGGATAACACAACAAAAGTTCACTTCAGGTTCACTCTGAACACACTTCTGCACACAGAATACACTCACACATGAACGCAGAAACTCCCACTCATTACTGTGCATGAAGGAACGAGACTGTAGAGCTCGGAAATGATGGAAACTGAAGTTCTTCACACTGAGCTGTTGTGTTGTTTCAGAAAAACACACTCATGTTTACGTGGTAAAAACTGACAAATAAATTCTAAACCTGAACAGCAAGGACGCAAACATGAACATTTAACTCTCTGAGAGCCACGGGAATGCCAGTGATCCTGGCAGCATTACTGTCTTTAAGAGGCTGTGACATGCTCAGTTTTTAAGCTAAGGTCGTGGCACCATATGAAACTAGAGGACCAGAGGCATCAACTGGCACCGACCATGTTGGAAAAGGGTGCTCCAAATTTGGGCTAAACTTTAGTGAGGGGAAAGTATGAAAAACAGGGTGAAAAGAATGAAAATGGGTTCTATGGGTACCCAAGAATATGAGACGTCTTTACAGACAAGTCCACTTTATGTTAGTCCCATGCAGGTTTGGGCAAAAACCCTGCAGTTTTCTCCATGCAATACAAATGTGTTATTTTCGCCTATTCTAAAAATGGTGTATTTAAACATGTCTGCATGCTGGGGTCCCTGAACAGCCATGGAATTGCACAAACTGGGTCTGACTGGAAAGCTGAGACTCTAATCCTAATTGTATGCTGCTGTTTTTGCTGTCACCTATCTTTCAGAGGTGATATATGGCTGACTTTTAAAGCTAGGGCGATGATAATGGTATCATATGAAACTAGAAGACCAATGAGATTCAGTGTTACCAAATATGTTGTGTTTCCCAGGAAGGAGGCTAAATAATGCTCCTGAATCAGGCTAAATTTTGGCGAGGGAGGTTCCTTGACCTCTCAGCTCAAGACATCTAAATGAAAATGGGTTCTGTGGGTAACCACGAGTATGAGGACATCTTTACAGACATGTCCACTTTATGTTAGTGTGTTGAAGTTTTTTGCATGCAGTACAAATGTGTTATTTTCTCCTATTCTAGAAACAGTGTATTTGAAGTCTTGGGTCTGACTGGAAAGCTGAGACCCTTGTGGATTCAGTGAGCGATGTGTGATGATGTTAGCCCCCATCGTAGCCATTTCACTGGAGTGAGACCATTTTTTAAAACCAGCATCACTGTATAAAATGACCTATAGTGACCTCTGGGATAATCACAGCCTCATGAAAGTCTCAGACTTGAGATCTGGAGCATTCAGAGAACTTTTATAGGTAAATTGACAATAAGGGGGTCTCTCAGCAGTTTCCAGAACAGAAGTGCTCTCTATTTTGATTCCAAATCACAGCATGATTTTCTAAAGGTCTTGGTGTCTTAATGTGGTATTTTGAAGGGATTTTTGACCATTTTCATCGATATTCCAGTCGTCAAAAAATACTTTACACTTAACTCCAAAGTTAGGCTAAATTTGAGTCAAGAAAAACACCATGGACATTTTCAAAGACGTCCCCTGACCTCTCAGTTCAAGATATCTAAATGAAAATGGGTTCAGTGGGTACCCATGATACTCCCCTTTACAGACATGTTCACTTTATGTTAGCTCCTAATTTGCACTTTTTTATACATTATACAGTGCTGAGCTGCATCTCATCGCTGCGACCTATAGTGTCCTCTAGGATAGTCGCAGCCTCATGAAACTTTACAGCCACAAACTAGAAACCTCTGGCGTTCACAGGATGTTGGCTTTCATGGGTGTATTGACAATAAGGGAGTTTCTGGGCAGTTTACAGAACAAAAGTGTTTGCAATTCAAATGCTGTAAAAATTCTTAAGAAAATTCGGACAGAAATCTCCACCATTTTTATCCTTTCACGAGTGGTCAAAAAAATTGTTACATTTACCACCAAATCTGTGTAACAAACTAAATCAATCCAAAAACTGATGCAACAACTTTTGAGACATAATTGAGCATGGTAATGTCAATCATAATGCGCTAATCCCCTACACACTCTTAACTATAAAAGTCTTAAAAGTTTGAACGAGTGCCGAACTTAAATTAAATTAATCTTTAGATTCCAAGCTTTCAGATGATGTATCCCACCTCTATGTGGCATATCCTGTCGACCTACTATCTAACCCTAAATACTGGCTTCCCACTAAAAAGACAGGAAACAGGTCTTTGGCTGGTCTCAGAGGGTTACAGAAAAACAACCACATGTCTCTGAATGTTGTTTTTACAATAAAATGTAAATGCTGCACATTGAAATGCATTGATATGTCCTGTAGCTGCAGAGGGGACAAGATGTTTATGCCCTCTCACCTGCAGCAGTAACCTCTGCAGGAACTCCAGCTGTGATCTGACTGCAGAACAGTCCTCAGCCAGTTCCTCCACATCAACACCCAAACCAGGAGTACCAGGAGACAGGCAGGGAGACCTGAGGAGGTGAAGGACAGAGACAGAAAGAATCAGGTTAATGCACCCTTCTCTGCTGCGTTCAGGGACGAGTGTGAAATACTGTATGTATAAGTGGCTTTTGCTTCAAATCCCAAAATACTAGTGTCAAATAACTCATTTAAATACGCTGTTGAAGTTTCATACATCTCATATTTCTGTGTGGGCTGAGAGGAATTAACGAGCTCTGGCATCAGGAGGCCCATTCAAAACTCTACTTATTAAATAAATACATAAACATGGTCAAGGTCACAGAGGTCTGGCTGCACAAGGCTGAGACCGATGTTTACTATCACAGAAGTGCCATGAAATAAAAAGAAGAGATTTCAGGTGGTGATCAAACATGAAAGTTTGCTTGCAGTTTGCTGCAGTGTGCAGAAACGAATGAAAAGGAATGTAATATAATCAGTATGTTTTCTTTGGTGTATAATAACCTGAAAATAAGAATTGTTGTGTTTTTGTTACCTTAGAACGAGAGGTTTAGGGTAAATGGTAAGTGGACTGCACTTGTATAGAGCTTTTCTGGTCTTGCGACCACTCAAAGTGCCTCTAGACTACCTGTCACAGTCACCCATTCACACACTGATGGCTGAGGCTACCATACAAGGTGCCACCTGCTACTCAGCAACCATTCACACACACACTCTCACACACCAATGAAACAGCCATTGGGAGCAATTTTGGGTTCAGTATCTTGCCCAAGGATACTTCGAAATGCGGACTGGAGGAGACGAGGATTGAACCACCAATTGGTGGATGACCTACTCTACCTCTGAGCCAAAGTCGCCCAAGTAGCAGTTAATATCTACACAGCGTGCAGGTCCTCGTCAATGGAGATCACCATTTGGACCACCATGTTTCTACAGTAGCCCAGAATGGAAAAACCAAACTCCAGCTCTAGATAATGACATTCATATTTCGTGTTTTCACGCCAGTCACTGTAGTCAGCAGCCCCTCTATGACAAGAGTGTCAATAAAACACTGATTTAACCTGAAACTGCTTTAGTCAGTGTTTTTACCGGTTTAAATCATCTGGTCCATTTGTTTTGGAGAGGAAGAGACCTCTGTGGATAATTCAGCTCCTGGTAAAAATCTTGTGAACGTCTGGATCTTAAGTTATCAGAGAAAAAAAGTGAGTGCACATTAGCAGGTGCTGGGCTTGTGACCTGTGTCCGATGAGCCGCCAAATAGCATCGGAGAAACATGCTTTATTGTTTTTATTTTTTATTGGTTTAAATGTTTAAATCATCTGGTTTGTTTGTTCTGGAGAGGAAGAGACTCCCTGTAAAAACCTCCTGAGCAATGAACACTGACAGAATTTTAACCAGGAGAAGTTTCAGCTGGTTGCAATCTGCCGTCCCCACCACTAGATGCCACTAAATCCCCCTAAATGTGACACACTGGACCTTTAAATAAACACTAATCTGGTATCACTGAGCTCTGGTTTCAGGGCAGAGTGAGACTGAAGATGTTTTGTGTCACCTTGGAGGACAGAGGTCCAGGATGAGGTCGCTGTCCTGGGTCATGTCTGTCCTCTTATTCCCAGGATCCTCAGTTAGCTTGTAGCACTGGAAATCACTGAGGGGATGATGGGAATGTTTGCATGATGGTCAGTTTGATACAAGTGAGCTCAGATAGCAGGATTTCACCATGACATGATATGTATATATGTTAGCACTGAACCAGAAACGTCCCAGAACATTATATATGCTGCCACATTAACAAAAGACACAGGCAGTGATATGCTAGAAGCCAAGTCCCTGAGGAGGAGGAGTTTCTCAGGAAACATACTGGCAACACTTTCCTCAATTTACACACCAGTGTCATCCAGACACATCTGGTATTTCCACTAACACTGCATGAACGATTGTCTCTATAAAAACAGCTCAGAGTTTCAGTAATTACCTTGAAATAAGGCAGACAACTGTTCTCGCTGCTAACTTGCGACTTCTTAAAATAGCAGCAGGGTTTGTGGAGCCACAAGTATATTTTATGACTGAACATTTCGCAGACTGCTAATGCATAAAAAACTTTGAGGCAAAAGAGAAAGTTCATAAGGCCGCGCTCCACAATTAATGTTCTGTCGCATTAGTTTTAGAAAGTCACTGAATGATCAAGACTTTAAAAAGGCAGCAGAGACACTCAGTGATGGGTGTAGTAATGAAAAGCTCTTTCATTTAGTTCAGAGCTTCAATTTATTATTCGCTCCTGCAGGAGCAGAGGTTTGTGACATCACTTCTTCATCTTCATTCAATCATTCACAAGAAAATGTGAGATATTCTGATCCCATTAGGAAGAGAAATATTGATTTTAGTAACCCTGTGGCTTCCTCTCTTGCCCCAACAAGCAGAACCATTTTTCAGATTTCTAATAAGCCGACTTTGTGATCAGACACAAATATGGCTGCACACATTCATGCTCCAAAGAGAGTGAATGAAACCTTTAGTGTGGTGCTTCCATTACCTTTCCCCTAAAACCATAACCAACCAAAACTAACATGTAAACTTAAAATGACCCTCTCTGGTCTGCTCACAGTCGATAATTGCTGATAGCATTCATGTTACAGAAGTCTGTTGATCTTGCTTTAATCTTTCCTTTTGCTGAGGAAATTGAAAAGTTGGCAGCTTCAACAGAAGAACTGAAAAGATGTGAAGGTTTCATGTGTTTCAGGAAAAAAAACTTTATATTTATAAACACATTTTCCCTGTAAAGAGTTTCCAATCTCTGGTAACCTTTATAAGTTCCCTCACCTGTCATTGTCGTTGTGGACGTCCTGCGTTCCCCAGCAGAGCTGTCTCATCCTCCACTGAGCCATGTGGGCGATGCTGTCTCCATCTGCAGGGTTCAGACCAGCAGCGCGATGAAACAGGGTCATTACAAATGACAACAAGCTCATTTGGCATTTAAGAAGCAAATTAAGACGAATCATAAAATCAGGCAAACATCAGGAACTTCACAGAAACTGGCACCATGTCTTTAAGCCCTGACACGATCCTAATAGAATGATTTGCATGGACAAAATGGAAATGAAGGGTGTGGAGGTCAAGAGGCAGATTACTAATTTCCTGCATTTAGTTTCACACATTAAAATAGTTTTTATTACTAGCAATTATAGCAAGAATGAAACCAGATGCTGAATTGTTTTGGCTGCTTTACAGAACTGTTAAACCATCTTACCTCCTAAAGCTGGACTGTTAGGGTTAGGGTTTTAGACGCTAACTGAGCCGTTAGCTGTCCTGAATATTACAGTTTTAGCTCCTGTATTGGAGTGTCAGTACTTTAACTGAACTACAGCATTTCAGCAGCTAAACTCAACAGTTATGTAGTTAACCTGAAACAAAATGTTTTAACCATTAGACGTAACTTTTAGAAAACCTAAACCATAATTTTGTTGCTGCCAGTGATACTCAGCTTTACAAGGGAACCAGGGCGATGTTAACACTGAGGCTGTGCTACGAATAAACGTCTCAATTTGACATTTAAAAAAAAAAACCTTGCTGTTTTAGCTTCTAAAATGAGACTGGAGTGTTCTGACTCTGCTGGTTAAATGAATCATTTTGCCTAAATTGAAATTGACAGGAATATGATGCTGTTTTTGGCGGTTGTGTCACCGACACAGCTCTCACATGACCTTGGTGGGAACCATAACTTTACTGTGTGTGACTTTATGACGTCTACAGTAAATACATGTACAAACATACCGCTGTGAAGAGAGGCATCTTCTGGGAGGTCTGCGTCCAGCATGAGGTCATCATCATCCAGATCACAGGACTCAAGGTTGTTCAACACGTCCTGAAAGACACAGACAAAGAGACACACATGTCCTATAATATTCCTTTAATATTATTGTTTGTTACGTACAGGTAAATGTGTCCAACACTTTAATCAGCTAAGATGAAACACAAATACCAACGTCTACGCTCACAGCAGCAGGAAACCAGAATGCAGTTTTTTTTTTTGTTCTTGGTTCAAACTCCCGTCTTTCACATTCACTTTTACAGGTTTTATATGAGGGTTCTTGGCAGGTACACCATCATTTCAACACATCGAACATCACTGTCTGATAACGTAAAACTAGAGAAGAGGCAGATGATGGATTTTTTTTCCTTTCCACCAGTCCCTTTGTTGGTGGGACAGCATGTTGTAACGACTGTCAGATGAAGAAAAATAGTGAATATAGCACATGTGAAAATTCCCTATTCATATTTCCAATCCTCTACAAGGTGAGACACACAGAGACACACAGTACGGCTCTGCTGGCCCTTGCATGCACAAAATAAAATCGCTGAACATACACAAACATAAAAATAACAAAAATCCAAACCAGTTTATTCCTTTACAGTACGAAGGAGGGTGTGAGCCTCTACCAAATACTCATAAAAGACCTTCAGTCACTGTAAGGAGGGTTTTGAGGCTGCTGATCAATGCAGTCTGAGGCTGCCTGTGTCTTAAGAGAAGAGAGGGTTTGATTTAGACTTATTTTGAAACTTTAAGAGCCTGAAAACCAAAATCCATCTCTTGAAGGAGCAGTGTGAGGAATTTAGTGGCATCGTGCAGTGAAGACTGAGGATTTCAACCAGCTGAAACTTCTCCCGTGTGCCGAGCTTAAACTCCTGGTTAGAATTCCTTCAGTGTTCATTGCTCAGGAGGTTTTAAGCATGAATGTACAATCCTTATTTCTGCACACTGTGGTATCTATACTGGGGTACCTCTGGGTTACCGCTGTACTGCGGCACTGTCTTGAAATTGCACAAAGTGTGTATAACCGGAAAACTGAGAGCTGACAACCATTCTGCACATAACTGACCCTTCACTAAGTCCCACCCCAGAACGCAGGTCGACCAATCATAATGTAGCATTGGGCCGGCTCAGACCAGGGTCGGACAACAACACAGCTGTGCTCCTTTGGCTCTAATCAATGGTTTCAGATTTCCTTCATTTTCAGGCTGGTTTTGTGGATTTGGAGCTAAATGTTGTGCCTGAGACACGTCGTGTATCAATGATACTCGTTACCTGGAGAGGTTGGAAAAAGATAGACGTTTCTTCCCTGTTCCAAAACCAAAATCAAACCCTGAAAAGTGTAGGGTTAGCTAGCTAGCTACTGAAGATATAGCCTACTGAATGTATACACATGCTGCTGTTGCTTTGTAATGATTATAACAGTGAAACAAAGACCGACCTTTCCATTCATTGTCTTCTGTGTGGATCAGCAGTGATGTGGTGGTTCACTTTTACACTGTGATCTGTAGCCTATAGTTGGGCTTTAGCTTCTAACTATCTTTGTCTTTTGAACCTGTTGTTGCTGCTGAGTCAGTTTGACATCCTGGATATATCCTTCAAACACAGACTGTAGACCCCTCTGTCTGCTTCTCTCTGGAATCACTGTTTCATTTTTCCAAAAATATGATAATATTTCTTCAGGGAGTGCAGTTAGTTACAGTGTGGGCTCCATGTTTACTCTGACAGCTTGAAGGACCATCACAAAAGGGGCGGGGCTTAGCAAAGGGTCAATTTGTCAAATATCTGATTAAAGTAGCCTCAAGATTGAAACGATAAATATAAAAAAAATCCGTTCCCCTCTGATTTGATCTTATGATTTAATAGCTTGCAGTAATTTTCTCAGTCAATGTTTAACTTTTCTCTAATCATTCATTGGAGGGCATTTTTTCGGCCCAGGACGCACATGTGATGAGCTCTGCTCTTCAAAATAAGAAAACATGGTCTAACAGTGGATTCAAATACATGTGGAGATGTGATTATATTTGCCTGTATTGTGTAACAGCTGACCTGGTGGCAGTTGTAGGTTTTCTACCTGCTGAGCAAAAGCAAAACGCCACAGCCAATTTTACTCAATTTTCTCTGCTCATGTCGCACCAATTTTAAAAGTATTTCCGTCTTTCTGCTGCATAGACGGCCCAGTTTTATAAAGACCATTGTTCCAGCTGGCAAAAACTTCTCCAGTTGCTAAATAAAAGCATTTATAGGGATGCTCCTGGAGCCTGGATACTCAACATACTTTGCCCGGGGGCCACTTTGCAGGAGGCCAAGGGTAGCGGCCTCGAACAGGTATGGTGTACGCAAGGGCGTTTTAGGGATTTGAGGACATTGGCTGCTCAGCCTGGACGTCTGTTGGACTGTTGGTAGAATTTTTTTTGATAAACAAGCTCTATTTTGATGCTTTTTACTTCACTCTGATCTTTATTAAAAGTACAAAAAAAATTCCCAGTGTGAGACAATTTACTCTCACTGTGAAATAGAGAATGATTTGGGAGCCAGCTGGCACCTGATCGGGGGCCAGATTTGGCCCACGGACCAAAAGTTGAGAATCACAGCAACATTTGAAAACAGTTTGAAAGATTTTCCAAAACTCATAAATCCAAAACAAACTTTAACTCGAAGAAGAAAAAGAGACTTTGTGAAAACAGAGACGAAGAAGAGACGCACGCAAACACACACACACACACACACACACACACACACACACACACACACACACACACACACACACACACACAGTTTGTTTGGAGGAGCTTAGTCACACCACAATAACCTGAGAGGAAACCAAACGTTCACCCTGAATAACTGCTGCATTTAAACACACACACACACACACACACACACACACACACACACACACACACACACACACACACACACACACACCTGCAGCCTATCCCCGGTGGCTGAGAGCAGCCATCCACATCAACACATTACCTCCTAATCTCCTCTTTCTGTTCTCCTCCTCCTCTCTTATCTCTATTCCTCCTGTTTGTTGTATTCTCTCCCTTCATCCTTCTCTCCTCATTCTCCTTCTCCTCTTCTGTCCTCTATCTTATCCTCCTCTCTTCTTTCCTTTCCCTTCACCTTGTGCCTCCGTTTCCCTTTCCTCCTATAAATTACCCTCTTCCTCTTCCAACCTCTTCTGTCCTCTATCCTGTGGACCATCTTTCTTCTCATCCTCTTCGCTTCTTTAAATCTCTCCTCCGTTGTCCTTTCTTTCTTCAGTCTTATTTCCTCCTTACTCCCTGACTCCGTCCTCCTTTTCCTCCCCTCCTCTTATCTCTCCTTCTCTCACCTCTCCACGTTGGAAATTTTAGCGCCTTTTTTAGTTTCTTTTAAGATTTAAAAAATATATTTTCACTCTTAGCTGCAATCAAGCTGGTTAATTACTTCTTATTTATTCTAATCTCATTTTCATCTTGTATTTTTAATGTGTCCTAGCTGTTGCCATCTTTGCTGTGAGCGTTACTGTGGTTAAACACACTCTTTGCCTGTTTATATCAGACCATAATATGTCACACATACTCGCAGTATCTTATATAAACACCGTTTCACCAGACAAGAACTTAAATATTGGATTATTTTACATCTTTCAGACTGTCAGGTGGGGTTAAATTATTTACTGCAACTGCAGGTACATAAAGTTCAGCTTACTGAGGCAACATCTGCACAACTGTTGCGCCTGGCATCTGCTACTGCACATAAAACTGAGTGAGGGTGCTGCCTGCATGTAATTTTGTAAGTTTGTCCCAGCTGTTTTGTTGCTGCTTATTGTCTGATTTTATGTGAGATTATGACTGAATGTACCCCAGAAATCTGTCAGCTAACATTACTGAAAGAAACTAAACAGTGCTGCTAATCAGTGCAGCAGGTGGAGCACAATAAACGTCTGAAGAAAAGAGATGTTTTTGGGCTTTGGAGAAAACTGTTTTCACTCAGCAGGAACTACAACGTGTGATTCTACACACACTTTACATTATGTTATTTGTTCGTCCTTTACATTATCGATGAGTAAAGCTTCAACAGTTAGTCCTTTAATTAATGAATCAATGGAAAGAACATTTATCTGCCACTATTTTGATAACTGATTAATTGTTTCAGTCATTTTTCAAGCAAAAAAAGTCAAACTTGATGGTTCCTGCTTGCAAAATGTGAAGATTTGAACAATGTTTTGACACTTATTAAACGATTACTCTATTAATAACACAAAAATAATACCACAGTAGAAGATAATAAAAATAAACTTTAGTTGCAGCTCTGTTCATTAGGATTGAAATATTTTTTTATCATGCATTCATTTACAAAGTTTACTTTTAATTTAATGTTTTGGCCATGAAACAAATATCTATCATCAGTTTTTTTTGACTGAATTACCCCTGTCTCTTCACTTCTCCTCCTTCCTCTCCTCCTCCACTCTGTTTCTTTGCTCGTCTCACCTCCTGCTCTGATCCTCTCCTTCTCCTAATTTTCTTCTCCTTTGATTCTCCTACTCTCTCTTCATCTGTTTGGACCTCCTCAGCTCTCCCTCTCATCTCTTTCTCCTCTTAATTCTCCACCGCCTCTTTGCTCACACACACACACACTTCCATTCCCAGCTTCCTCACTTCACTTGGCAGCGCTGCACCATCAAACAAAAAGCTGCTTTTTCAGTGTCGATTCTCAAAAAACACACAAACAAGAAACCATCAGCTTTCTGCTGATTTCAGGCTGTTTGACCCGAAAACCAACAGTCTGCTGCCGCTTCACACACATACACACACACACAGACAGACATACACACGGTCTTCAGACCAACACTGACCCCTGGTGGTCAATTAAGACCATTAATAACAATTTGTGTCAACAAATGTACAAACTTCTTAAAAGGGACAACTAGTCAAAATACAAAACACAGACCTCGTTAGTGTCGTCATATCATTAAGGCTCTGAGCTCATGAGGGTCGACCACTCTTTAAGACCTCGTGAACACACAGAGAGCTCATTAACACTCTACATATTACTCAGGGAGGATATTAACTGTACTGAACAGGAGACAGTACTAATGTTCGCAGTTACAGCTCGAGCTGAGTCAGAATTAAAAGACCAACTTCACCTGATTCTTTAGGTACTTACACACTCTACAGCTGCTGATGGTCATAAAACTCTCCTGTTGAATCATCACAACAAAAGATGAACGACTGTGTTAGAAAATATCTGGTTCTTTGGTAAGAAGTCAAAGGTACAAGAAGCCTGAGGACATAAAACTGAAGGAGAGAATGACTATGACTGTTGGAGTTCCATAACACACTGCATACTACATACTCTATCACCTCCAAAAGACTGTTCACAGTCAAGTATACTGAAGCAGCCTGACTGTGTCACATGACTGACGGCCAGAGTGATCCAGCCGGTGGCTCTCACATCTCCAGGAGCGTCGCAGCAGATTTCAAAACAGGTGTAATTTGGATAAACTGACCACAAATGGTTTATTTCTCATCCGAAATACAATATTAAAACTTAATTAAGTGACATATAAACAGCTTTTTGCCTGGCTCCAAATCTCTGAAACAAAGCATTGTGGGGCAGTTGAGTATGTCCAGGACACGTCATGTCACATACTTTGAAATGTGTGCTAATGTAGTGTACATATAGGCATTTCTTTCATACACAAAATCAACATACCATGCAGTGTGAACACACTTCATACTTAATTTTATGTCATACTTCAGCTGTGGTTGAAATGACATGCTGACACACTATTCTGCGACTCTCGAGGTGCATCAAGATATCAAGGGTCAGCAAGAAACAGCCAATCACAGAGCTTAGAAATCGGTTACATGTGCTGCCAACAGCAGATGGAAGCTTAAGATAATAAAGTCGATTTAGTCTCAATTTCTGGGATAATTTTGGATGAACAACTGCGACAAAATAGATTTAGATTAAGCTGGTTCACATGTTGGGGAGCCGAGGCTCATGGGTACTGTAGTGTTTAAAGCTGCTGCACAACGCCAAACTGATGAACAAATGTCATTTCTCAAAGAAGAAAAAGATAAATTCAAATATCTTAAACTGGTGGACAAAACATACACTTACATGACTGTTACATTGATCATGATTCTATGCGCAGTCACATTGAAGATGTATTTTAAAGATAAATTTAAAACAGGGCTCCAGAGGGGAGAAAAACACTAAACAGTTCCCACTTATTTTTACTGTTGGATGTACTGACAATCACCGGAGCCTGTCACAGTCTGATCCCAGGACAGCCTGTTCCTTCAGCCTGACGTATCTATTACTGTGGTGCTTTCATTTAAAGGGGAACTACACCCATTTAAGAAAATCATACATGTTATATCTATGGTCTAAGACAACGTAAAAACATCAGTAAACATGAACAAATCGCCAAAATCCAAAAACTAGAGTGCTAAAACTCAGATCTGTGATGTCACAGGATATTAAGTCTGCAGCTGCTCCAGTGACAGTGAATGATGAAACATGTTTTAGATCTCATCAACAGTAGTCAGGGGAATGTTTTGAGTATATGGGGACATTTTCTGATTAATAACAGGAACACTACAATAAAACAAAACGTATTTAGGTTCATAAAAGGAAAACAAATACCATCAAAATGTTCAGTACCAACTACAGAATGTTTGTCTACAAAATGAGATACACATGTACAAATAGTACGAGTTCACATATGTTGTTTGTACAATCCATTATGAATAAGTATATATAAATACTTGCAAACACTTTCGGCCATACTCGATAAGTAGGAAATGAACGGTTGCCATATTTTATCAAAGATTACAGAGCTGAGAAGAATGCTGTGTTTGACTGTGTCCACGTGTCACACATTGGTCATTTCTGCCACCACTGGTTTCTGGCTTTGAGAGAGAAGCTTACTTTTACAAATGTTGACTGAACTTTCCTTGGTCATAGAAATAATATATTGGGATTCTTAAATCAGGTGGTGTTTCCCTTGAAGAGCAGACAAAGATCTTTGTTAAACTCTGACACAGAGAGAGTTACCATTAAAGAGGGTTGCATCGATTTATCAGCAAACTATCTGTATCAACTAGTTTTAAAAAGAATATAATAATGGGCTGAAATTATCTATACTTAGATACACAGTGATTCATATGCAGAGTTTTTGTATCACCTTCATTCAGCTCACACAGCAAAGGAAGCCACACAGTGTGAACTGGTTTGCAGCCGCAGCTGTAATTCACACAGCAGACACATGAGGGAGCCAGAGGGCTTCATTCACACTTCAACAGTCCTGAGAATTAAACATCAGTGAGTGAGACGTCCAAAGAGGCTAATGACTTAATAGACGACCTCTGAGAGTGAAAACTTGACTTGATTTCTGCTGCTGATCGATGAATGTCAGTAAAATCTGAGGACTCAGTGAGCTGCTGAGTAACTTTTTAACATATTAATTTTAATAAATCTGAAAGTGTGAATCAGTTTGACTGAATTTATTTGAGAGCTCTTCCTCTGATTACATATCTGTAAAAATACTGCACAAGGCCGATCATTACTGTGAAGTGAATTTGGTTGGAAACAGCCGGTAAGAGAGAGATGGAGCTTTTAACGGAGGTCTGGTAGCGGAGGATTTCTGCCCTGTCATGACATAAATTGCAGGTTTTTAGCAGCAATTATCGCGTTGCCTTTAAGTCTGCCTCTACTGTCTTTTTACTTTTAAACTGGAACCAGCCCAACATTTAAAAAAGTGAAGCTTTCTGACTCAAACTGAGATTTAACTGCATCATTATTCATATCTGTAACAGCATTTTCTTTATTTTACCCTTTAAACTAAATGAATATGTGATATGCTTCATCGTTTATCATAAATTAGTTGCTAACGGCAGCCTGAATCTGCTGCAAGGAAAGGGTTTTAACACTTTTTTTGTAGATAATGATAATGACAAGGACCAGAGTCAGGATTCAATAATGGGCGTCTACATATAAAAAAAACAAGATGTGGTTCAAGTGCTGGTGGAAAATCCAGATTCCACTTTGTCTGCCAAATAACAAGTGTTGCATTCAGGTGCATGCGTATTAAATTAGATGGTTATGGAGGCAGCAAACTCTCTGAGACCTCGAGTTCAGACTAGTTTGAAAAAATGTGCAACATGTGCCAGCTGCGATGTTCTGACATTTAATGTGAGCAGCGACGGCCTGTTTCTGCCTGTTCGATGCTTGATTCATTTACTCAGGCTTCTCACTGGAGCTGAACCCTCTGCTGTCCAACGGCAGACACAAGACGACCTGATTCTGGAGCCAGAGCCTGGCCCCAAGTAGGACGGAGCGGCAGGATGGAGCTGATGCTGCTGGAATATTAAACTCTCACTTATTGTCTCTTTTCTGTTCAGCAGCACCAAACCAACAAATGCTCATCTGGCACATTTTCAGCTGCTGAAACTGTGACGTTAGCAACAATTTATTCTATAATCAAACAGTAAAGCCAAATGATCTAGCTTGTTTTTTGGCAGCTGTTGGGCAAGACAAGACAAATTTATCTATGCAGCACATTTCACACCCAAAGTGCTTCACAGATGAGTCAAGTCAAAGTTCATTTAGGCCAATCACAGAGCTTTCCTCAAAGGCCTTTACAAAAAGTAATATCAATTTCAGTTTGAGCTATGGAGGCCAATATCACAAATCTTTTCAGAAATCATGACCCAGTTCCTCAAGATAATCCACAGACCTTGGACGAACTATTTTCTACCAAACTACACCCACCAACCATGTCACCACGCAGAAGGAAGCGTGCAGCCACTCATGGATGAGAGGCTTGTACAGTTTCATGCAGGGCTGCTGTGGCTCAGAGGTGGAGCAGGTTGTCCACTAATCTGAAGACTAGTCTGCATGTACGACAGTAATTGCTCCTGATGGCTGTGAGTGCGTTTAAACTCAGCAGCAGGTGGCAGCTCGCTTTGTAGCCTCAGCCACCGGTGTATGAAAGTGTGTGTGTGAATATGTGAACATGACAAGATGTGTTAAAGTGCTTTGAGTGGTAGAAAGACTAACAAAGCGTCCTTTTATTTTCTAAGTGTGTTAGTAAAAAAACTCCTGAGATTTCTTCATATAATCACGCCAAACAAATCAACCTCCCCCTGTTAACGGACATCTATATGACATTAGAAAGACGCTCGACTGTTACATTGAACACACATTAAATTTTGGTTTGAATGAAAATCTGATCGATGATTTTTTTAAAAGTCTAAAGACGTTAGAATTTCACGTTGTGTGGACGTTAACATTATGTTTTGCAGCTGTTTGGTTTTGTTCTCTATACCTCACATCTAAACATCGTTATCCTACGTCTAGATGACGTTGGCATGAAGACGTTGGACTTAAAACCTCTCAACTTAAAACCAACAAAATATAAAACCAACAAAATATCAATATCATCAGTGGTCAGTATTCTACGTCCAACTTATGGTGTTAGACGTCCTGACATTTAATTTTGGTCACCTGACGTCACAACTTAAAGTCACCAAATATCACTGTGTAACGGCGTTGATGTCCAGCTGGGTATGTGCATGATTTTCTTTTTATACATATTTTAATGAGCGTTGCTGGAGGGAGCCTGAGCTCTAAGACTTCAACTGCCAACGGCTGCTGCTCTGTAATTGTTGTGCACATGACAAATAAATAATTAGTAACTTGTTTGTACACATTCCTCACATCTTCAACGGTTTATAGTACAAAAGAAATTTGTTTGATTAGTCACCTCACCTAATTATCAAAAACCATTAACACCTATTTTCACATCTCGTATTCGAACACAAACAGAAGCTACAGTCAGTGTTACTACATCTCACTGTGTGCGTTGTTGAGGTCTCACAAACATGTCCAGTGCATTTCCTTCCTCATAAAATATTTGCAAATTAAATTTTAAGGTATTTTAAAGCCATCAGTGTTCACATGCTAGCGGTCTTCTTCTCTCCTGTCTTTTCTGGCACATTGCTGAGTTTTTTTGGTGCTTTACTGCATGAGACAAACGAAAAATCCACAGGGAACCTTCAATATAAAAACTGATTTTAAAATAATTCAGTTATTCCTTATCTGTTGGTTTGAAATCTGAATGTTAGAATGACTTCTTCTGGAGTTCATGTTAATCAACTTAACCTCCATCAGGGTTCATTATCACACACACACACACTTACGATGCTGTTGAGGTCGGAGTCGAAGCTCCCGATGTGATGGGTGGTGTTGCTGTTGGTGGTGTTAATGGAGGCAGTCGTGACGGCGCCCCCCAGTGGCTCCAGGCCCTCCTCATCCCACATGTAGGTTCCCCCAGACCCACAGCTGTCCGAGGGGGACAGGTCCAGAGACGAACCACCCTGTGAAGGACAGAGAGGACACGAGGCTTTAATTTTGTGAGCACTCTGAATATATTCCTGTAGTTTCCAGTAGATACAGACATTAAACACGGGGAAGGAGCTGGGGATGACATCTGCAGTTTGTCCTTGGATTATTTCACACTTAGATCTTGTTAAAGAGTGAATCTGTCTATGATAAAGGTGAGTGCTAACAGTACCAAAAGCTCAGAGCTCTGACCTGTTCATAGAGGGACTATCTTTCTTTGCTTTTCTCTTATTTCAAAATAAAAGGAGTCTTGTTTGACTCCTAAGTCGAGAGGTCTCCGTGATATCCGTCTTTCAACAGTAGCTGGTAAAATATTTCTTTGATGAACAGCTAACAGGTTTTAATGGACTCTAAGCATCTGTTAAGTGCTGCTGGATTTATTAGAATCTGTTAATAGGAGGTTAGAAACTGTTTTAACAGCGTGTGAACAAAGTGTCAGATGTGTCACTCTGTTCTAACTGTCTGTGGGTGGGGTTCAAAAGCCAACTGTAAGATACTGCACCTAGAAACTGTGACTCAAGTATGATGACACTCCAGGCATTGACTATTACATAATTCTAATGGCATTACATTATGTCACTGCAGGCTAGCAAGACACACTTAGCTGTCACTTTACCTTTTTATATACGTTAATGTACTGTTTACTACCAGTTTACCATTCTAATTTTTTCCTGCATGATTTTATTTTACACATATTTAATAAACGTTGCTGGAAGGAGCTTGAGAACTAAGAATTTCATTGCCGATGACTGCGTCTCTGGACCTAAACATCAAACTATGACACTCTAGATACCCCTCCAGTGTTGGTTTTGGATGTTCAGGGATGGCGTGTCACAACGCTTGTTACATGCATTGTGTCTTTTCCAAAACACAATTACGTTTTCACAGGAAATGTCCAGTGTCCCCTTGTTAAGCCCAGGTCAGACCAAGGATTCGCGACGAGATGAGTTGATACTTGCAACTACTTGCAATGTGCTGCTCTACAACGTTCTAAAAACCTGCTGCAACTAGATGAGACGCCACAATGATATAAATATCCAGCGCCAATTCATCAGTCAGTGAGAATGTGTGTGTGTGTGTGGGTGAGGTATAGGCACATACAGCGAGCAGCAGCGACCCACCGTACAACACCGGCACACTGTGAGGACGGAAACAGAGGGCTCTGTGGGGACGGAGCACCTTCTGCAGCAAGCCAACACGCTGTCTGCGGTCATTTTGACTTGACCAGAGGACTTCACTACAAGCTGATTGGCTATTGAAACAGGTGATGGCAATTTGACCAGCTGAGTTGCAGGTGACACCATCACTGCTGTTCAAAATGTCTTTTTTCTTTCCTTTACTGTATTTTAAACACTGCCAGATTATACTTTTTTTGTTTTGTTTGTTTGGTACAGTAACATCAGATTATCAAAGACACAGGGAAGAACAGAAATCCCAAAGGTTATTATTATAAAAATGCTAAAACTGTTTATCGATCGTCCTCGTGATGGTACCTGCTCGTGGTAGTCTGGCTGACTGGACCTCCTCCGATGGGGGAGTCGGGTCAGACGATGCTCCCCTCGCTCACCTGGAGAGAAACATTATTAGTTTACCGAATGTTTAATGACTTTTCCTGACCTGCACATTCATCCTGTAAACTAAAACTCACCAGTGAGTCTCATGCCGGCCCAGTCCAGACCGTCGTCCAGGAAACAGAGTCCCGCTGCCTTGGTGACACCGTTAACAGCCACTTTGTCTTCATCAAACCTGGCGCACGACTGGTCGAGCCCTGAGTCTTCTTCATCATTTTTGGAGGAGAGGAGCAGTATGCCCACCCCTCCGTTTCCTACACACAGAAGACCAGATGCTGTCGATCTATTGAATTCACAGTGTTAACCCCTAAAAAGCACCGACCCTCTGCACATATCTGAGAAAGTAGAAAATAAGTGTTGTCTTTTCTTACCGAGGTTGTCAAAGTCGTCCATGTACTCCTGACTGGTGTCATTTCTATCCAGAGAGGAGTTGGAGGACAGGGACATGTCCTCCAGCGTCTCCCCAACAATGGATACCTCTCCCTGGGATGCTGGCTCTGCCGACAGCCCCTCCGTCTCTGGAGCCTCCGGGGAACTTTCTGATAGTGAAGAGGAGGACGACACGAGATTAGAGATGTCACATTAAAAGTGGATGAAAACAGATGAGATGAGATATCAGAGATGACTGCATAAAATATAAAAATGAGGACAAATGATTACATACAAAATGTGATTAGATATGAGAGGTAAAATTATATAATGAGATAAAACATTTGAGATTCAATTTCAAATATGATAAATGAAAAACATGATCATGACGTGAGGGATGTGAGGAGATGTGAAAGGGAGGGGATATGACAGAGAAAAAATATAAGAGATGTAAGGCGATGAAATGAATTAAATGAAGGATGACAAAAAATAGGAGATATGAGGTGAGACATTTGTCGTTGGAGATCACAGATAGAAAACTGCATCAAGAGTCTAATGACATAAGAGATGACACGAGAAATGTGATGAGAATTGAGATATATAATAAGGCATAAATCATGTGATTTAATAATGTGTGATGACAACAGGAGAATATGAGAGGGAGGGGGAGAGATGAAAGAGGATGAGAGACTTGATATTTACGCTCAAAAATAAAATAACATATAAGATAAAAAGAGATAAACGATGACATTTAATTTGAGATAAGAGGAGGCGAAAAGACATGACTAGTTAAGATGTTGATGGAAAACGGAACTGAGGGATGACATCCTACTCTGATGATGTAATTTAATGAAACATTAGATCAGCTGCAATGAACTGTAATCAGAGATTTGAAATGACGTATCAGAAATTAACCACGATTACTGCATTGTGTTTGTGTGCTTCCGTGAACTTCTCAAATTGCACTTACAGTCTACTAAAATGTCATCATGTCATCATCTTACTCTGTTAGACATTTGTGTGAGATTTTGTCATCATTGGCACATGGATTCTCCAGTTATGGCCAAAAACATGTTTTGTGAGGTCACAGTGAGCTTGACCTTTGACTTTCAACTACCAAATTCTAATCAGTTTGTTTTCAGTGGACGTTTGTGCCAAATTTGAAAAAAATCCCTCAAGGTGTTCTTGAGATATCACGTTCACAAGAATGGAACAAGCAGATGGATGTACGGATGACCCCAAAATGAAATGCCTCCAGCGCAGAGAACAAAAAATAACACCAAATACCGTAAAACTTCAATTAAACGCCCAGTCCCTTTTACTAGCCTGGTGTAGCGACACATTTTGACAAATAAACACCCTTCTCAATTAGACGCTGGGTCTTGTTGTCAAGTAGAGTATTATTTTATAGAAATTCTTCGGATTTATAGAAGCAGGTCGTTGCCTACCTCAAATTATGTGTCCATTCCTGGATTACCCTGTAAGTTATTTACATGTCTTAAGTCCATAAGGATCCTCAGATCAAAAGAATGAACAGGGTTTTTCATTAAATTGAATCCAATTTTCAAACAAGTAATATTCATACTGGTTTAAATGAAACAATTTGTATTTCCTGATCTTTGCTGAGCAACAGTTTTGTGTGACAGGAATTAAAGGCCTGTCCCAAATACAGGCCCGTTCATTTCGTTGATTTAAACAATAATAACCCGGGCTACTAATTTAAATTTTACGGTACATTCCATAAATTGAGATTTTATGGGGTTAAAGATGAAAAGAGAGTAAGTGATAGGATGAGATTAGTCGAGATGGGAAATGAAGGATGCCAAACAATGAGAGCAGTGTTTCGGTCATGACTCTGATAAGAATCTCATACCTGGGCTGTTTTCTGTAGTCGAAGGCGTCTCCACTGAGTCTCTCCGTGCTGTCAGTCCGCTATTCACTTCCTGTTCACCTACTAGCTCACTGGCTGAGGTCACTCTGAGGGGGCGGGACTGCTTGATGAGTGATGGGCGTGACAGCTTGTAGCTGATGCCGCTGGGCTTAGAGGCGGAGCCAATGCTTGGTAGGAGGGGCTTCTTTAAGGCCGTGGGGGGCAGGAGGGAGGGTATGCTGAACCCTGACCTCCCTGGAGCAGCAGAACTTTGAGCTTTGACCCCTCCACCTCTGCCTCCTCCATCAGGAGGCTGGCTGGTACCTGGGGGTTTTGCCAAGCTGCCTCTGGGCGGAGCCTGAGCAGAAGAAGCTCCTCGCCCTGCAGCCCTGTTGGTTGAGTAGGAGCGGGTGCTGTGAGAGACTGAGGAGGAGGAGGTGGAGGAAGAGGTGAGAGTGGGGGAGGGCTGCCGTCGGACCTGCGTGAGGCTACGTGACCGAAAGCGATCGCTCTCAGACAGCTGGCTGGACGGAGCGGAGCCGAGGCTGTCACTGGAGTAGGAGCGGCTGGCCGCTGGTTTCTTCTGGAAGGGGGAACCACAACGAGAACCGGGACCTGAACCTGGTCTAGACCCGCCAGAGCGAGCAAAGTTCTGAGGCTGTCTCAGAGAACTGCTCCGTGGTTTGGATCCAGAGAGACCATTTAGGGTCGGTTTGGTGCCACTGCTGAGCCCAAGAGACGTCTGGCTCGGTTTGGAACCAGGCGGTCCACTTTTAGAGGCAGGAAGTGTTCTGGGGCTGGACTGTGGCGACGGTGTTGATGAAGATGTCCCAGAAAAACCAAAGCCACGCCCCTTTCCTGCAGAAGAGGTGGTTGTCTTCTTGGCATCACGCTGCGACACCACTGGTGATCCCGGTTGGCGTTGAGAATTATACTGCTGGATGTTGTTAACGGAACGATTCTGCCCAACAGTCCCGCCTGTTCCTTTTCTCCACTCCTTCTCTCCGTCTGCTCCTCCATCCTCCACCTTTTCATTTTCTTTCCTCCATTTCATGGAAAACGAAGTCGGCACTCTGATGAATCCATTCTGTTTAACAGCAGCAGGGGGTGTGGTCGAACTACCGTTGACCCCTGCTGGGCCGGGGTGGTGGTAGAACCCGTTGGTGAGGCGGGTGCTGGTGAAGGTGCCAGTGCCGGTGCTCGCGGTGGCAGCCGGACCTGTCTGAGTGCCATTGGGAAGTGCAGTAGATTTGGGACGCGAGCCGAACTTGGGAAGCCTAGAAACCATGGTGGGCATGGTGGGAGGGTCGACAAGAGGAGGGGCTGACATCAGACCCCGCCCACTTCACCATGGAGACACTGAGCACCAGGAGCTGGAGAGAAAGGAGACAACAGAGACTGATGTTAGATTTATCTCTTTAGGTTATCATATGAGCGTACAAGGTATGAGCGGGTAACTTTACAAGATATTTTAAATCCTTTTGACAGATCATACAGGATGTCTTCAACCAACACCAGAAAAGATAATAATGAGACTTTTAATAAAGGCTATAATTTCTTAAGATTAATTCAAAAATAATTTGGGTATAAAAAAGGGCCAGGTAATAGTGGCTGGTGAGTAAGCAGCTTCATTGTGCACCATAAAACCCCCTTTAGCATTGTTAATGATGTTAACCCCACTAGCGGTGCTAACAAAGCTAACAGTGATAGCATCGCCAACAATGCTAAATGGGTTTTGTTGCTCAAAACTGAGCTGCTTTATCACCAGGATGACGTGGCGGGAGACTGGAAGGTGGGCACGATGTTTCCACAGCAATGCTGTTGGGTCGGGATGGCGTTACCAGTGGTAATCGCTGAATGAGCTGTGCCGCTAACTAGCTAGCTCCCATCAGACCCGGTTGTTGCGCAGTGCAGTAAACTGAAGAGCAGCAAAATTAACCTACAGACAGACATGAGTAAGCGGTCAAAAATATTCTCAAGCTCTCTGGTGGACAAATCATGTAACATAGCACCTCATATATACAAACACTGAAGACACCATATACATACTGAAAAAGACGCTGTCCAAAGACGTGGCTCCTAGTTTGTAAAATTAACCGACAGCTAACAAACACTAGCAGAGTTTATATTAACTCAACAGGTTAACTGAGTTTAGTCTTGGACTCAAGATGAGACTGTTTACTGTCCAACAAAGAACACAGTTTCCTGTGTGTGGGAACAAATTTGCATCATGAATCCACAGCAACAATACGACAACTGTGTGCAGCGAGCTTTGTGTTTAATGTGGATGTTGGAGATTTTACATAGAAAACTCTCCTGCAGACTTCCATGATGAACATGGCTGTTGAGAGATTTGTGACATGCCTACAAGGCCTGTATAGAAAATAATTTACAGTCCTGAGTCAGTGGAAAAATCCAGTGAGAAGCAGCAGCTCCGACACAAACTGTGGCTGAGTGATTAACAGCTGAAACACGTGGCAGCTCCACTGATCTGCAGCTCCAACACTGCAGGCTGAGTTCAGACATGTGGTTAGTGCAGAGCTAACACATTAACCACCTCGCGCACACACACACACACACACACACACACACACACACACACACACACACACACACACACAGACACACAGACACACACACACCCTAATAAAAACAATCAGCTGCTCAGAGAACGACAGATAGTAATCACACAAACGATGTTCAGCAGGGCACACCCATCACATCCTGTCTGTGTGCAACACACACACACACACACACACAGGTGAGAGACAGGGTACATACCCTGAGGCAGCACAGAAACAAGGCCGGCCTGTTTTAGAGCCGCGAGTGTGTTTAGTCCTAAAAAGACAGATTTTGGGTGGAGTGTCTCTTTAGTTGCTCTTTCAGCAGACGAACATCAGGCCTCAGTGACAACACTATAACACTATAACACTGATATACTGCTTATAAAATAGCAGTGCTGCAACTACTTATTGTTTTATTGTTAAATAATCTACCAATTATTCTCCTGAATTTATCTTTAATAACAGTAATAATAATTATAACTTTATTTCTATAGCACCTTTAAAAACAGAGTTTGCAAAGTGCTTTGACAAAGCAGAAGAAGAAACCCCTGAGGTAACATGACAGAAGCCCAACAGAAATGCTGAATGTCAAACTAAGGCAAGAATAAAATTAATATAAGAAAGAAGATGGATGAGAATAAGAAATTGAGATAATAATGCTAAAAAATACCTGTAAAAGTAAATACAATAAAAAAGTATAAAACACAAAATAATCATAATAATAGTAATAATAATGATAAAGACTATTTAAAAAGATAAATAAAAAGACGTGTCACACAGTGTCCCATGTCTATAAAATGGGTTTTAAGTGATTTAAAAGAGGTCACTCATTCTAGTGATTCTACGAGCCTCATCTTTTCAGGAAGGTTGCTATACAGCCGCAGGGCCCTGATGGCAACAGCAACAGAAAATAAAACAAAACAAAACAGAAATTCCAAGAGCTGAAGGTGAAATACTCAAAGGGCTTATTCAAGACAAAAGAAGCAGGAAACATCATATTTACAGAGCTGAAGGCTATTTTTGTGTAAAAAATAAAGACTATAATAATCAAGTGATTATCATAACAGTTTCATAGATAGATACATTTATTATATTTTTATTTGTACAACAGAGCAAACCTAATCTATAACCCCAAAACTAATTTCAATCTTAATCCTAATCACTAAAGGAGAGAATTATGCACTTAACAAAACAGGAAGAGTCTACAGTCTGTACTGCTGCACAGTGGTGCTCTGGGCTAAATGCTAACGTGCTAACATGCTCAAAATGATGATGCTAACATGGTGATGTTTAGCAGCTGTTATGTTCACCATTTTAGTTTAGCATCTTAACAAATACAACTTGTTACTAATAATAGTAATAATAATACGAACAACAACAAATTCAACTTTAAGCAACTATCATGTTACTTAAAGACACTTTACATAAAAGGAAAAAAAAAGCTTTTTTATTATTCACCATTTGATTAAAATAAACCAATTCTCTCAGAAACTTTCTCACTTCTTTCTTTCTTATGAGACCAATTAATAATAATAATAGTAATAATAATTATGATGGCAATAATAATAATGGGAGTAATAATTTCAACTTTAAAAACCTTTCATGTAGCCTAAGGACACTTTCTAGAATAACTAAAAGCTTTTTATTCAATATTTAATTTAAAGAAACTAAATAAACTAAAATAAATACACTAAATAAACCTCAGAAATCTTTCTTCGTTTCTTTCTTTCTTATGAGATCAAATAATAATAATAATAATAATAAAAAATAAAACTTTAAACACCTTTCATGTAACATATGGACACTTTACCTAAAGAAAAAAGTAAAAATCTACCAAAAATAAAACTTTTCTGTTTATTTAATTCAAAATAAATCAATCAAATCCTTCAGAAACGTTTCCATTTCTCTATTTCTCTGCCTTTAAAATTGCATTTGCTATAACAAAGACATGGTAGTGACACGTAGATAAGAATGCAGCATTGGGCACAGGTTAATATCATATAGAAAATAGAAATAGAAAAACAAACTGTAGTTTAGGTTTGAATCATTTATAATAATTGTGGCAACGGTAATAACAAACAATCAAAAAGATGGTTGGCAGAAAGAGAGAAAAGTGGATAGATAGATAAATAAATACATGGGTGATTTGTGTCTGTGTTGTGTGTCTGCCTCTAAATGGTGTGTATGTTTGCAACAGATGTATGTGTTCTGTCCTTTTTTGGTCCATTAGCTCACCAACGTTTCTTTCCTTCTCATAAGACCAAAAAATAATAACAATCTCTCCCTGCAGTCGGAACACATGGTGCTGATGCTGAAAGCCTCCTCAGTCATTTGTCCGCCCAAGGCCACCATATCATAAACTAAGCTGAGCATCACAAGCCCGTCTGGACGCTTAAATTAACCCTGCTGACGTGTTTCTCTCAGCGAGGTGTGACAGCGGCAGAAACTTGTGATTTCAGTGTGAGAAAAACAGAAAGATCAAAACATCATGTTAGATTTTTAAACTGATCAGCTGCTCGTCCTGAAGGGCTTCACAGAATTATAACCTCCTGAGGAGAAACAGAGATGATGATGATCACACAGTCTGTTACATGTGTTATTAGATAACAGAGACATGTTTTACCCATGTGTTTCACTGATAGAAGGAATATTGTTCTCAGTTACACAAGTATACCCAGCAGCATAACTCCTCAATTATAAATAAAAAAGTGTTCAGTTTGTTTGCTTTAAACTCCGTCATGCACGGGTCCACAACAGCTGACAGATACTTGGAGACATTTTTAACCTTTTAAGCACCACGTCCCGACCACCAGGTGTTGGACCCCCAAGAGCTGACCACAATTCTATTTTATTATCATCTGTGCATCTCTTTGTTGTTTCAAGATACTGAATTGTAAATTCAAAATGGTGGAAGAGTAGATTCATCAAGTACCTCAGGGATAACTGTTGGATTCTTTTATTCTACAAAAATACAAAAAAAAAAAAAAAACAACTAAACAGGATGTTAGACAAAAACGATCAAGAAAAACGATCAACAAAAAACCCCCCTGATAAAACTATTTCTGTCCACTCCAGTGGCCGTTATGCACTGTAGAGTACATCTATCCGTCCACTGCAGTGGACACTATGCATCAGCAGTATCACAGTGGCTAAATGGAACTCAAATAGCTCCAAAAAAATTCTGTGCTTGTTATGTAATGTCCTCATGTGTGTTCGTACCTTCAGCTCTTTCTAAATGTTTTAAAAATATATTTTTCAGACTTGTATTGAATTTAATTAAATCGCTTTTTATACTGTTGATGCAGTGGACAAACATGTAACCCCTTTAATTTAATAAATACAAAAAATAATAATTTTTGGCATGCCTTTTCACTTGATTAAAAATAAAAGCAAATATTGACAGAAAAATATTAATTTGTGATTTAATAATTCATGCATGAAAGGGTTGACAAATCACATAAAGGGCCGGATCTTACATCTGGTGCAAAGAAACGCACACAGGGGCGTAAATATAAACAGTGCAGGCCGTGTGGTTGTCCCGGGGCCTGTGGGGTGGGGGCACGGCCTTGCGAATATTTAAATTTTCACCTTGGAACTACACTTGTGTTTATAAAAAAAAAAAAAAACAAATGAAAATGGTGCCATTTGCTATCGGCTATATGCCCTCAAAATGCAAATCCATGACATCATGATTTTCTTTTCTGGGTAAAATATTTTTTGTTTTTAAATATAAATTCTAACAAAATTAAATGCTTATTCTACATTAACAATAAAGATAGGTATGCAATGATAATTGTTGAGTAACATGTATGTGATGCTGCCTAATGTCAAGTCGCTATTTGATCTCGTGACAAGTCGATACAATACAGGAGCTGGTTTAGGCACAAAATCTGTCAAGACTGACAAGCTGAGCACATCTGTGACTCCAGCCAGCAGTCATGACCTTTAAATATAAAAGCAGCAGTAAGAAAGGATGAGAGAGAAAAGGACAGGAGGAAAAAAGTAGCAAAGCTTCCTAGAATTAGATTCCTCTGGCATTTTTAAAAACAGTTGCCAGTTGTGTGTGTGTACGCGCTGTATAACTCGTAACTAGTGTGCACTGGGGCTCGTCATAGCTACCTTACACCACTGGGCACACAACTGTCAATGCTGTCATTTTCACAGCCAGCGCTCATGTTGTGAAAGTAGCAAATGTCCTTGCACCCATTTGTGTGCTCATGAGCGTGTAGGTCTCAAAATGGAGGTGTGGCCAGGTCCATTATTGGCATGTTGCTATTTTAAGACAGCAGCAAGCGACTGAGCCATTGACCAACAAAAACCTGATCTACAGTCAAAATGGTGCAGCATTTTCCTGCTGTTTACAGGGTGCATCATTCAGATAGTAAAATGCACCTACATAGGTGGCTTTACAATGCTTGTATGCTCTGTTACACACACACACAGATGCATGGATGGGTTGCAGGTGGGTGAAATAATCCATCACTAGTGAGGAAAAAATGAATGACATTCTGTAAAATGTCAGCGTAGCAGAGATCAGAGCAGAGCTGCTGTCAGACTCCCCATTAAGAGAGACACTGCGAACATTTACGAACAATGAGCAGCATAACTTCATTGATTATTTTAGAGGTAAAAGTTTAATTCTGTTTCCTCTGTCAAGTTTATAGTTATAGTTGATAGTTTTGATATTTGCTGGTGACATTCTGTGAAATGTGAACGTAGCAGAGAGCAGAGCAGAGCTGCTGTCAGACTCCACATAAAGAGAGATGCTGTGCACAGTTACAAACAAGGAGCAGCATAACTTTATTCATCATCTCAGAAGCTAAAAGTTTAGTTCTGTTTCCTTTTTCAGGTTTGTAACTACAGTTTCTATTTTTGCGGCTTTAATGTCCCACGATATTTGCTGCAGTGACATTACTGCTCTTACTGTATTACTGTCAGCAGAAAACCGCTAACTTCTCCAATTTGGAAATAGGACATAAAAATCTGATTGGCTGAATTCATGTTGCACCCAAAACAACCCTATGAATAATAAGGGACTAAAAATGAACCCATTGGTCGTAGCACCTTACTTTGTGCCCAGATTATGCATCATTGAACTTGCAAAGTGAGGCTGGCCACGCCCTAATGGCACTTGCATCATGCACTTAAGGCCATGAGCTACAGATCATCTAAAATGGTCCGAGTGACTTTAAAGGGGAAGATAAACTAATAAAGTGTTTCCCATAAAGATGCTGCGGTAAGCTGACTCACAACTTCCCCACTGCTGTGTCACAGTCACCAGCCGAGAAGCAGAAGCACTAAGAGTCATCATCACAACCCCAAAACCTCCGGTCAGTCTGTGTTGTCTCTGCGGGATACAACCTGAGAGTGGGAAAACAAAGTCAGGCCTAACTGTAGATCTCCACAGCAGAATCATCCAGTGTTGGTTTTAAAGCTCTGTAAGTATTACGTCAGCCCGCTCAGTTTAATCCTTCCACCTCAGCTCCACCTAGATACCTTCACGCTGTATTCACATTAGGATTCTCCTGCTTCAGTACGTGACAGTTACGTTAAAGTCACATGACATTTAAGTGATGCCTGACAGTTGACTGACAGTTACCCAGCAGTTCATTGGATTACTGGACAGTTAAGTGACAGGTACCCTTCACTTAACTGACTTTTACCTGAAACTGAACCGACAGTCAGGTGGCAATGCTAGACAGTTAAATGGCAGTTACCTGACAGGTAAGTAACACTAAGACCCTGATCACACAGGGAGCACTTGAGCACCCGGAGGCAGCTTTTTGTAATTGTTTAAATGAGAACTAAGCTTTTTGCTTGCTGTTTTTGCATTGCTATGAACCTCACATTTCTACGCTCTAGGCGCCTGGTGTGTTTGCTGGAGCGCTCTGAACTCCTCAAGTTGAAAGAACTTCATCTTGAGTGCACAAGTGAGTAGCACTATGACCCTGATCACACAGGAAGCATTTTAGCAGCTGGAGGCTGTTTAATACAGTGCCCGGCAGTGGCGTCGCAGTAACGCCAAAGTTTTATGGTTGAGAAAAAGTAGTGTCAAAGGACAGGGCTGTCTGACGGCGAGGCAAAGTGGTGAAAAAATCCTCAAAGTATCGCCCACTTAGACCTCTTTTAAGGTGACTAAAATCTGTTTTGATATCAGCCCTCGTCCACAGCTGCGTAATGCTGAGCTTCCCTGATAGGACCTCTGTCTGCTATTCCAAACTGGGGGCGCGCTGACCGTCATCTACTGAAGGTAACACACTGACTATATATAAGTAGCTCATGCAGCCTCACTTCAAAAATCCAGAACTAACCCTTTAACTGCCAGGTAACAGTTCTCTGAATTCATTAAAACCAAACTTCAGACTTTAAAATGTGCCGTTAGAAATGTACAGTCATGATGACACAGATCAGGCGGCCATGTTTTCCTCCAGTGTGTGTGTGTGTGTGTGTGTGTGCACTGCAGCAGAAGCACTGCTGTGATACCAAGGACACACAGGAGGAATGAAGACTGATGAACGAGGTCACGACTGAATGATAATGAGACTCTCTGTCTCTGTCCTTTATTCTACACTTTCCCTCTCTTCTGTCTCTCTCCCTCCTCTCTGTCTATCACAGAGCCTCCTCCTTTATTTTGGACTCTCTTTAAGTTGAAACTGAGCTCTTGACCCACTCTCTCTGTTTGTGTGTCTGTGTATGAGTGTCCTAACACATCCAGTACCACACAGCTGTACCACCACCACTCTGTTGGATCATGGACCATATTTCCTGTGGGTGGGATTTAAAGGGACGCAGGTCAGTGAGCCGACAGGAAATAAAGTCTGAAGGACGAATTTAAGCAGTAAGTTTATAATAAACTTCCAAATGCGGCATTAATCTCCAAAAACTTTAAGTGCACCCTTGGTAAAATGTATAATTTATGTTAGGTGTATTGTACCATGGGGGTCCATGGTATCTGACGAAGTGCACCAGGCATTGAAGTCAATATTTGTAGTGGTCAAACAGTAGAATTACAGCTTCCGAGTCAGTCATGTGATGCCATCAGGCCCAAAAGACTTTTTTCCCATTGACTTATATTGCGAAAGAGACATCTGTGAGGTAGATTCGTTTTATTGAGCATCACAACCCCCACAAAATAAGATTCAGAAAGTCTAGAGGAGTCGCATGATTCTATCATTTTATCCCCATTTAAGTTAGCAGAGCGCTAAGCCACTCAGCCAGCAGAAGTTTCTTGCACCTGCTCTGCGGGCCCCACGACGTTGAAAATCAGGGTAATTTTACACCTGTCAAGTGAAACGTTTTTGGTTTCATGCACCTTTCAAGGGAGTGAATGAGGCCCCACCTCCATCACTACATCCAGTTCTCTTTAAACATCCATGGTCTATGGGGATTGACTCGCTTCTGGAGTCAGCCTCAAATGGATATTAGAGGAACTGCAGTGTTTAGCACTTCAGCGTTGGCTTCATTTTTCAGCCCTAGAGGTTGCTGTTTGGTCACAACTGTGCAAAATGCAGTCATGAAACTTAACAGGTGTGTATCTGAGATCACGATGAAGTCCAAGTATGAAGACATGGAGGTTTTTTTGGTTTGTTGTTTGCTGTGTGGTTGTTATTGTACAAATAATTTAGAATACATAGATCAGAATTGTTTCACTAAACCAAATTAAAATACTTCAGCTCTTTCATTTCATAAACTACAGAGCAGCAAGCAACGTGTTGCCAGAGACATGTTATATAAGTCTCTGAACACACACATGACTCAAGGTTTGAACTGCTGGAGGGGAAAGGTTGCTTTAACGTGGCGTCCCTTCCTTTTGAACTGTTGAACTTCTGAACTTTTGAAAGTGTCAGCATATGCACACAGACAAGGAAAATTCAATAAGTTACTTTACCTCTTCACATGCACTAAATGTAAACAAGCGGCTGTTTGACCCGTTCACAATGAACCCCAGCAGTGATTTAAAGCTTCCTGACAACTGAAGGTAAACTGCACTAAACTGCTACTGAAAGGTTGATCAATTCTATTACAAGGGTTTGATGAATTAATCTACAGATCGTCAGAACCTTCAGTTTCACTTCTTCCTGTATTGTTTCCTGATTTCTCTGCAGGGTCTTTAAAGCCTCGTATGTCAACCACAATCCACTCTGATCGTTCTGCTGTTGGCTGATGCACAAGAGAGAGATTTCTACAGTTGAACCATTGTGTCAGATTTATGTGTGTGCTTTAGATTAATTTCCACTTTGATGAGTGTGAACGTGGGGAACACTGAAGCTTTCTGTCTTTGGCTGCGAGCCACAGAGTCCATTTGAATAAATGAGTCCAGGTGTGGCCTAAAGTCTGCTCATTTGTTTAATGGATAAGAAAATGCTAAACTGTGATTACTGACTGAAGGAAGAGCGGATGGTAATGAAAAGACAAGCTGCCACCAATAAACCAAAAGTAGAGAGTGAATGTAATGATCATGCTAAGATGCTATTGGGGATGACACATTTGGTTAATTTTGCTTTCGAAAGCCTATAAAGCCATTAACCAGTGACTAACCAGTTGAATTAATAAAAAACATAAAACACAAAATGACGTGAAATACAAGAGGCCTTTCCTTTTAGTCTGGCGCTCCATTGACTCAGTGAGCTTTGTGCCACATTTTAAAAGGTCTGTCCATTTAGAAGTGGTGAAATTTTAATGTTTTGTGATGTAAATGTTTCACCTTTTATTTTAACAGTGTATGTAACAGGCCGAAGTTGACATGGCGTCCCAGAACGTCAACAACCAACACACCCAGGGTACCTTGCACGTCATATGTTGACGTGGAAAGTCCATGACCAAACGTCGATATGTGACGAGGCTGGAGTGAGAATGTGTTGACCAAAACTATCTAGACTGGTAAACAGCACTGCAGGTGAGAGGAAAAATATGTATTTTTTAATTTTGGGGTAGACTGTCTCACTTTAAAATCAGCTCAGTCTGAGCTCCTGAGTGCAGAGCAGCTCAAGTGTTTACTTACGTGTCCTGACCTTGACAGCCACGTTATCGACTAAACCATATCAGTAAAGGATCCCATGATGAGCTCACCCACACTGCCTGTACTGTAGCCTGCTTACAAGTCACTTTCCCTTAATGGAGTTCACAGCGGAGCAGCCAGGAAGCTGCAGAGCTGCAGAGCTTCACCTCCACTCAGCAGCTGCAATCACAGTCAGAGAAAAGCAGCTGAAAAACCTTCGACACCATCCAATGATTTCATTCTTTGACCATCAGAGACAAACAAAACATCACCAGTTATCAGCTGAAGTGGCTGCAGACGAGTTCACCAAATGTTTTCACCTGATTTTCTCTCTTGTGTTTCAGAGTTAGAGGTGATTTATTAGCTGTAGTTTGCACTTGAAGCCCGGCTGATGTGATGGATGAACTGACAGACTGAGTGGGAGATATGGAAGAATATCAGTGATGGCTCCCTGCCAGCAGATATATTTAACTCTGTAACTTCAGCACACAGACTCAACTTCCTCAGGAACTTGTTTAGCCGAGGTCGTACAGTCAAGGTTCAGCTCATTATGCAACACAGGATTGTGCAATGAAACACAGCTGTAGCTCCCTCCACGCTACACATACAGGTAATGTATAAACAGATGTTCAAATGTTGAAATGAGAATACAATAAAACTATAAAATGGGCAATGAAATAGAATAGGAGAATATAAAAGAGCAGCCTGGTCTCACTCCCAGGGCATCAGAATACACCACTTGGCAGGCGTCCCTGTCCTCACTAAAATGACACCAGGGGCACCACCAGGCGTTCAACCAACTCCAATGTAAACCCATCCATGTCTTTATTAGATGCTAAGAGCAGCAGACGCAGTTAAAATAAATAAACAAGTTTTCTTGCCTAACCCTAAGCACTGAGCCCTTCTGCATTAAAATAATGGCCAAGACACACCAAATTGACGCAGTGATGAAGGCCCTTTGCTGCATCGCCTCACGTTGCCTTGTCTTGGCCACAAAGTTGCACATGAACACACTGCAAAGACTACAGCCCACAACCAACCAGCACGTATGTTCTGTGCCTGCATGACAGGAAATTACTCTCCACATCAGCAGACAGTGGTCGTCTGTAATCGCCATTCAAAAAGGGAAACAGGAAGAGCATTAGGAACATTAGTTAGCACATTAACAACACAATCCCGTGTTGAAAGATCAGAGCATTTTTACTGTGTGCCGGCGAACAATAACACAAACCATCAGAAAACATTTCTGCCAAAGAGAAAAATAATCTGGTCTCACTCCGTCTTGACTTGAGCTCTTTGTTTACTTTCCTCACTTCTGTTTCTCTTCATGTGCGCTGAGCTAAACTGAAAATCAGAGTGAATTCGTTCACCGATTGGCTCTGCCTTTGCCAATTCAACATGCTGAAGTAGCGGGAAAAAAGCTGGCAAGCACCAACAAACGGCTAACGGCACGGGACACACCACAGCCACGAAGGCCACGGACACTCACAGACAGCCAAACAATGACCAGCAGCACAGTCAGCTTGGTGTGTCAGGACTTCAAAATGCAAAAGGTTGCCACCAGCATCATTATAATGACACCGTGACTTCTGCCTTAGCGCCAGAATATGACGAATAAAGATGAGTAGCATTGCAAGGTCGAACTCGAAAACAAATTGTATTTACAAGGACGATAAACAGGGACGTACAATATGTGTGGTATCTGTGTAATATGCAAATGACAGAGCAAAAGACTTTCATCTGCCTCATTGATCTAATTAACATTTTATATCTTCTGCTGCTCCTCTCAGTTTTAGATTGTTAACGTTTATTAGCTGCCATCAAAGACGAGTTTTAGTTCTTCAAGCATTTAGCTGCTTACAAATGTTGACACTTAAATCTGAAAGGATTTAATTCAGATTCAATCAAACCACAACACAATCCCTATTCTTCGACTAACATCTACTTTCTTTTCCTACTCCTCCTCTTTTTATCCATCTGTGGCTGCCTTCTCTTCTCTTTTATCTCAGTCTTCTCCTCCTCTTTACTTTAGCCTGTTATTATCCTTTCATTTTCCCCTCCTCCTCCTCCTCTACTGTACATCCATTCAGTCACACTCTGGGTTATCAATGTCCTCATGCTCCATTTCTCCGCTCACTGAGCTGAGAGCAATCGAGGGCCGCCGGCCAGAGAAGGTCAACTGCATCTATCTGGGTCCTAGCATTTCACATATACATTTTGTTATTTTAATATTTGTATGAATTTAATTATATACATAATGAAACTGAGAATGACCAAGCTAAGACAAACAACAGAAGAACGCAGTGGTTATAGATGTAGCGATTCGAGCAACAGCATCATCAGAAAGAAGGAACATAATTAATAATAAAAATGATAATAATTAAGGCCTTATTTTAAGATCACTGAATTCAATGTCCTTTAAAATTATTCAAGGACCTGCAGGAACCCTGGTGTTAAAGATGTTAAAGATTACTTTTTTGTGGTCACACGTAATAATCAGGACAATGTCACAGAGAGCAACCACGTCCTGTTTCAGTCTGTCGGGGTTTATTCTTCAGTCATGGCGGTCTCATCGTCTCCTGACAGATGCTGCTCTGAGCTCTCAGGTGAGTGTGTGAGGTCACGTTTCATTCACACTCTCAGGGTGAGAAAAGGCGTCAGAGCAGAACTCACAGATGGAGCAGAGACACAACAGATGGTCCGACTGACCCCTCCGAGTGTGTGTGTGAGTTTAAACTGGACACTATTAATCTGTCTCATGCTGAGGATGGAGGGTGGGTGGACTCACAAACACACACTTTACCATTGTCATGTGTGTTTCCTCACCTCTCAGCTGCTGAGACTAAAACCTGCTCACAGGACAAAGTTCTGCAGCAGCAGCAGCAGCAGCAGCAGGATCATCTTCCATTATCGCTCAATGATAAATGAATCAATAGTAACCTGATCGGCTGCTGCTGCTGCTCTCAGGCTGAGTCACAAACACGAACCAAGGGCGGACACTAAAAAACATCCAGTAATCCTGGGAAAATGTGCGACTTAACGGCTTTATTTTTTTTACAGTTTCTATACTGTATAACGACTAAAATAACATTTTAATCAGATTTTTGGGGGATTTAACTTGACTATTTTTTCATTGCAGATTTAGGAGGCAATTATGTTCTTAATTAAAATATTGTTTGGTCTATAAAATCTCTTAAGTGTCACTGAAATTGTTAAAAATTGTCCTTGTTAAAGTCTTCAAATGTCCCCTTTTGTCCGACCAACAATCCAAAACCCAAAGACTTTCACGTTTACAGAGATATACATCGTGCAAGAGCAGCAAGTCCTCATATTGGAAAAAGATGGAACCCAAAAATTATTTAAGCAAAGAACTTTTAATAAATTCTAAACACAGTCGACAATTAATATCTGTCCATCCACTCATTGACCTGTTGCAGCTCTACACAAATATGACATTGACAGCAACCCTGCGTCTTTTTTATTTATATGTCCAGGACACAAAACTACATATTGTTAGAGCTCTAATCATTTTGCCTCATTGAACCTTACTGAAATCTCCTTTTGGAAATTCCTTGGATTAAAACTGAGATTAAGAAGATCACTGTTTAGTTAATTTGTTCTTTATAGATATAATGAATCTATAAATATATATACTCTTGGACTTTTACCCATTGTCTTTGTAATCTTTAAAACATAATCCTTTTATTTTCCATTTACATATTTTCTTTATGTAACATTTTCTTGTATTTACGTTTCATCACACCGTGCTACAACACGTTTTCACTGGAAAAATTGAGCTTACTTTTAGTGAATTTTACTTGTATGAGTAAATGTGGAAATCAAATCCTACACATTATGGGTGTAATGATCCATCAGTCTGGATCGATACATCAACACTCCAATATCATTGATGCAAAGTGAAAACATTGATCTGTATCATAATCTTTTGGATACCCTTATATTTTGAAATTCCGTGTCACTGTCAAACAGCAGCAGGCAGTTAATCAGAATCAGAAATAGTTTATTGATTCCTGAGGGGAAATTATGATTCGTTACAGCTGCTCTGATGTGAAGAATAGAGAATTATAAGAAGTTTGTGAATATAATGTAATAAATAGCAAGCAGCTGAGAGACAGACAATGAGGATAATGTTTTTTACTCCGGAGTAAATCAGCTGTGTGGAAATATTACCATGTGAACAATGCAGTTACGAGATAAAACACGACGTATCTGCCTAGACAGCATCTCACTCTGTTCACTTCTCAGCTGCTGTTTCAACAATGTTGGGCTGAAAAAAACATGCACGCAGGCTGAAATTCAACTGAGCTGTTCTGCTACGAGTGGATGGAAAAAAAGTCTGCTAGCCGCCAGGCTAATTTAAGCAACGTAAACATGCTTAAGCTGATAATGGGTGACAAGCAATAAAACAGTTGTTTTGTCCATGAACTTTGACAGTTATTATTTACATGAATTTGATGCTTTTGTTAAATGTTTTATGGCTCTTCCAGAAAGGTCTCTCTGACAGAAAGTCCTGAGGGTTAACTTATTCCATGTGCTGAATCGCATCAAGTCAAAATCAGATCACATGTCGTATTATTGTCCAAAAAACTGATATTATATCGTCTCATAATGAAACTGGTGATTCAGTCAGTTTCAGTTTAGTACACCCTAAGTTTACTGCCTCTCGGTCTGATAAGGAGGATGTCATTAGTTAGAGATTACCAGATGAAGTGAACTGTGTGCTGCTGTGGAGAGTTTAAAGGCCAGATGACGTAACTGCACGTGTGAGGACACGCTGTGTGTGTTATCTTGCTGGGGACATCAAAAAGGTTATCTGAACTCTTTACGGTGTTTGTTCAGAGGAGGAAATCGTCTCCGATGACATCACATATTACAAGTGGAGTCCTCTGACAGAAGATCTGAGCTGCTGTGTCCGTAATCTGAACCAACAACCTCAACTACACCCAAAAACTGCAGGGGATTGTGGTTAGGAGGAGACAGGCAGAGTCTGGACTGATGCTGCAGTTAACTCATCTGAACTGTCTCAATGATAACACTCATCCATCATCCATCCCATCCTCATCACTCTCCCTCTCTTCTTCCTCCCGAATCTGACTTGTCATCTCCATCCTGTCTTTGTTTTCCTCCTCTGAGCCTTTCATGGTTTCAGTCTCTCTACACGCACATCATTAGAGGACGGCGATATTCTTGGCAGAGGGCAAAGTAACGTAACCTCTTCCTCCTCCTCCTCCTCCTCCTCCTCCTCTGTTCTCTTTCTCCTCGCCTTCATTACAGAGCTCTTTTTTCATTTCCTCTCTCCTCCCGCCATCTTGGGAAAACTACAGTCCAGAAACATAAAGCCCTGATATATTTATTGTTACTGCCATCTTTAATTATAATGTTTAGGAGGAGTTAAAGCTTTTATTTATGTGCAACAGTTGCATTTCAAAATAGGCAAGAGTGCAAAAATCGTGTAAATAAATCAAATACAAACAATAAAGGTTGTCAATAAAATGCAAAAACCAAATGTACCATTGGTCGACAGTAAAATATCTTTATCAAAAAAGCTTAAGTCATGTGTTTACACAGTAAATAAAAGAGAAATTCTGCTGATATTATATTAATATTATTGTTTTTTTTATTATTCTAAAGTATCACGTCAGCCTTGAATATCTATTACTGATTGGGCTCTAACCTAAAACCTGTTGGGAAATAAGTCAATAAAAATCAGACTGACATCTTTGATTTTAATGTGATTTAACAGAATATAAACTAACCAACAGACTGAGTCAAGTCTGTTCTACATTTAAACATCATTAATATCATCACACATGAAACTAGAGTCACTCTGTTCGGTTTGTTCTCTCCCTCCGTCAGAACGACTCCTCGTCAAAATAGCAAAGCCACTTTTAGCTGCCCGTGTGTTTTTATTATTCATGGCTGCTGGTTGGACGCTGGGTGTGTTTGTTTGGCGTCAGGCAGGCTGAGACTGCGTCATCAGGCCGTGGAGGATATCTGATCTACGGAGCATGAGCGACGGCCTTCCTCCCGGCCTGATGTCCAGACGCTTAACCTAAATATCCAGTCAGACAGAAAAGGAAACAGCCAACTCCACTCAATCATGAGAGAGACGTCTGAGATCATTTTACAGACTGTAACGTTTGTATGTTTCACATGGAGACCGGTATTAAACTCTGCTGCAGTGTGTCGGCCCTGGATAGTCAACAGTTTTCTTTAAATCCTTTAAGTTTTGAAGAGGACCTGGTTCTTCTTCAAGTGTAATGCACACTCCATTTTTAAGGTGGTGAACATGTTAGGAAGAAATAAACTTGATGATCCTCAGAAATATGACCGCTTGCTTTTTTTCTCACGTTACTTAGTTACAGGTAATATAACTAGAATTACCACCACACAGTTGTAAGTCTCCGCGCACTAGTTTCCTGACAGTTTCCGTCCATGTCTGTGAAAACATGGACGCTTCACACACAGAGGATCTACAGAATACAGTCAGCACAGTTTCAAGATCAGAGTCACCAATTCAGTATCTGATCAAATGTCTCCCCTTCAGTTCCTGAGATATGAGGTTAAAACAAGATGATGTCACAGTCAAGCTGACTTCTTGTCAGTTTTGTCATAATAAGCACATAAATTCTTGAGTTATTGCCAAAAACTTGTTTTCTGAGGTCACACTGACCTCTGACCCTTGACCACAAAATTCTAATCAGTTCATCCTTGACTAAAAGTGGATGTTTCTGTCAAATTTAAAGAATTTCCCTTAAGGTGTTCTTGAGAGATCATGTTCAAAAGAATGAGATGATGCACGGTCAAACTGAAGTTGACCTTTGACCACTAAAATCTAATTAGTTCATAGTTGAGTCCGAGTGAATGTTTGTGGAAATTCCTTCAAGATATTTTTGAGATATCATGTCCACAAGAATGAGACTGACTTAGTCTTAAAGGTGTCTCAGTTTTGACTCGTGTTCCTTTTGTGAAGATCCACAGCGCTCACACGAGGCAGAAAAAAGCTGAATGAGGTTTATTGAGAATACAAATAAAGAAAATACGACAGCAGGCCAAGTCCTTCCAAAATTACATCTCTTGCGGTCCACTGCTGACTCGATATCCTGTTTCTATATATTCCCACCTTATTACCTGTTATTATACACTGCATTACACGGTCAAAAACGTGCCTGTATCCTGACACAGAATAAAGTAACTATAAACATAACCTTAAAGTAGTCCACTACTATAAGCTATAAAAAATATACAGAACTGGTTGTGCAAACTTGAATAATTTCAGAACTCAAACAATGTCATATTAAGTGGCTCTTACAGACAAGGTCAAAGTGACCTTGACCTTTGACAACCACAATCTAATTTGTTTATTGTTAAGTTCGATTAATTGTTTATGCCTATTTTAAGAAATTCCCTCAAGCGTTCTCGAGATATCACGTTCACAAAAATGAGACAGAAAAGGCTGCAGTGACCTTGACCTTTGACCCTTGACCACAAAAATCAAATGAGTTAATCGTTGAGTCCAAGTGGACATTTGTGTTTACAACAGATGGATGTACCCGAAAACATACTGCCTCCAGCCACAGTTACCACCAGCGCAGGGGCACAAAAAATTACTTTTGAAACTTAAGTACAGTAAATATCAGATACTGTCAGAATTTTACTCAAATAATATTTTAATAGGTGACTTTAACTTCAACTAAAGTCTTTTTCTAGTAAGATATTTCAGGTACCACTGTTTTTTTTAAATCTTACTGATAACCTTTATTGTTTGTTGTTTTTTTTTTGCACTCTCTCCCACTTTATACTGCTCTCAGGATAAATAAAGCTCCATCTTATTTAATCGTCTTGACTGATTATTGAAATCCCTGTCCTCATGTGGTGATGCGTATACATGTTACTACTGTAACCGAATGATCTTGCAGTGATGTAAATGCTGCTCATAACCTACATATGATCGCTGCCTTGACAGTCTAGGATCAGCAGAGGAAGCGTCTGAGACACATCGATACTGGTGGTTTCTGCTGAATGTCTAAACAACATGAGCAGCGACACAGATGTTGGTCTGTAGCAGGGATACAAAACAACAACATAAAACTACTGTATGGTTTCAGTGTTGCATGACTGAAGCACACACAAACACACACACACACACACACACACACACACACACACACACACACACACACACACACACACACACACACACACACACACACACACACACACACACACACACACAGAGCCCAGCTTCAGGCCACACATGACACACACAGCATGAATGCCCTGCCTTGTTGGGCATTAAACCAACAAACACACACCCTCCGCACACACACACATACACACAGACACACACACAGTATGGCTGAATGAACCTGAACCATGCCTGAATGAGCCTCGCCCTCAAACAGACAGACAGACAGACAGACAGACTCACTCCAGTCTGATCTGAGGAGTCAAGACATCACTCTGCTTCACCTCCACCAGAAAACTGCTGACGCTAACATACTCTGAATTTTTGTGGCTTTGTTTTGGCAGATAACAGATGTTTCCTAAACATCAGGTTTGGGTGTGAAATCGATATAACTGTCACAGCAAACATTGGATTTACATCATAATAACTCTTAGCATGAGAGAACTGGTTAATGCCACAAATCATTTTTAAATCAGGCGTACGTGCTGCTGCAGAGTCAATGTGTTTGTGGTTTGTGGTTCTGGCAGATTTGTGTTCAAGTTTCCTGTAGGAAGTCCTGAAGTTCATACTTTGAGATGCACCGTTATGTTTTATTAAAAACTGGTTGCATATAAATGTCAGACACTGAACATACAATAATTCAACCTTCTGTAAAAGAGGAACATTGTTTCCAGCCCACTTGATCACCAGCTTCACTGTGAACTCTTCATCCTGAACACATGAGCTCAGGAGCTGAAGGTTGCACATGTTGCCTGGGAGCCCTTCTGAGCCCTTTCGTTCTGGTGCCCTCCCCCCTCTGCTCCTCTGGTTTCATAGCAACTTGGCATGGACAACATCCCTGTTGTACTGAGAGCTGTGGACCTCCACTCACTCCACCACCACCACCACCATCATTAATCTGCCACAAAGCAGCTCTTTCTCTGAGCTGCTCGGCACTGAGCTCCTGACAGGCCGACTCCCCTCCTGCTAATCCACAACACTTCATCCAAACAGGCCAAGAAACCTACTTCTGGAAATTCAGCAGCTAATAAGCAGCTAATAATAAACATGTTTGACTATCTGAGGGCCAACGAGTACTTTAACAATAGAGCTGGTTGAATATGGCCCAGATCCTGGAAACTCTGAGGCCCCAATCACACAGAAAGGGTTGTCAAGGGTGCAAAATGTGGGGCGCACTTCACGGTCTTTTTTTGTTTAAATTGAATGCTACTAGTGCCTTTTTATTGCTGCAAGGCAACCACCCCATCACCTCCCAGCCTTCCTGTGTCATCAATCTACTGTTTAAAAATTGCTGTTAGTTGCAGCCCTGCAAATATTACCAAGAAATATGAAGGAGAAAAAAGTCCAGCAGGGATACAAGCATAAAAAAACCCTCCTCCTGGTCTGAAAAATTAATGAAAATGACCACAAACTAGCTCAGAGAAGTACACAGTTAAGCAGTTCAATATACATACAGCATACTGGACCTCTTCCAAAGATGGGTTTTTATGGAAATGACAGCAGCTCAGATGATTTGATCAGAGTGAGGAAACTCTGCAGACAGTCAGAGACGGAGATGGAAAGATTCACTAAACATTTCCTGCCACCAAAGCCCATCAGCAGAGAGAGAGACAGAGAGAGGAAGAGAGGATGTCAATTATCTATCAGATGTAAACTCAGAGAGATGAGAGGAGAGAGGAGACAGCTACAGGAAAATGGAGCAGAAAGAACAGCTGACTTGTTTTACATCATCACCACCACCGCTGCTCTGGAGTGGAGTAATTTGTATTCCAAAATAATCAAAAAACTTTCTCCATGACTCAGAAAATATAAAAAACCAGACCAGATCAAAATCCAGTATAAAGCTGGACTCACTGTGCATGAAACACTAGAGGGCTTTTATTCTGAAACAGGAAGTGATTGCATTACTCAGTCACCAACACATGGGCTTTCATTTCTAGACAGAGCTTCAGCGCTGGACCAGATGTTGCGATCGAGCCAAAAACTTGATGTAGATCTAAGTTAAAATAAAGTCCAGTAAATGTAGACACAGTCAGACAGCAGAGGGGAGCTGCTTCCTGTCCTGCTGCTGTCCTGGTGATGTGTGACCTTGAGTGACTGGCGGAGGCTGTGCAGCTATCGCGGACTATAGGAGCAAAGTTCCACCGATAACGACGGTTTGTAAAACATCCAATCAATGCCAATTAATAACTGATAAATCAGCTGACCTTTAATTTCAAGCATGACAGCCAAACATCGTCTGGTTTCAGTTTCTCTGATGTGAGCTGCTTTTCTTTGACAGACATGATTGTAAACTGTCTTTGGGGTTTGGGTCTGGCTGCCAAATTAACAACCTTGAACTCTTTTCTCATATTCTATGGACAACACAGTTACTCCCAAAAATAATTAGGTTAATCGATTGTTAAAATAAGCATTAGTTGCAGCCCTACAGAAACCTCACTGTGTTTCACTATTCTGGATGTTTCTTTCTTCATTATTTCCCAACTGGCAGCAAGTAAATTAAATTCCACAAGTACAGCCGACCAACTTTCACCTCAGTGCAACAGAGAGGACAAAGACAGAGAGCAAACAGAGTCATAAAGAGGGAGAACGAGAGAAAGGTCAAGAGGGAGAAAGAGTAAACAGAAAGAGGGGAAAGAGTGAATCAGCAGCAGAGGGAGAGATTCAGATCCAGTGATGGAGAAAAAGGAAAAGTCAGTGAGTTTATGGAGCCAGTGGCACAACTGATGACAGTGCTTCATTAACAGCTTCTCACTAATAAACCACAGAGACTGATGGAGCCTGAGGACACAGTGAGGTCACAGTGAGGTCACGGCTCCACACCACCAGCATCACTTTCAATATTTAATGTCATGTCGTTTACATTTAAGTGTTTTGTGTCACGATAACAAGATGGTTTCAGGATATAAATTCTGGTTTGAGTTAATTAATCCTAATTTAAACTGAGACTTCTATTTTAAAGGTCAGCTCCATTCTTTTTTTTATTTCATTTATTTATTTATTTAATTTCTTATTTTTGAGGTTTGTATATCATTCTGTAGCTTTCCAGTGACGTTCACATTTTGGTTTAAGTATGACCGTTTTTTTGCCTTAAAATGCTATTTTCCAAAGCCCTTCTAAAAACTTTTTTCCATGTGACCTGACGTAGGTTTCTGCATGATGTTGCCACATATAAACCCACCATGGATGCCGAGTTATTTAGTTTAAAGAGAGCATAGAGAATGGTTTCAGTTCCCCATCGGTAAGTGCCGTTTGACGGCAAAGTGAAGCAGTAAAATAACCTACATATAGCGTACACTTAAAATGGTATTGATTTTTTTTGGTGTCTTTTTGTTAGGAGGCTAAAATACATTTTTCTCCATCTGCAGCCACCAGCAGGGGTGGGCGATATGGCCCTAAAATAATATCATGATATATCAGGATATTTTTGCAACAACGATATTCTTGACGATATGACAAATTGGTAAAAAAATATATTTTAGCATTAATTTAAGAAAATAGAATTGCAACAAAATTAGTGATATAGTTTCACAATTCTCCTTCAAATACTCAGTAACACTAAACTTAAATGAAGTCTCATTTCTTTAGTTTGTGAACAACAACAGTAACTCAGAGTGAGATTCAGATTCTGTATACAATATTAATAGCTCACCTAAATAAAATCTACCACTAATTACACATTTAAACAGCTCCTAAATACAAAAAATGTCCCCTGGGATCTATATATATAAATCAACAGGTGATTTCATTCTCTTTTTTTATGCTCCACCATTTCTCCTCTAATCATCACGCTGTAACCTGTGACGGGCTGTTATGATACATTCACATATATGGAGTTTCTTCACACAGGTTTACATCACCAAAGGTTTATGACAAAATCAGAGAGGAGAGGGAGAGACGCTGTGCTGCTGCCAGAGGAGCCGCTGAATGAGTTCCCTCTGAGCGGTAAGTCACTAAAAGAGTCTGAGAAGTAAAACATTCAGGACGCCACAGTTTATTACACACTGCTGAAGCTGCTCCTCTTTTTGGAACCAATTGGTAATAATTTCACTTTCAGCCATGCTTGTTGTTGCCGTGGGTAACAGTATGACGTCATTATGTCAACAAGTCTAAATATCGCAAGTATCACGATATGAATTTTCATAAATATAAAAAAATTACACTGGTATTATCATGAACGAGATGATATGGCTTTTGAAAAACAGAAATAGTTTGAACATCATCTCAGATATTTAAAATGTTGCTGATCTTAGTGAAGAATGTTTCACATGTGGTCTAAAACTGTTATAGAGAAACCGACAGATGCACTGATGATGAAAATAATTAATAGTCTTTAAATGAATTCTCTACTTTCGATGAAAAAGATAAGTTGAGAAACAGATTGTTGGCACGTTCCCTCACTGTCTGGGGACAGAGAGCCCAGAGACATTTGTGAAGACAATAACTATAAATCTGACTGCAGAGTTAGTTTGGAACTTTTTGTGTAAATTATTCACCAGATGGGATGTTTTTGTTCTTCGAGAACAGACTGGAAAAATTTATTTTTGATAAGCTGGACCCAAACTCATCAACAGAGCTTCCCTCTGCTTCACTCATCATGTGGATTGATTAATATTCAAACACCTGTTAGTGTAAAGGATGATGTAATTTCAACAGTATGATAGTGAAAAGACAAGATGAAGAGCAGAACCAGCTGTGATGTTTCACTGTACTTTAAATTAATTTGTTGCATGGTGTCGATAGTTTCAGTCATTCTTGGTTCTCTGCTGAAGAGCAGATTCTTCATCTCAGCGGGGATTCAAACAGGCGGAGCAGAAATGATCCGTCAGAGGAGAAAGAGAGAAATAAAGTCCAGCAGAGTGGAAACATTGCAGAGAGACAGATGGAGAGACGGACTGGACCCCCGCCAGACTGTAATGGACACACACACACACACACACACACACACACACACACACACACACACACACACACACACAGATTGGTCACAGTGTCAGCAGGTTCCTCTGGACTGACACCAGATGAGCAGCAGCTTCTGTTCTGCTGCTGTCAGAGAACGCTGCAGGTGGAACCAAATACGACAGAACCAGATGACCTGAAGGACGACGAACCAGCTACAGAACTAACAAGTGGAAAACACCAAGCAACCAGAGAACCAGCAGAACCAAACACTAAAGGGTAGAACCTGCAACACAAGGTCACAAGAAGAGACAAACTAAGAACACAAAATGTAGATGACAAGATGATCAGTAACACCATCACTATCACAACATAGCATTATCAGGATAAAAAATACAGTGCTTGCATTGAATTCAGGTACATTTTACAAACCTAAATATGTAAGGATTTTGTCTATTGGTGGACCTCTGTGCCACTCCACAGCCTTTACCAGGGAACGCTGATGCACTGAGCTTCAGAGAGTTGGGAATGAGAGCAGGTGGGCGGGCAGACAGGTGTCAGATATGTGCAGAACACCAGCACAAGAACACTGACGCTTCACAGATGTAAAATAATAACATCCCAAACACAACTTTCACTCCCAGTGGTTTTTGTAAAGTCACGCAATGCAGCGTAACTAGCAACATAACTGGAGGACTGAAAGAACTGGAAGACACAACCCGCTGAACAAAAAATGTAGCGGACTGCATAAACAGCTGGAGGAGAGAACCTACAGAGCAAACAGCTCAAAGGACAAGAGAGAGGGCACAAGATCTAAAGGAGAGACCACAGAAAACAACAAACCTGGAAGACAGAACCTTCAGAACAAAACCACAACAGAAGTTGATGACCTGATAAAGCAACTGGAGGACAGAACCTGCAGAAGATCTCTATAAACCGATCTCTGCATATGACTGCAGCATTAAATGAATATAAATATGACAACAATGACCAGCACATGGAACAGGAGGTCTTGGCCTGGATATCTCTGCTGGCTAAGCTGGAACTGCCGAATAATTAGCCGTTGACCCCAGAGGCAAAATCATTGTCCAACGATAGCCGACAGGTTCAGAGACTGTGCAGAACAAAACTATAAAACACAACCAGTGGAGACAAAGAACGAGAGGACAGAGCCATACTAGAGGTTTTTACATGCAGAACCAAACAACATGACCCAAAGAATTAAAGAGCAGGATGAATGGAACCAAATGGATCTTAAGTCTGGAGTCAGTGGGTGCTCAGATGGTGCAGGGATGAACTATTAGACTGGACCTGCAGTGATCACTGGTGAGAGACCACAGTGGAAGCTATAGAGAGAGGCCAGAAGGAACTGAAGAATGGAAATAACTGGGTTAAAGACGTGAGAAATGTGGAATGTGGAGAAACTGAAACGGTCATTAGCCTTGGGAACATTCCTCACACGTCTAAAACACAGAGTCTCAAAATACTTTAACATATTTTCTTTCAGTTCCTGTTTTTCAAAACTGAAGACTTATTGTTTTTCTGTTTTATGTGACTGCAAATTTTAGTTCTGGACTTTTGGTCGGACTAAATTAGACGTTTGAAGACTTTAGTGGGTTATGGAAACTTGTGATGGATGAATCAATTATTCTAAAATATTATGGATGACAATATCTGTTGGCTGCAGCCCTGAAAACGAGTGTATCTGCAATAACATCACACAGAGTTCACAGAATTTAAAGTCTATAGTCAATGCACTGGACTCACTGTGGGTGGAGGTTTATTATTGTTGTTGCTTTCTATGAATTAATCAGCTCATTCGTGACCTTTCACTGTTGTACTCTAATTAAAATAAACACAGTGTAAATGATACAAAACTAGCTCTGTTGTATCGTGTACACAAAGCATTATGGGATATTATTATTTTGAATTTTTCTATTATGTCATTCAGGGCTGCAACTAACGATTATTTTTGTTATCGATTAGATGATTAATTGTTTTATGAAACATCAGAAATTGGTAAAAAAAAAAATGTCCATCACAAGTCTTCCTCTGTCCAAAAGACCAAAATACTCCACATTAAGACATAAACAAGCAGCAAGTCTTCACAACAAAGAAGCCGGAAACGGTGGATGTTTGGTATTTTTTGTTGAAACAGTTTGATCTAAATGATTAATTTTCTGTGTAGTGACTAATCCATTAGTTATTTAAGCTCTAATTTAGTTTTGGAACATGCTGTATAAATGTAAATAAATATAATAAACCAATGAAACACATCCTCGCACATTCTTGTCATGACTCTGAACACATTTTTCTAAAGATATTTGCCACATTTTGAATAGCGATAGTTGTAAATGTGTGTGTACTTATTACATAATTTGCACAACATTTGTATATTGTGACAAAGCATTGGTTGTCAAGGGCGTAGCTTTGGTTGTTACAGGGTTCCCACACATTTCCATGGACAAAATTTCCAAACTACACCGTGACTTTTCAGGCACCCACAATAAAGTATTTTTTCTTTCTTGCCACGTTTGCCGGGCAGTTTTAAACATATCAGATTAAAAATCTACTCAAACATAATTTCAGCTAGCTGCCATGTATGAAGCTAAAGACGAACACAGGGAGAAAATGACGACGCGTATGTGACGCTAAGCAAAATTTTGTCACACATTGACACGTTAGAGATGAGTTACGTCAGCAGCCACAGAAAATAAATTTGCTGTTATGTTAAATTATGTGGGTTAGCCACAGCAACAATTTCATTATATCAAACAAAATTCCGTGATCTTTCCATAACTTTCAATGATTTTGACTAATTCCATGACTTTTCCGAGTCTGGAAATGTAATCGTGACATTCCATGACTTCTCTAGTTTTCCATGACAGTGGGAACCCTGGTTTTGACAGCTGGGCGGACACATATAAAACAGAGGGTTTGGGATTCTCCCTCAGGAAAATGTAAACACATAATCTTCTGCCTTCGGGCAAATTTCCATGCAAGAATTAAAAGCCTTTTCTGCAGACTCAGCAGGTACATGTGGTACCTGCCATTAAAAGATACAAAAACGTTTACACATACAGTTCCCACATATATACAGTCCATACACAGAGCTGGTGTTATTCACAACCCCACACTCAGTACCTACAGTGACTGCCATCAGCCAACAAATTGCACAACACATCTGTTTTACATGGTCATTACACAAATTACATAGTTATGTTGAAAAAAATAAGTATATACATATGAGGGCTGCAACGATTAGTCGACTAATCGATGACTAATCGACTATTAAAATAATCGGTGACTATTTTAGTAGTCGACTAATCGGTTTGAGTCATTTTTCATAGAAAAGTACCTCAAAAGTACCCCAAAATACTCTTATTGCAGCTTCTTACATTCAAATATTGGCAGCTTTACACACTGTCCCATGACGGTGAACTAAAACCCTTTGGTGTGAGTACGAAACAAGACATAATTTTGGGGTTTGGGAGAGACAGATGGGCATTTTTCACCATTTTAACACATTTTTCGATAAAATGACTAGTCGACTAATCGAAGAAATAATCGACAGATTAGTCGACAATGAAAATAATAGTTAGTTGCAGCCCTAATACACACATATATATATATATACATATATAGCCTTTTAGAATAATAATAAGTACAATAATTTGGGTTTTTTCAGTACACTAGATCCATTTTGCTGCAATAAAATGAAGATAAACAAGACAGAAGACAGAAAACAGACGTCGACGAAATTCTCCTTTGGGGGCATAATTTGTAGTTGAAAGAAGTTAATAAATAGTACTAAACATTGGTGCAATACTCAGCATATTGCAAAATGTTTAAAATCGCAATAATATTGAATGATGACGTAAGTATCGTGATAATACCGTATCGTGAGGCCTCTGATGATTCCCTGCTCCACTACACAGTATGTGATGTATGGAATATTATATAAGAGATTCATAAAACAGCATTATCAGTGATTATAATGTGTCATCTATCACCCAGCAGCCTCAGCAGCCTCACTGTAATAACACCGTCTGCTGTCATACAGAACCTCATTCAGTAAACCCTCATTTTTCATCCACACGCTGTTAGCGAGCTGTTAGGAGCTCTATGTGTCTCTCTTCACCTGTTTTGTTATTAAAGTGCGCTGTATGTGATGATACATGTGTGTATATTCAACATGGATGTGTCACAGTATCATTTAAAGCAGCATATGTGCTCGAGGAGGCTGAAACTCACCTGCCGGTTAGACGGAGCATCAGACGTCAAAATGCGGAAATGGTGAAGTTGAGGTGATTGAATGAAAGCAGCTGGCTGTCAGTGAGGATGAGGGAGAGTTAAATCCAACCGGAGAGAGTCTGAGAAACGACGACAGGCGATAAAAGTCCCGATAAATACAGATAATGAGGTTAAAATCCAGCGGGAGCTCCGAGAAGGACAGAGCCACAGTGTTGCTGCGGTGTTTTCGCTGCTGCTCTCCGGCCTGTTAACGGCTCCCAACACTACGGGGTCTCCGACATCAGAGTCCCACCTGCAGGGGTTCACTCACTGTTTACTGCAGGTAAACATCTAAACAACAGCTGTTTGTTTCCGCCTGAGATCCGCCTGTGTTTGGACATGTGCAGAGGTCGAGCTGCTGTGGACTGACTGCCGCTGCTGCTGCTGCTGCTGCACGAGCTGCTGAATCATCCACACACACACAAACACACACGTGCACGCGGACAGCGCTTGCCCGAGAAACAGCTGACACTGACGTCATCTGCCCACTGTAAACATAACCCTTTCCTCACCAGACTTTTTTCCATCTACATCATTTATTACCAGCTCCATGTGGAATAAAGACGTTTAGATCATTTACCACGGTTTATTTATTTGAAAATAATAGCTAATAAATTATTATTAGTATATAATATATTAATTGTATTATAAAATATCTATCTATCTTTAGAAAAATAAATATAAAAAATAATATAAAATAAAACAACACTATATAATATTATGTAATATAATAATAATTATTATAATTATTATTGTTGTTATTATTATTAATAATACAATAATAAATGATCATAATATAAAATATTTATATATATATATATATATATAAAATATATTTATATTTATTATTATTATTATTAACAACAACAACAACATTAATAATAATAATAAAAAATAAAAATAAAAATAAAATTAATAAAATAACTGTAATGGTAAAGACTAAAATTATATCAGCACTAATGAAAAACTTGAACTGAGGAAACACTATCATAAGGGGGGAAACACCAGAGGCAGGATAAAAACTCAAAATCGAAAACAATTTTAAATCAGTCAATAAATAGCTAAGTTAAAATAAATAAATACCTAACAAAATAGAAGAATATGCCAGCTAGAAAAAAAAACGATGTATGAAATAAATTGATAAATAGATAAATACACATTATTAATAAATACAAAATAAATAAAAAAAGACAAAGTCTAATTTAAAGCCAGGCTAAAGGGGTAGGTCTTGAGTTTGCTTTAAAAAACATCAACATTCTGTGCAGCCCTCAGGTCTTCGTCTAGAGGGTTCATGCAATAAAAGCAAATCCAATAAATAGGGAGGAACTAGACCATTAAGAGCTTTATAAACTAATAAAAGGATTTTAAACTCAATTCTGAAGTACACAAAATTGGTGTAATGTGTGCTCTCTTTCTGGTTATGAAGTAATTAAAACAGATAAATGCTGTGGAGTAAGTGTAGAGAGTGTCATGAGTAGAAAAGACTTGAGTTAACTAAAAGCACCTCAAATTTGTGCTTTAATACAGTGCTTAAATAAATGTACTGAGATCAAGTCCGGAACTGTCCTGTCATATAATGACTTATAGTCTCTTTACTTTGCTGTTCAGCCAAAAGATTACACAGTAATATTTGATGTGTGTTGTCTTCTGCTCCCATAGATACAGCATGATTTATATAATTTAACATCATACTGTTTACTGGTGAAGGTTGTTTATTTCTGAGCCACAGAACAAAGCAGTAAATGTATGAGAGACACTGAGACACTGAGTTACTGCGCCACCTGGTGTTTCCTTTATGAACAACCACTGTGACAACACTGTAGACAGTGCTGGAAATGTCATTAATTAAAAAATAAAAAGCTTTTTTCAGACTAAGTTTTCAAGTGAAACACTGAAGAAATCTTTGAGTCTGGCTCTGCAGAGAGCACAGATGAGTTACACTTTCAGTCAGTGGTGTAAGATAGTCACAGCGGGCCCCAGTGCACATTATAACCACAGGCCCTGGTGCACAGCTGTTACCATAGATGCACCTAAACTAGTTACTGTGTGATCTTATCGTCTTGTCACATGATCACATGGAGACTTGCCAGCGTATGATATTCATTCATTCATTTATTTTCTGTAACCACTTATCCTGTGGGGGGTCACGGGGGGCTGGAGCCTATCCCAGCTGACACTGGGCAAGAGGCGGAGTACACCCTGGGCAGGCTGACCAGCAGACTGTGGGAGGAAGCTGGAGCACCTGGAGAAAACCCATGCTTGCATAATATGATGTTAATTCCCACCACAGAAGAGACTTGATGATCACTAAAATCAGGTGGGGAAAAAGTGGCTATATCAATATTGGTATCAGTTATTGGCCAAATGAGTTGTTACATATCAGCATATTGGATATTGACAAAAAAATAATATCATGCATTCCTACTGAACATAATGTATCAATATATTTCTCAAGATATGCATTAAATTTTTTCTCTGAAAGTTTCCAGACCCAAATGGACCATGGCTGAAGAATGACACACACATGTATAACTAGATGTGGGCAGGACCTGAAATACAAAACCAGTCTGAGTGGCCTGTGCAGCTGTTGGTGTGTTTTGAGTCTATGTCCACTAGAGGACAGGATTCACCTTCCTTTACTCCTGCTGCTCTGAAGACTTCTCAACTTCCTGTGTGTGTTCTGTGTATTTAAAGCTTTCTCTCAGGAACAATAATGTATGGAAATGACTTTTTTTTAACTCTCTAAGCACAAAAATCTGCCTCAGCATCACCAAAACTCAACACAAAGTTTCCCTAAAACTAAATGTTGGAGGATGTTCTTTTCCCCTGACAACACAGATTCTTCTTTTCTGACAAAAGCGGCCAAATTCAGCTTTAAACTCAAACTGAATCTGCGTGTAGGACTGAAATGTCAAATCTGTGACCTCTTTAAATCAGCTAATTTTACCCTTTGCACTTTCTTCTTCCTTTCCCGCGTATTTTAATTTAGGACTTGCTGTATTATTCATGCTGAGAGACTCATAACTCAAATTCACCTTATAGACTAATTCATTTTATTTTAATTAAGATCAGAGAGATGATGTTTCCCTCTGTTATATAGTGTCTCTGTAGCAGCTGGTTTCTGTCTGACAATATCACTGAAAGATGTTTATTTGATATTTGTGGTTTGGATTGCACATCTCTGTGGATCTGATGGGAAACAATTAAAACCCAGATCAGGCGACTGTGAAATCAATACGTTGTACTGGTCTTAAGATGAGACTGAATATGTTACAGACTGGAGAGGGTAAATATACTTTAGGCGCTGAGGGTCGCCATCTGCAACCTCCGTCACTCTGCGCGGACAGCAGCGGACAAACTGGCTGATGTGAGTCTCCTCAGGAGCGTCTCACTGCTGAGTTTGCTCTGAGGAACTACCTGAGGATCTTTTCTTTTTGTCTGAATGTTGGAAACACAGAGTTTGGATCTGAGACGCGCTGCAGGTGATGGTGGAAAGAAGATGGGAGCGACAGCTTCATGAGGAGCGGTTGAGACGGATATGGCACCGAGGGCGTGAGTCTGGATATCCATGGAGAGTTTTTATAATGAGAGCCAGAATCACCCGGACCAGCACCAGGTGGTCACAGCGGGAGCGGACAGCCCCGGGCCGGGTGGAGGTCTCAGTCTCCGCGCGCTGACCGGCTGCGTCCTGTGCGTCCTGATCGTCTCCACTCTGCTTGGTAACACTCTGGTGTGCGCCGCGGTCATCAAATTCCGCCACCTGCGCTCCAAAGTCACCAACTCGTTCGTCATCTCTCTGGCGGTGTCCGACCTGTTCGTGGCCGTGCTGGTGATGCCCTGGAGGGCGGTGTCCGAGGTCGCCGGCATCTGGCTCTTCGGCCGCTTCTGCGACACCTGGGTCGCCTTCGACATCATGTGCTCCACCGCGTCCATCCTCAACCTGTGCATCATCAGCATGGACCGCTACTGGGCCATCTCCAGCCCCTTCAAGTACGAGCGCAAAATGACGCGCAGGTTCGCCTTCCTGATGATCGGTGTCGCCTGGACCCTCTCCATCCTCATCTCCTTCATCCCCGTGCAGCTCAACTGGCACCGCGCGGACGCGGACAACTCCACCGCGGAAAACCCGGACGACTGCAACGCCAGCCTGAACCGGACTTACGCCATCTCCTCGTCCCTTATAAGCTTCTACATTCCCGTAGTGATCATGGTGGGGACGTACACGCGCATTTTCCGCATCGCGCAAACCCAAATCAGACGGATCTCGTCTTTGGAGAGGGCGGCAGGGTCCCGTGCGCAAAACCACCGCCACCGCGCGTCGACGCACGACGAAAGCTCGCTGAAAACGTCTTTTAAGAGAGAAACGAAAGTTTTAAAGACTCTCTCCATCATCATGGGAGTGTTTGTGTTCTGCTGGCTACCGTTTTTCGTCTTGAACTGCGTGGTGCCTTTTTGCGAGCTGGATAAACTCGGCGAGCCTCCGTGCGTCAGCGACACCACCTTCAGCATCTTCGTGTGGTTCGGCTGGGCCAACTCGTCCCTGAACCCGGTCATTTACGCCTTCAACGCCGACTTCAGGAAGGCCTTCTCCACCATCCTGGGCTGTAATAAATACTGCTCCACCTCCACGGTGGAGGCGGTGGACTTCAGCAACGAGCTGGTGTCTTACCACCACGACACCACCATGCAGAAGGAAACCTGCGCCATGCCGGGCCCCGGGGCGCAGAGACTCATGCCGCCGCCGCAGCAGCAGCAGCAGCAGCAGCACACAGGTGGAGATCTGGAGCAGAACTTTGACAAAGTTTCTGTCATTTCTGATGATTCACGCAACCACAGCAACTTACTGCTGCCCGCCATCCTGCAGTATGAGTGCGAGGCGGAGATTTCTTTAGACATGATACCCTTTAACTCCTCCGGACCCACTGACTGTTATGTTATCCCGGGTCAGATCCAGGACCTGTGAGCTCCCTGAAGCTCTGAGAAGATAAATACTCAACATACACTGCAGGATGCAGAGGGCCTGCTCAGTTTTGTTTCAACCTGGGCCTCTCTGCATGTCAGGCAGCAGAGAGCAGGGGTTTACAAGGGTGACCTTTGACCTCCGGAAGATAACGCCATAAAGGTGCAGGTGCAAAAAATGAGGATATAATCGAGTAAAGACGACTGTTTTTGTAATCAGACTGCAACATTGTGAGGAAACACAGAAATAAGCTAAACATTTTGGGTTACAGAAATGTTTTTGTTTAAATTTCATGTTCTCTCTCATCTTTAGATCCATGTGGGGCCTCTTTTAGACTTCAAGTTTTAAAACTACTGATCTAACTTATCTATATTTTCACACCCAGCTGACTGGAAATGTTAACAGAGATACAGACATAAATTATGAGTTGTAGTTGGTCGTGAATATTTGGTAACAGTTTTTATTATGATTGGACATTCAGGCTCAGAAAGTCTGAGTTTAAACTACGAGACAATCTGAAATAAAATACTGTATTCCCATTGAAAACTAAATTATGTGTCAAATACATGCAGCAGTTGTTTTTCGTGTCCTTGCTGACTGTTAATGGAGCCAGTATTCAGTGTCTTTTATGGATGGTGGCTCAGATGTTATTAAACCTTCTCATGATGAGTGACTCTGTTCTTATGAAAAAACTTCAATGAATCAATGAATGAACTTCTGCAGGTACGTCTTTGTCTCCCAGAGGATCTCAAAGCTGAAATTCTGTCATGGTGATGAATAAGTCACTGAAGTTCAGATTTAACAACTCTTGAGAATAAGTGTATGACAAGAAATTGCGCTAGCTGCTTCGTTCATGCCGCTCAATTCGTGTCATTCACGTCACGGCCAGCGTGTTCATCATGCTGCTCGGCAGGCATTCATGTCTAATTGAATCTTAACATTGACTTTCCATGTAATTAATTCATGCCCAGTGTGAACACAACGTGAGGCAACATGACCCTGCAGTAGCTCTGAGAATCCTCTGTTGAAGATCCAGGTCATGCATCCTTAAATGTTAGTGGGATTCTTTTGTGATATTTAAATGTAGTTGTTTTAATAATACAAAGTGACATAAATTAATACTGAAAAATCATTGTTATGGTAATCTTGATCGTTTAAACCGTGTCACTCAGCCCTAATTGTTTGTCAATTGCTGCCCCTGACTTTATTTCATACTCATAAATTCATTTTTTGTCTAATGACACAAGAGACACACTCAAGAGTTTTAATGGATTCAGTGACATTTGATCCAGAGTGGTTTGATGTGAGTGCAGCACTCACTGAACCTGCCTTTGATATGTTAAAAAAGATAATTAATGCCAATAACAGCGTTAGTTTCAGTGTTTATTTGGCCCTTCAGGTAATTGCAGGTTTCTGTCAGAGAGCTCGGTCACTGAGACTCAGTGAAACCAAATAAAACATGACGCTGATGAAACATTCAAGTGTTTGTGTCCATTCAGACAGTCTGTGTTGTGACCGTCAGACAGCGTGATCAATGTTTGTGTCCGGCCGTGTGGTTAAACTGAAGGTTGTTAAATTATTTCAGATGGCCTTTGTCTCCTTCTTTACTGAGGATTTTATCTGCTGGTTCTGAGGAAATGTGGGTCGATCCACCACTTTGGTCCAGACTGAAATATCTCAACAATCTCTGCATGGATTGCCACGTCATCATTAGCCACCCAGAAGAACTGAAGTAGTATAAAGGGCGACAAAGTGTGTATAGAGAGAAGGCCAGGGTGGTCAGATGGGTCAAACAAACACAGGACTTTGACCCAGGAGATCACTGTTCATCTCCTTTGTGATACCAAAAGTCACCATTGAGTTATTTTAACCACATAGCCACAAGACTTTACAATGTACTCTGCAGAATCTTACCTTAAAAACAATGTATAGACTCGTCACTCACTCTCAGTGTGTGGTGGTGTATTAATCTGCCAAATACGATACTGGGCACAGCCTGCAGGTGAGGTCAGATGTTGGACTGTAAGCAGCACATGTCCAAGAGGAGGCTCCGAAACACAGCAACGAAAAACAAACAGCAAAAAAAAAGACACAAAAAAACATTATTCAACTTAAATCTAGCGCCATCATCAGGTCAACATTTTGATTTGTCCAATACTTGTGCTACATGTTAGCACTGTGAGCAGGTTTCAGTGTCCCTGTGAAGGGCTGTATGAGGACTGAGCGTCTGATCTTTCAGACTGAGAATGAGGACATATTCAGAGTCTCCTCCAGGCTGCTGTGTGAATTTGGCCCCAGGTGGAACAGGTGGAGAGCTGTGATTCTGTCTCTGTCCAGATGGAGAACTCAGAGCTGATTATCATTCAGCTCCCTGCCAGAGACACAGAGAGGATGGATGAGGGGAAAAAAGTTGAACACAAAGACAGAGAAATTATGTCTTTGCTTGAGGAATTAAGTTTCCACTCTCAGAGCTGCTGTGTGATCCAACAGAGAGCTCTGCCGTCTGACAGCAGTTTGTCCAACTTCAGCTCAGTTTGATGGACAGTCTGTCCGCCAGTTTAAACAGCTTTATGAGCACCAGGCTGTTCAGCTTTCCAAATACTCACATCTTACAGTCCTTTGTGATTTAGGCTCAAATCCTATAATCTATTTAATTACATTTTCCATGGTAAACTGTTTTAGCGTTCAGTGGAGAAGAACTAACAGCTCCTCGGGTGTTTCATTGTTGATGTGCTTCATTCTTACCTGGATGAACAAACTGAGGTGGACAGGAGGAAGACATGTAGGGATTTAGTGAAATGGACACACACTCTGCTGTCAATCATTGTGTTCCCTGCCAAATTAAATCCAGATTCAAAGAGAGAGGACAATTAAAATTTGTAAAAATGTGTTGGACTCAGATATAAAGACCTGGGGTCTCATTCATAGACACTGTGTACACACAAAACGAGGCCTGAAAGACACGTACGGCACTTCCCGCGGAAAAGTTGTGATCTATTAAAACAGACTTGACGGGAGAATCTTTGACTCATGCTCATGAACATTTTGGAGAAAGGAAATTGGCGATGCATGATGATGAGGTGGAAGCCTGATGGTAGAAACTGTCAAATATTTTTTTGTTGCACACCATTTTTGGCCTTTGTCCATACGTATGTTTTTAGTATGGATCGCACATATTGTTTTATGAGACCCCTGATTTTCAGTTTTAAAGTTTACTTTTAAAGGACAGCTCTGTTGTCCAGTTCTGTGCTGATTCCCTTTTCACAGAAATGTCCAGATGTTTGAGGTGTGACATGTTTATTCATCTGCTGTTTTCACTGTTGGTCCGAGGCCATAGTGCCCCAGTTCACTGGAATCACCTTATATTATCTAATTTAAAGCAGCTATAATAAATACTCCTTATTCTCAGTGCAGAGCTGAAATGCCTCCAACTCTGGTCAAATACACCGTACAAAATAAAAGGACACAGCCATTGTGACACCACCCATCCACTGGATTTTAATTATTGCAGAACATAAGCTCTGTGGCAAACAAACTTTGATATTTACACTTTGTTCACAAATGAACACCATTTTCATGACTATTGAAGCCTAAATACAATCACCAAAAGTAAAAAGCTAACATTAGGCTGTAAATTAACTGCACTACGGTCACATGACCCAACACCACCAACATAAGCCTGTAAAGCAGTGTTCAGCACAACATTCTGCAGTCTCATTTAGCCACTTGTTTGCACCTGTCTTTAAAGACAAAGCTTCAACGTTTGAGTGTTTTTTGATGTGTTTTATGTTCAATATGAAAGTCTTATGCTTGTTTTAACCAGACCTCATTTCAAGTATCTCAACAACCCAACGGCTTTGAGACGAGGGGACCCTGAGTGGTAAAATGCTCTGTGGGTTTTAAGACTCATTCCTGGCAGACTCTGGAGACCAAAACCTATTTGTGCTGTAAAGTTTGACATTAACATGGGGGTCTGACTTGCTTTTGGAGCCAGCCTCAAACGAACATTAGAGTAACTGTGATTTGGCACTTCAGAGTGACCTCCTAGTTTATCCCCGGAGATTGCTGCTTGTGATATAGCTGAAGTCATGTCTTTATCCCATACAATTTTCCTTGCCTGAAATCACGAGGTCAAGGAAAGATGTAAAAGGACTCATTTTAAGGACGTAGGAAGACATTTGCAGTGAATTTTACTTTAAAACACATGACCCACTACAAAAATAAAGTGGTCTGCAGCTTGGCAGGCATCTTGTCTAAGTGTCACACCATCCTGGCCTCTGATGAAACTCAGATCATATGTCACTTTAATGACATGAAGTGTGCAAATGCAACTAACTGTTTGCAGGGACATACACATGGTCCTCTGGCAATGTCACTGAATCCCTTCAGCACCTGTTTTCAGGTCTGCCATGGGGTGTTGGTAAATTTACTTTACATGCAAGTTCAAGAAATCTTCATAGTTTATTCCTGGAAGAGTAGCTCAGAATTTTACAAACAAGGATTAGAAATCTGTAGTTTGTCTCCACATGACCGTCAGAACTCAGTCAACAGGAAAGGCCTTGTTGAATAAAACGGGCAATAAATTCTACATATAGCCATCATTGGATCTTAATATTCATAAGTTTGCCAAAAGCAGACTGCATTTTAAATCCTGGTGTAAATTGGTTTATGTCAAGTATTCTGTAGGGCAAGACTAAATCACACAAACAAGTTCAGTTAGTTCCATTTTTAATACTTAGCATTAACAGTTCCAGAAAGGCTAAAGCTCAGTCAGCAAGGCGACCTGCAAAACAAGGAAAAGAGGTCAAAGTCACTCATGAACCACCATCATAACAGCTCAACTTCAGTTTGTGTTTTACCTCATTAGACCTTCTTTCCTCCTTTGGACCCAGTCTCTGGTGGAGACTGGCGTGGTGCTTTGACGGGCTCGGCAGCAAAGACTGGTGGTTCAGGGTACTCTGGGGAGTATTTAGTGTGGGAAAGGAACTCCCGTGCTCGCTGGTAGCCATTTCTGGACTGGATGATGTAGGATGAAGGTGGCAGAGGGGAGGTCTCGCTCACACTCATGCTCTGCGGCATCTCGGCATTGGAGTCCCACACGCTGAAGTCGGGGAAATCACGAGACGGCATCCAGTTGCTTGGGTCTGAGAACGAGGCGCCAGCTCCCCCTGCAGCCTCCATGGACCAAGGAAGGCCAGGAACAGAGTCACCATCATCACCGGAGTCGTAGGGTACAGGAGCAGCGTAAGGATAAGAGCCAGAGCTGGAGGCTGAAGAGGCACCGAAGAAAGAAACAGGTCCGCCAAAGCCTGCAGAGTACACTGGACCAGATGCTGCCCCACCTAAAACCAGAGACAGATTAAGTTTGTGCAGGAGAACATTTAAGTTAATGTCCTGTTCTAATCTGAGGATTATTTGGAGACTTACCTGCTGCAGTGTAAGTGTTGTCATAAGCAGAAGGTCCAGCACCTTCATTACCAGAGCTGGACGCTGCAGGAGCACCGATGTAAGGAACAGGTCCGTCACCAAAGTCCATGTACCCACCAGCAGAGTACACTGGAGAAGCCCCGTATACTGGACCAGATGCTGCCCCACCTGAGCCCATGTTGAAGTTTCCACTGGTGCCAGCAGCAGACTGAGGCTGCGCAGAGAAGCTAGGTGTCTTCTTCCCAGTGTCAGTGGGTGGAGGAAGGCGAGTGGGGCTGACGTACCCTACACCCTGAGAAGGAACTTGAGGAGCACTGGCGGGTTTGTTGGAGCTGGAATCATACGTCACAATAAACCTGTTGGGCTCATAACTTGGGGACGAGGCTGCAGCCACACTGGGAGCTGCCACACTGGACGGGGACTGGTTTCCAGTGGAAGAGCTGGCCTCAGGCTGCTGATTACTAGCAGAGGGTGCATACTGCAGGTTCACCAGAGGAGGACGTGAGCCTTCAGACTGGGAGTTTGATCCAGGAGCAGATCCACCACCAGAGCTCCAGGTGTAGGGATACTTGTAGTCTGGACAGACAGAGTCAAGGAGAGTCAGCATCTGCACCCAATACTGGAAGTTTCTTGAGTTAGTGGGTTTGTTTAATAGCTTCTTAGAAAGCTTAAAAGCATTTTTCAGCTGAGTAGTTTAAGAATTTGTGGAACTTGAGAAAAATAAGTCAGCTTTGACTTAGTTTCATTGCTGCAGTACTTGAACCATTAAAATTAGAGTTCAGAGAGTCATTTGAAATATTTCTCACAAGACATAACCTTCATGAAACTCCAAAAGTCTGAGTTCTCATATTTCCCTACTGTAAAGTTCTTTAAGACTGAAGATGGTATTAAATTTTAATCCATGTGTGTGGTCAGGACTCTGCTGCCAGACAAGAGAAACTCACCTCCCTTTGATGCAGGAAAACAAGCAGCACCGCTAAACAGCAGCAGACAGATCCAAGACACCCTGTAAGGTGGAGACAGGAGAACAGAGTCATTCCCCCAAAAAGCTGGAGCAGTCATTGGTTATATCATATAAACTCATTGAACTCACCTTAAAGACAGTCCGTACATCATGATTGACTCATCCTCTGCAGCCCGTTGAGATAGACAGAAGCTCTGAGCTGTGTGAGGTGAACGTGGCTCCTCTGGTCTTTTATTGATGCCCCACATGCTCTCTAATTAAACTCATTAACGACACCTGGAGCCCAATCAGTGCCTGCAGCCTGTTTTCAGTGGTGGAACAGAGTATCCACATCATAATATTGTACTTTCATATGGAAAATCTTAATCCTAAATGTAACTACAGCTGTCAGATATGTGTAGTGGAGTAACTGCTGTGCAGCGATGCGTCGGGTCCGGGCATTTTTAGGCAATTCTGAGCAACAAGCAGAAGAATAGGAAGACATCAAGGAAGTTGATATTACAATCTGCATTTAGCATCAGCTGAGTCATTTTGCAGGTTGCATCATCTGGAAATTGTATTGCAGCAATTGAAAAGTAAAAGTGGTTGAATATTGGAATAAATTTGCAAAGTACACTTTTGTATCAGTGGAAATCACTACACAATAACAAATAAATAAATGTTGGTGATTTGTTTTTAACAATAAGTGCTTTGCTTCACAAGAGAAAATCTGATTTAAAAATACCACTCTTAAAGTGACTGCAGTTGTTCTGAAAATATGCATATTGCATCTAGGCAGCATTGAGATGTTGGTAAAAAAAATTGTAATGTATTTTTGGGGCTTTTTTGCCTTTAATGGAAAGTGAGTGTCACGAGAGTCAGGAAATGGAGAGACAGAGAGGGGGATGACACACAGGAAAGGGCCTTCCAATGCAGGATTCAATCTGCAGCCGCCTGCATTGAGGGCTGTATTTTCTTTCACGGAGCGGCTGCTCTACCAACTGAGCTAAACACCGCCTCCATGTTTTATTTTTAAGAATGATTGATTTGCTTCATAAGTAAATAACTGTTGGTTAAAATACCATTCTTGCATTGATTCTGATATGTATTCGTCAAACATCATCTACCATGACTCTAAAAATTTTATACATTTGTTTCTCAAAGACTCTTTGTAGTTTTGATGTGTCATACTCATCCCCCCTTGTTGGGTCTTGAACCCAGAGTCCTTGGCACTGTGATCCAGCTCCTAACTCACTGAGCTAATTGTCTGGAGGTGAGACCTGGTGTGTGGCTTCTCAAATAGACTCTCAAATAGGAAGTCACTGACCGGGCTGCAGTTGTTGTGGCAGATTTCAAAAATAGTCAAAATGTCACAAATTCTATTATCTAAACAAAAATCTGACAATACATAAATTGCATCTAGACAGCATGGACATGTTGGTGATTTGTTTTTAATGATAAGTGTTTTGCTTCACAAGAGAAAATGTGATGTTTAAAAATGCCACTTTTACATTGACTCCAGTTGTTCCCATGAGAGCAGATTTCAAAATGTTCTAGAAAATTCAGTTTTGGAGATAAAATTCTGATATTTGCCAAACTTCATCAACCACGACTCCAAAATATTGTCAATTTTTTTCAGGAAGATTGAAAATGTATTTAGCAAGAATTGGATGGTATATGTTTACAGTAGTGTTTACAGTCAAACGTTTTCATGCACTGCAGGCTCAATTTTTGATAAATCAAAAATCCGAGAAACAAGTTTTGTGGAGGACAGTCTGGAGATGCTCTCTAGCAAGTTTGGTGACAATTGAGCAAAAATTGTGGGAGGAGATACGTTTAATAAGTTTTACAGTTTTTGAAAAAAACAGAGTGATGGACTTCATAATTTGTAATGAGTCTAAATGGACAAAAGTTTCTGTAGTACTGGGGCTACATTGTGGTGAAGTTTCAAAACTGTAGCATGTATCGTTGGTTTGGTAGGAATTTTTAAAGTTTTTAAATTTAAACGTTTATTGTGCCCCCCCCATGGGAAGTATGATTTCCTCAGAAGAAGAAAGAATTCTTCCGATTACAATAGGGTCCTTGGCTGCTAAGCAAAATAACCAATGACCTACAATATTTAAAACTTGAATAACATGCAGTAAGTCCTCTGCCACTACCAACCGATTGTAGATTGAAGAAAAAGACAAGAAAGGTGGTTTCAAACTGACTGGATACGTACTCAAAAAGTAGTTGCACCATATTAAAACATCACTATACACATTATAAATCACCATGTGGTTAAAGATATGGCATGTGTACGGCTCCTTACTGGTACAGGTCCGGGGGCATTTTTGGACACGAGGATATGTGCTGTTTCCCTACGTTAGATGCTTGATGGGCGTGGCCACCAGGACCATAGGGTTTCTGTTATATCATGAAAATATCTCACTAAATGTATCTCAGAAAAAATGTGAGGTGAGAAATAAGCCATACAGGCGCTGTTACAGTCTCCATCTCAGATGACAATGGTCAGTTTTTTTGTGAGTTTCCAGCGGTAGTGAGTCCATTTGGACACCCCCAATCTGCATTAAATAGTCTTGACCTCAACTTCAGGAGCGACCAATGTGACACCATGGATTTCTGAAGAGAACTGGACACAGCATTGGAGGCGGGGCCTCGTTCATTTCTATGACAGCTGCTCAGTGACAAATGGAGCCCAAAAAGTTCAACAGCTGGACATAAATGACCATGTGGCCATGAGAGACTCCCGCCGGCTGAGCCAGCTTCTTTCAATGTAGCGCTCCAAATCGGACCAAATGGATAAAACCCAGACGTCTCTTTCACCACGTACGTCTATGGGAAAGGGCTTGTTGCCCCCAGTAGCATCAGGTGATGAATGTAATTCCACTATTTGGCCACAAGGATAATTAGCTTCAAAGCCTGGTGCACTTCCTGTTGACCTGTGTAGCACTGACATCCCATCTCGAATACAACATGGCATTACCGGAATACATTGCACACCTGCTTATGTAGACAATGTGTGGAAATGATGGATCCCATAGACACGTACGATAAGGGTCACTTGAGTGCCTCCTGCGAGTGAAGACATTGTGTTGAAACAAACACTGATACACATCCTGTGACGATCTACACTCAGTGACACAGATCGATGTTCGGCGATGCTTCTCTCTCTGACTCAAGTGCAGCAGTAAGTGTCTCCTGCCGCCTCTCGCTGTTTGAAGCTTTTGTTCCACTCGTGGAAACGTGGCTACTGTCGCATGGCAGCGGGGTCAAAGGTCAGGGAGCAAATCAGACAACACACACAAGCAGCCCTTAAGAGCTGTTCCCAGCACACACTCCACTTTGATCTCCAGCAGAAGAAGGACGGGATTGTGTTGGAGCCTCTTTTCATTCAGTCTCTGAAGTCACTTCAGCTCCGACTGCCGTCACACAACAGCCGCTTTTAAATGACTGTTCAAGAGAGACAGACGGAGACACTCAACATAAACACAGTATTAATCCTCCTGGACATGCTCAAGCTGTTTGCAGCAAGAATTTCTCCTGACTGAGGATGGAAGATAAAAAATAAATCACTGCACAAAGGCTAGAAACCAGTGAGCAGAATTCAGCGACTGGTTGGTAAATTTAGGGTTTGAAAGATTCAGTCTGCAGCTCTAGAGAAAGACAGCTGATAGCTGAGTTACATTTCCAGTTCATCAAATACCTACGACTGTGGGCTTGTAGTCGGACCAAACCACCAACCCACAGCGTTGGGATTTGACGACCTGGGAGTTAAACTCAAATATCACCTGTCTTCCAGGGTTATATCCTGCACCCATAACTTACAAAAATTTTAGATTTAAGTCAATGTCTTTGGTGGGTGTTCTTGTATTTTATTATAATCTTGTCACTTTTTGCTGTATGCACTTATATAAAAAGCAGTTTTCAGTTTATGACCTGAGTTGCCTCCTTAATGTGTTACATACGACACCGTAGTATCTAACAGGAAGGTTTTGAGGGGCAGATACAACTTCCAAGCACCACACTGCAAACAGAATTATGGCCTTCAGTTATTCTGTATTTCACTTTTGCTAAAGGTCTATTTTAAGCAAGATACACCCCCCCCCTGTGGAGTTCAGACACTGTTGGTGGTGGTGGCTGGTGAAGCTGTGAAGACTGGGCAATGATGGGACGGTTGAGGGTGTGCACAACTGCAGCATGAACATACTGAAGGCAGAACACAAACCATATTTGAAAAGACAGCAGCAAGATGATAGGCAAACAAGGTGTGTCACAGTGCTATTGGCTGAAGGTGATCACATGATTCAACAGTTGATTTCTCAATTGACAGTTTGGAACACTATGTTTACATGTACAAAATATTGTAGTTTTGCCCTTAGTCCCAAAAGAAAGCAACATTCTGACTAAGGTATTTACATGGCTAATTAAAGTGAATATTCCAATTTACATGAAGCCATGCATACTCAAATATGCCCCAACATGTTTTTATCGGGTCAAAACAGCAGTGGAACAGCTGGAGCTGTTCCACTGCTGTTGCCATTTTGCTTCATGATAGGATTTTATCGAAGTTTACAATCGGTGGTTGACTTGTCCAGCCACCATCTTCTTGAAAAGGTCAGTGCTGTGATATTCATGCATATCCAAGCCTTTCGTAATGTTTTAAGTAGATGTGTTTCTTCTGACCAGAAATGGATTTTGTTGTGGGCCCTGCATCACTACCCCACAACCAAACTTTTGGCGAGTGTGTACAACGCACAAAGCTGACTAAACAGACAAAAGGCTGCATGTTGCAAACTGTTAAACCCCAACTGACATTCTGAATGCACTGTATACATTACAAGAATGCTATAAACCCCCAATACCAACATCTCGTCTCAAAAAGCCACATTTGGAAAATAGTGGAATATGGCTTTTACATGACCTGTGTCAGAATAGATATTTGGACTATATAGGCTCCCTGGCTTAAGTTTGTAGATCATTGGAAAATCTGGCAAGTTAATGACAACCTGACATGTCAACTGACAGAAGTGTGGATTGAGAACAAGACTTGACATAACCTTGCAAGATTGTGGTCCTTGTCACTAGTCGCAATTCCTTTCAGTCTGACATTTTGATCTGATGCCTCAGGACTGGATTACCACTTACAAGGCACAGAAATAGACATGCCTGTACTGATCAGCTATTGATCTAGTCCCAAGCCATCTTACATCAAGTTTAACAAGAACCATAAGATTCTTTGAAAATGACCAGCTAGTTTGAGATTTGAAGCTCAGGCAAGTTAAAAAAAATAAAGTGAAAATTGAACCCTACAAATTTTAGAGCTGCAGCGAAGCAAGTCAAAGACCATTTGTTTCGTTTCAAGGCAACATCCAATATAATGACACTTCATGAGTCTGAGAGTTACATTGAAAACAAACTGAAGCTTTTATTGAATTGCTGCAGTTCTCCAAACAAGGTTCAGGAGGGCTCTGCTGCACCTGCAGGAAAGCAAAGTGTCAGTCTTTGAAGTAAATAAGTTTAATAAAGTTCAAACTTCAGTATGTTTTTTACCTCATTAGACCTTCTTTCCCCCTTTGGACCCAGTCTCTGGTGGAGACTGGCGTGGCGCTTTGACGGGCTCGGCAGCAAAGACTGGTGGTTCAGGGTACTCTGGGGAGTATTTAGTGTGGGAAAGGAACTCCCGTGCTCGCTGGTAGCCATTTCTGGACTGGATGATGTAGGATGAAGGCAGCTCAGGAGAAGTCTCGCTCACGCTCATGCTCTGCGGCATCTCGGCATTGGAGTCCCACACGCTGAAGTCAGGGAAATCACGAGACGGCATCCAGTTGCTTGGGTCGGAGAATGAAGCGCCAGCTCCCCCTGCAGCCTCCATGGACCAAGGAAGGCCAGGAACAGAGTCACCGTCATCAGAGTCGTAGGGTACAGGAGCAGCATAAGGATAAGAGCCAGCAGAGCTGGAGGCTGAAGAGGCACCGATGTAAGAAACACGTCTGTCACCAGCTGCAGAGTATATTGGACCAGATGCTGCCCCACCTAAAACCAGAGACAGATTAAAGCCTAGTTTATCTAGAGGAACACTCAAGTTAATGTTCTGTGCTAATCTGAGGGTTGTTTGGAGACCTACCTGTCGCAGGGTAAGAGTTTGCATGAGATCCAGCTCTAGACACAAAGCCTGGGGCACCACCACCAAAGGTAAGAGGTCTGTCACCAAGCCCAGGTGTGTTTTGACTTCTTTGACCTAAAAGATGAATTAAAACAGAAGTTTGAGAACTTGGAGTGAAGTTAATGTTCTGAGCCAGTCTGAAGGCTGTTGGAGGACTTACCACCTTTTGCAGGATAAGCTGCACCACTGCCAAAGAGCAGGAAACAGATCCATGACAGCCTGTTAAGATAAAAGATGAGGATGCTCTCAAAATCTTGATAAACTCTCTAAACAACCATATGAAGTCAAAATCTTTCACAAAAAAACAACTCACCTCACAATCAAATCAAGCACCATCTTGAAACCTAAAAGAAACTCAACACAACAGTTCAGCTACAGCTGGGTGAACTCAACAGTCTGACAGAAGCTGTAGACAGAAGCTTTGTGCTGTAGCTGGCCTGTAGCTGCTCTGTCCTTTTATACTGTTCCTCTCTGCTCTAATCAAACTGATCGATCACACCTGTGTCCAATCACTCCCACTCAGTCCATGCGTCAGTGCTGGAGGTGAGTGCCAAAACATGGACCGGAGTACCAGATAGATATTTCATAGTCCATGAATACACAACTGTTTTTGTATCAAATATTGTGGAGCTGGCAAAATTATTGGATTTGCAACAACAGTGATTACTTTCAGAGACTGTTGTTCATGCTCTTAATCTAATAATCACAGTATTTTTATTTATTTTACATGGATATCTTAAATTGTGTCTTCATTTTATTTCTTGCTTTTCTTTTATTGTGAAGCACTTTGTGGTGTCAGCTCTAGACCTGTGTATTTATGCCACTTAATATTTTACTATATTTTTCTTCCACCACTTCTTTTACCTGACAGCTCTAGTTATGAGTTAATTGCGAGATCTAAAAATATCACCACTGGAGTGATGCTCTGCCTCTGCAGGCACTGATTGGGCTCCAGGTGTCATTAATGAGTTTAATTAGAGAGCATGTGGGGCACCAATAAAAGACCAGAGGAGCCACGTTCACCTCACACAGCTCAGAGCTTCTGTCTATCTCAACAGGCTGCAGAGGACGAGTCAAACATGATGTACGAACTGTCTTTAAGGTGAGTTCAATGAGTTTATATGATATAACCAATGATTGCTCAAGCTTTTTGGGGGAATGACTCTGTTCTCCTGTCTCCACCTTACAGAGTGTCTTGGGTCTGTCTGCTGCTGTTTAGTGGTGCTGCTTGTTTTCCTGCATCAAAGGGAGGTGAGTTTCTCTTGTCTGGCAGCAGAGTCCTGACCACACACAAATTAAAATTTAACACCATCTTTTAAAAGTCTTAAAGAACTTTACAGTCGGGAAATGAGAACTTGGACTTTTGGAGTTTCATGAAGGTTATGTCTTGTGAGAAATATTTCAAATGACTCTCTAAACTCTAATTTTAATGGTTCAAGTACTGTAGCAATGAAAATAAGTCAAAGCTGACTTATTTTCTCAAGTTCCACAAATTCTTAAACTGCTCAGCTGGAAAAATGCTTTTAAGCTTTCTCAGAAGCTATTAAACAAACCCACTAACTCAAACTTCCAGTATTGGGTGCAGATGCTGACTCTCCTTGACTCTGTCTGTCCAGACTACAAGTATCCCTACACCTGGAGCTCTGGTGGTGGATCTGCTCCTGGATCAAACTCCCAGTCTGAAGGCTCACGTCCTCCTCTGGTGAACCTGCAGTATGCACCCTCTGCTAGTAATCAGCAGCCTGAGGCCAGCTCTTCCACTGGAAACCAGTCCCCGTCCAGTGTGGCAGCTCCCAGTGTGGCTGCAGCCTCGTCCCCAAGTTATGAGCCCAACAGGTTTATTGTGACGTATGATTCCAGCTCCAACAAACCCGCCAGTGCTCCTCAAGTTCCTTCTCAGGGTGTAGGGTACGTCAGCCCCACTCGCCTTCCTCCACCCACTGACACTGGGAAGAAGACACCTAGCTTCTCTGCGCAGCCTCAGTCTGCTGCTGGCACCAGTGGAAACTTCAACATGGGCTCAGGTGGGGCAGCATCTGGTCCAGTATACGGGGCTTCTCCAGTGTACTCTGCTGGTGGTTACATGGACTTTGGTGACGGACCTGTTCCTTACATCGGTGCTCCTGCAGCCTTCAGCTCTGGTAATGAAGGTGCTGGACCTTCTGCTTATGACAACACTTACACTGCAGCAGGTAAGTCTCCAAATAATCCTCAGATTAGCACTGAACATTAATTTAAATGGTTTCCTGCACAAACTTGGCTTTAATCTGTCTCTGGTTTTAGGTGGGGCAGCATCTGGTCCAGTGTACTCTGCAGGCTTTGGCGGACCTGTTTCTTTCTTCGGTGCCTCTTCAGCCTCCAGCTCTGCTGGCTCTTATCCTTACGCTGCTCCTGTACCCTACGACTCCGGTGATGATGGTGACTCTGTTCCTGGCCTTCCTTGGTCCATGGAGGCTGCAGGGGGAGCTGGCGCCTCGTTCTCCGACCCAAGCAACTGGATGCCGTCTCGTGATTTCCCTGACTTCAGCGTGTGGGACTCCAATGCTGAGATGCCGCAGAGCATGAGCGTGAGCGAGACCTCCCCTCTGGCACCTTCATCCTACATCATCCAGTCCAGAAATGGCTACCAGCGAGCACGGGAGTTCCTTTCCCACACTAAATACTCCCCAGAGTACCCTGAACCACCAGTCTTTGCTGCCGAGCCCGTCAAAGCGCCACGCCAGTCTCCACCAGAGACTGGGTCCAAAGGAGGAAAGAAGGTCTAATGAGGTAAAATGCAAACTGAACTTTGCGCTATTGTACCACAGTGATCTCATGACTAATGTTTGGCCTTCTTGTTTTGCAGGTAACTTGGCAAAACTTCAACCTTCCCTGAAACTGTCTGAAAGTTAATTAAAGAAACACTGACCATGAAACTTGTGCTTTGTCATACAGTTCTTCTCACCTACACCTGAAGTTAAAACTTTAACTGCAGAATTCTTAAAAATTGGATCAGCCAAACATCTGTAGACAGAAGGTGCAAATGACTGTTGCTTGGATATCATCATCCAGATCACATCTCAATACCAGGGATCAGAGTCCTGGGCTCTGTTCTGAAATCCATCCTGCCATGAGTACACTTAAACACAGTACACTGTCAGCACTTAAAGTGCTGTTCCTATCATTACTCTATGGCGCAATTACCAGATGTTGCGACTCAAATGGGCCAAATGTCATTTTGTCTTGTTCAAAATGTTTACCTACAATATATTCTTGTACTGGCCTCGCTGTTTTCAGAGTTTAGGAGGCACAAGACTGCCACATTCTTGCATCAGACTCTTTTGGGGACATATTCTGCTCATTTTCAGGTTCTTAAAGTTTATACTAGAACATGATTTGATGTTCAATAAACTTATTTTCCTAATTCTGTCTGTGCTGCTTCACCTGTATTCACCCTCTGCCTGAGACGCTCCATTTTACCACCTGTCTCTGAGAGCCCAGTCTGCTGATTTGTCAGCATTTCCTGTGTCTACTGTATCTCGGCGTCACAGCAGTTGGAGGGACTGTAACGGACAATAGCAGCACGATCTACTGAGAAATCATCAAAAGCTTCTAAACACAACCTGGCATAAGATTTTTTTTTTTTTTTTTTGGGAAACTCCGGAGTCTGAGGCCATAAAAGGTCAGCACACAAGCAGCTTCTTATTTCATCATTACTTTAAATTACAAGCAATTTTCTGCTGTATGTTCAAGTTTTTTTTTTGCAGGAAACTTCTTGATGAAACCTTAAATCCTAAGTGAAGTTTTTAAAGCAGCAGATTTCGCTGACTCACTGTGGCTGTCTGGATGTCTGGAGATCCATTGAAGCAGCAGGAGCGCTCGTTTTAAAGCTCCAGACATCCCAGAGGAAACTCCTCGCTGGCTTGTATTGGCTCATCAAAGCTTTAACCAACTCGGCTGTTCCTGCAGTGAAACAGAGTGTCCTCGTTTATTCATGTGTCTTTGTCATAAAGACTTCAGATAAAGACTGTTTATAAAACAATGTGATTACCTGATTCTGCCTGAAACATGGACCTGTGTCTTCTGCTCAGCCACAAATGTCCAGGGCTCATGGGAAATGGTGTTCATTAAAGGCTGCTGAAAATGATGGTACATTGTTTTTTGTTTTGTTTTTTAAATGACCTTTTTCTATCTATAAATATGAAGTTGAAGGAGGATTTTGAAATAATTTATGGAACTTTCCACTTCTGTTTCTCTTTGACTCTCTGTGACAGGTGACTGGAGGCTCATCTCCGCTGAGATCCTGAGAGTCATTATGAAGAGGAACTTTCTCAAAGTAATGACTTAGTTTCTCAAAAATTATGATCAACTTTAGAATAATGACCTCTCTAAATAATGACCTACTTATCTTAAAATAACAACTTAGTATCTCAAAAAAAGAGATTCTCTGAATAATTATTTATCTCTTAACAGTGACTTAGATTCTGAAATATTAAACTTTCTCAAAAATAATCACTTGTCCTAAAATAATGACTCCGTATCTTTAAAAAAACAAGATTTCTCAAAATAATGACTTATGTCAAAATAACAGAATTCTCAAAATAATAACAAACGTTCTCAAAATATTGAGTTACTTATCTCAAAATAATGATGAATAATGAGACTTCTTATCTAAAAAAAAAGAGATGATTTTTTACCATAATAAGTTAGTTTCCAAAAAATAATTATTTTGTTTCTAAAAAATCATGATGAACTTTCAAAATAACGACTAAGAATCTCAAAACAATGAGAAGATTTGACTTCTCATTACTGACTAATCTCAAAAAGATGACAGTATTACAAAATAAGAACTTGGTGCTCCAAAGAAACAAAAAGATTTCTCAAAATAATGACTCACTTGTCTCCAAACAGTGACTTAGATTCTCAAAATGTTAACAAACTTTCTCAAAAATAACTAAGAATCTCAAAATAATGGGACGACTTCTCAAAAATGACGTAATTATCTCAAAATAATGACAGACTTTCTCAAAAATAATCACTTATCCTAAAATAATGACTTTGTATCTTTAAAAAAAAATTCTCAAAATAATGACTTATGTCAAAATAACAAGATCAAAATAATAAAAATATTTCTCAAAAAACAATGGCTTACTTATCTAAAAAAATACTTATCTCAAAACAGCTTGGTGCTTCAAAGAAACAAAAAGATTTCTCAAAATAATGACTCACTTATCTCCAAACAGTGACTTGGAATCTCAAAATAATTAGACTTTTCCAAAAATATTAACTCATCTAAAAATATCAACTTAGTATCTAAAAATAATGAATCTATCTTAATATAATGACGTAGTGTCTCAGAAATAAAGAGGACACTACTAAACATAATGACAATGCATGAATATAAGCAGAAATGATATGAAGTCATCATTCAGAGGAAGTTTCTCCTTACTGAGTGTTAAAGGATCTGTTTTTCATCACACTGGTGAAAATGGGCTTACGCAGATAACAACAAAGATGACCAAGACAACAACAGATGACCACAAAGATAACAAAACATCAAGAACAATGGCGGCAAATCGACGGACAGGAAGTTCATCAGGTCAGTTCAGGTGATGGTTTTGACAAAAAGCAGCTGTTTCCTACAGGATGAAGTGAGAACATCTTTGTCGAGGACCCAGTGTGTACAGACAGTGTGACGCTGACTGAAGATGGCATATGTTCAAACAATCTGTGCTGCTGTCAGTCTGACTGACACGTCTGCTGCAGCCAATCAGACGTCAGTCTGACGTTCAGATGTAAACCAGGGAACAGACTGTCAGAGATCCACAAACAGACAGGCAGCGTTCAGAAGGATTAAAGTTCAGTAATAAAGACATCAAATGTCACGGCTCAACAACAAGCTGCTAAGATGATGTCATGCTGAACATGTTCCAGAATTAGAAATAAACTGAAGGTCGATACTAAACACACACGAGAGTCTTTTATCACAGATGTTTGAGTGCAATTTAAAGGAGCAGTGACACTCAGAGCAGATCTATGAGTCAGGGTCTGAGTCGTGATTGTGTGCACATAGTTCTCAGGAAGAGGTCCTCCTGCTCATGTTTAACCCAAACAATGTGTCATGTGACTGCAGTTGCTTCAGATCCAGGTCGGAACACGTTCTCACCACAAACCAACCGCACCAGAGTTCCTTTGTAACCAGACAGAGACCACCTCTTCAAGAAGGTCTCAGTCTGGTTGTTTTGGTGCACACCTGAGTGTGATTGCTGTGTTCACACCTGCCCAAACGAACCACACTGAGGGGGCAAACAAACTTGAGTTTGATTGCACCGAACCAAACAGGGCAGGAGTGAAAGCACCCTTAGTCTGCTACTGCCACAGAGGTGGAAGCAGGGAGTAAAATCGTGATTCACGAAGTTTGTTTTTTTGGCATTTCAAACATTTAAAAAACTGTCTGGTTATATGTTCGTCCTTCTGTTTTGTAAAAGTTGAAAGATCCTGAAGTATTTGAAAGCTGTGTCACTGAACAGTGTGGAAGCTCAATGGTTTGTTCCTCTAAACTAAAACACTCTGTCTGTGCTCCACAAAAACATGAATAAAGGAAAACAGCACTTTGATGAGTGAACCTTTCATTTGAAAGTAGAGTCTTAAACAGGCATTTATCTAAAATGAGTGCAACAGAAACACATCGAATAGCCACCAATAATTATTTATATATATGAAACAAAGGGGTCGGTAGGCAGATAGAGTTTAAAATCTCCAACATTTTTTTCTTGACATTTAGAAAGTTCAGTATTTCATATCTTTTTAAAAGATGCAAAAAGTTCCCTCCACACTCCCTGAACCCATATCATTTATCTAACTAACATCTAATGCACTTCATGGTTGAATGTTTTCCCTTTAGTGATCCTCTCTAACACACAGTGTGAGGAGTTTGTCTCCAAAATGTCACAAATCCTGACATAAACTTCATCCATCTCATTTCGCCCAGGACCTTAAATCCTTTAAATAGCACCATTTTGTTCTATCAATCAGTTTGTGGAGTCGGTGAGATGTTTACTGTCACATTTTGGATTCAAACGCTTCACACCCAGCTGCTGGTTTCCTCGCAGTCGCAGAGGACCCAACCATCAGTCCGACAGCACCACGGCACCATGCATCAGGGCGCAAACGTCCCCATTAGTGCCCATTAACTTCACATTACAGACGACAGGAGAAGAAGTCACAACAGCAGAACAGTCAGAGTAAATTTACATACATGACATTCATTTTTTGTTTTTCCCTCTCTGTGGGTTTAACAGTCCGACTCAAGACTGGAGAGCGAAGAAATTAAACCGCAGTTTTTAAATCAGGTTTGTCTTTGTGTTACAATGCTTCAGCCACACTGCAGTGAAAGGGTTAAATGGAGTACCACGAGAAGCTGAATAATACTTTTTTGTATTAAATAGTGTGTGAGCTCTCAGGCTGCGACAAATCTTGGTTAATGTATTGAGACTTAAGAACTGTGAACCACATGAGCTTTGTCACTGTGCGACTGTAGAGACAGAAATTGATAAAATTGTCTGTGTACTTGCTGTGCCATTACAACTTTAGGGAAAACTAAACTGTCTACATCTCCATATACCAGAGCCACAAAATTGCCAACACACACATATAAGATGGACGCCTAGGTTGTTGTAAGTCAGTCCCAGAAAACTCTAAAATCAACATAATAAGCGACATGTCAGTCACTGCTGATTGATTGAGAGAGTATAGGTTGTATGTGTAGGTTTGAGCCTCTAAAGGTGCTGTAAATTAAACGCAGATAGACTGATCAGTTATTGAATTAGCTACACAGGACGTTCAAGCACATCAGCTATCATAAACACAGTGTGAATTAAACACAGAGGTCATTTAGTTTACATTTTATCATGTTATATCGTCAGACAGTAGGTACAAGCTGCAGCGACGTTGTAAATCTGAGTCAGAGATATGAGATATGATATCTCTGACTCTGTGAAGAGAACCGCAGAGGAATTAAAAGAAGCTTCCATCAATGGCAGGATAGAAAAATAAAGTCTGATATTAATTCTTAGTTGATTAAAAAGGAGCTGCACATTGTTTTGATCTGGTATCACTTATTAAAGGGTCATTTTTGTTTTGTTTTACGACTTGGATCCAGTGTTTTTGTGTCTAAGTTTAACTGGAACAACAATCTTTTAAATGGATCCAGTACTGACAGAGACTGCTGCAGTGAAACAGGCAGCTCAGGGCATGTTTGCACCGTCAGTGTACGTCCACTAACAGTGTTTGTTTTTGTCACTAGCCCTTTTTACACAGGAAGTGTGCAAATTTGCAGGAAAGCCCAATCAGTCTTGGTTCAATCAGCACTGGCAGTATAAAAACAAAATCGGGGAGTGCAGCGATTGCCGCTTGCCTACTTTTGTTCATACAGAATGCGCCTTTTTCGAGGCAACGGGGGGCGTGAGCAAGTAACAAAACGTGTAACTCAGCGTGTGACTTAAACAGTGACGTACAATACATGTACCGAAGGCCTGTAAGTAGGCCTGTGGTTGGGGTCATTTTCAAAACAATGGCGGGAGATGACAGTGCTCAGTGGCCTGATGTGGTCCACATCTACGCAGCATTTCAGGCTACCCAGTCAGCTGTTTCCTGTTTTTAAGTCCACCACCAGTGGGTCCCACGTGCAGCGTCATCACCAGCTCCTCCCGTGGTGGAAGGGCGCCTCGCTCTTTTTAAACCAAAGAGGTTCCGCCAATATGTTTACCCCTACGAGGCGGAAAATTGGGCACCTCGGATCAACTGACTAATCTACCACTGTGCTAACTTGAATAAGGATAAAAATAATTTACTGACTTGCAGCTCTTCCAGACTTTTGAAATATTATCAGACTAAACGGATTCAATTCATGCGGTAAATTAACTTATTTCACAGGGGTTGTACTGCTCAAAAATGTGTATCCACTGATTTACAGACACCTCTTTAACAATGCAGTTCTCTGGGAAAGTCTTTTTGTGTCACATGGCATCTTGTGACAGACTCCAATGTTGTAATTCCATATTTGGCCACTGCATACAACTGGCTTCAAAGTCCGGTGTACGTCCGGGGGGCTTGAGTAACGTCATGCTAAGCTAATCCGTCACTTAAAAAATATTCAGTCTGACATCATGTTAGCTGTTTTCCAGTCATGATGTTTGACAAAGAAATATGTCAAGAAAATATGGTTTTATTTCTCTAAGTCGACTTACAACAGACGTGGCCAAAATATAACCGCGGGCAATAATGAACTAGAATATGGCTGGAGCATGTTCCTAATGAATTGAACTGTATGTACATTACACAGCCTGGTTTAAACGCGATGTCGCTATCATGTCGAACAATCCTCTTATAACTTACTGTAATGTCGTTACCTTATGTTAAACTTAATTGTCTATGGCCAGTGGGCTTTTCTGGTCCAGAAACACTGATTTTTTTGCTGTGTAACTGGTTGAAAACTTTGCAGTTACTATTGTTTGGCCTGTGACTGCTTTTATGTTTCTGTATTTGGTCCACAATCAAAACAGTTTGGCCGACGCTGACTTACAACCTGAACAGCTGCGTCAAACTTTTTACATCTTAAGTTGCGATTTTTGTGGCTCTTGCACAGACAGATAAGTTTCCCATTGTTAAAACAAAATCTAAAAAATCCTGACTGGCAGCTGTCAATGATCAGCAGACGTATCTGAATCACTGAATAAGAGCATTAACAGGTAAAAGCCATTTTTAAAATAAACCAACAGCGGTTTTACTGATATTCCCTGGAGTGCACCAAATGAATAAATAAAATAAAATAAAAATGCAAAATCCATCCATTTTCTAACTGCTTATCCTCTTGAGGGTCACGGGGGGGCGGAGCCTAACCCAGCTGACATTGGGCAAGAGGCAGGGTTCACCCTGGACAGGTCACCAGACTATCACAGGGCTGACACATAGAGACAGACAACCATTCACACTCACATTCACACCTACGGACAATTTAGAGTCACCAATTAACCTGCATGTCTTTGGACTGTGGGAGGAAGCTGGAGTACCCGGAGAGAACCCACACCGACACGGGGAGAACATGCAAACTCCGCACAGCCGGGAACCCTCTTGCTGTGAGGCAACAGTGCTAATCACCACACCACTGTGCCGCCCGAAAAAAAACCCCAAATAATACTAAATAAAATAAAAACGATAGAGGAAAATAAATACAAACGGAAATATCAAATGAGTAATGATCCCTTAATAAGGAGCTGTGTTTGTCCCTTAATGTTTGTGTGTTTCAGCTGCTGATTAACATAATCAGGTTTGCTCACATCGTATAATCGGCCGTTCAGCGCAGTGCTACCCAATCAGAAGCCGCTTCTAATTAAGGCTGACTCATAAAATTGAACTCTCCAGAGCCGCACAGAGAAAATCACTTCTTCAGACTGTCTCCCAAACCCCAGCAGAGATTTTTCTTCTTAACATTATAAATGTTAATAAACTAACATGCTTGTACAAAAAAGAAAAAAAAAAAAAGAGAATACACAACATCTTCAGAAAATAAAACCAACACTTCACCTCGTTAGGATGTTGCCAGGCAACACATAAGAGCTCTTTCTGGAAATGTTCGTTAGAGAGAGACTCTTCAGAAGGGACGAGTCACTTTCAACAACGTCAGCATGTCTGCGGCTCAACAGCCAGAAAACAATGTTTTTCAGGGACGCTTTATGTTTCTGAGAACAACTGGTGACTAAAAAAACATCTAAGTGTACGTTACTTTAGTTTAAAAAGTAAATGTTTCTGTAAGGATCAAGAAAATGTGGCCATCTGTAAGTTTTTAAAAGACTTTAAATGCATTCTGGGTAAATAAAAAAGGCGTCGGTGGTCAAACTGACTTTTTTTTGACTGAGGCGTCCAACTGGCGGTCCAGCACGTCCACAGGTAAGTGGTCTCTCACTGTTTGGGATAGCTCCCAGAAATTCTGTCAACAATGTGTTAAGCGTTGGCGACAACATGCTTTGCATCTACGACACTGATGTGGTGAAAGTGACACGTCCGTTCTGAAGTGGCTGCCCCCTGATTCACTGGACGATACTGTTTTAGTGACAAAAGGACAAAATTAACAGTCACATCACATCACATCATGATACAACCCATGGTTCATAAAGTGCATAAAACAAACTATAGAAAAAAACAACAGGCGTCTGATTAAAAACCTACATGTTTTATACATTGTATAAATAAAGTTTTTCTTTGTGCATGCAGTTAGTAACGCCAAGGCTCAGCTGATAGGATAAGGTGAGCTCTCTTCCTCTGCATTTCTTTGTATTCTCCTCCTCCTACACTTTCTTCATTGTCCTCTTCCTCATCCGTCTGCAGACTCGTCAGGCTTCATGATCTGGTACGTGATCAGGTACTCTGGATACGCCTGTGGGCAGCAAAGAGGTGTTCACTGACACAAACAAAGACTAAAGCAGCCAGTTGCAATAGCTACACAGACGTTCTCTCTTACGTTTGGGGGCAACGTCTGCACTAAATGATGAACTGAAACTTGTTAGTTTGATTATAAAGCTGTGTAGATTTTTGGTTGCACCACGGAGACATAAGGTTCACCTTGGCTACTCTGGTGTAAAGTCCTCACGAACCAAACGCTAACTCCACAATTTATTAGGGTAAGATGGGGGAAGACGCCCCATATTTGTAAACCAACACACTGTTGGGAGAAATAAACTGGTAGATTAGCCACTTTTGTTGTTATGGCACAAAAATTTAAATCTCGTAAAGGTGCATCTTGCCCTTCCACTGAGGCAAAACGCCCCTGAGCTACAAAACAAGCTATCTAACTACATGAAACAAACTAAAATCCAAACCCTGACCCATTAATATTTTATCTAGAAGCCTTTTAGCCTTCACTTCAGGCTCATTGTTTATATTTCAAGATATCTTCCTCCAGCAAACTAAAGCTAAAAATACTGGCTACTTCTACATAGCTAGTGATGCTAATGAGTGCTAGCTAGCTAATAACACTATCAAGCTACTCTACTACTACTATTCTTTGTAGATATGAACTATATAACATCACCGTAAGTGCTATACCGTAGGCAACTGGACTTGCTTGAGTTGACATTTCACCTCGCAGTGTAAGTGGGTGATAAGTGGTGTCATGGGCCACCTCCTCTGTTTAACGATGTGGCCTATGACACCATTTATCACCCACTTACACTGCAGTCTTGGGATCCCTTCCCAGACGACTTAACACCCATTCTCAGGGGACCCATTCAACCCTAACGATACACATGATGGCCATGTGGGTAAACAACTCACATGTTTTTGCCCCATTTCTAAGGGGGGCGTCTTGCCCCAAAGGGTCTAACTTTACACCTTTACTTTAAATGAGAAAAATCATTTTTTTACCCCTTAAAAATGAACTGCACGGCTCTACCCACAAATTATGTACAACACAATATAAATACATAGATCACTATAAGTGGGGTTTTGGCTCGCCCTTTGCTGTGCCTTGGGAACAAAATGTTAGTGCGATCAATTAGTTAGGGGAGGAATGGGTGTGGGGGCATCTTAACTCATCTTACCATACTATATAGTGCCCAGTCTTTTCACATGTTTTCAACAAGTGTTTTCTAACACAGATTTCTCTTTACCCCGTAAGTGTCAGCAGCATGAAAACATTCAATTAGAAATACATTCAGACTATGAGACATCTGCACTTCTGCACAAGTGTCTCATCCCAGTGCAGAGCTCTGCTGATGTTTGGGCGTCCTGATGAGCCAGTGGTACAACTGAAGGACTTCGGTCTTGTCGTTAACAGTCATGTCGTGTCATGCCGATTTGTATCTGGTCTAATTTTCTGGGTCGACAGTGATCCGGCTAAAAGATTTCCACCAAATCACAAAGACTGAGAAACAGAAACTGTGATAATGTGAGACGGCTGAGTGAAGAGCAGCCCACAGCTCCTCCTCATCTCTTCAGTCCTGCTGCTCTCCCGCCATCAGCTTTGTAATTCCACAGACTAATAGCACCGCTGATTGCTCGAGTGGACATCTATTCACGCCGGATCGTGAAGTGCCACTTCTGAACAGCTATGGGTTTCAGCAGAAGACATTACATGTCCAACTGTCTGAGCACAAGCTGTGCTCTCCGCTTATACGACTATCTCGTTTGTGTTGGAGAAAACCCTGTGTGCCCTGCAGAGGAAAACTGAAGCTGGGTCAAAGGTCGCTGCTGACTGCATATCAACGTAAATGATACCCAAATGTTTCCATAAGTTAAGGGGTCGGTTCACATTAATGGACAGAAACATTTCTTTTTAATATTCATATTTCTTACATCAATATCTTTTTTGTTTACTTCCTATTTCTTGTTCCTTTCATTTTGCTGTTTTACAATCATTGTCAATAACACTTCCTGTAGACGTTTCACTTTAAAAGCTTACCGAGTAAGGGAGGGATTATTCATGTTCTGAGGTCCATTGACCAGAAAAATAATGGTAAAAAACATATATCATTACAACTTTACACAAAATCCGCTCATCTTTTGCACAAACGGGCATCAACATCCTGTCAACATTAATATGAAGGGGGAAACTGACTGTAAGTGAACAATCAGCAATGATGGACATACATGTGAGCAGATCGTGGATAACACATTATTTTTTTAACCTCACCTGCCTCGGTTATTTCAGGTACCTACCAGGTATATTCTACGCCCTCTTTAATACATTTTTGGCATTGTCAGCAGGAAACCACAGTGATTATTTTGGCTTTTTTAAATTACAATAAATGTCATGTATCAGTTCAAAAAGGGATCCAAATGCAGAACACTAAGTGGGCGGATTTGGAACAAAAGCCAAGCTATCATGAGGCTGATAAAAAAACACCTCCAAAACATGCAGGTAACTTGAAGTCCAAAAGAAAGGAGAACCAAAACTAAACTGCAACAAAACAGAGAAACATGATGAACACAGGGCTGAACTCAGGTGTGAAGGGAAAACTCTGGGAACAGGGAAGGACTAACGAGACTGATGAAGACAGGTGTGAAAGAAAACAGGCGGGAAAACACACACAGACAGGAAGTAAACATAAACAAAACACCAGGATCATGACAATAACCATAAAGTAAAAATAAAAATGTATAAACACTTAAGAGACGAGTTGCTGACCTGCTCTCCTCTGTAGATGACGTACTCGGCCAGAGCAAGGCCGTTCACGCTCGGCCTGCCGGTGACGGAGTGGTGACCTGGCGGTGAGTGGGCCATCTTCATGGCGCTGAACTGCAGGAAGGACTTCCCCAGAGTCACCCTGCAGAACAACAGGTGCCTGCCAGGGACAAAAAGAGTTCAGTTTCAAAGTGCTGTCCATTTACAGGTGGTGAAACTTTAATGTTTTGTCTTTGATTTTATTTTCTGTTTTCTGCTTTGCTGACAGACAGCCTGCTAACGGCGCATATGGAAACATAGTACCCACTGCCCACCCTCCGGTCTCCAATGGTTAGCTAATGTTACCAGCTCCACACTGAGCACCTCCCAGAACAGTTGGGAGCTAACATTAGCTAACACTCTGCTCATTTGGAGACGCTGCTGGTGGCATTGTCCCAGTGGAAGGACACAGTCGCCAGCAGTAATCTCTGAAAATAATAAAAAATACTCGACCTTCCAGCACATAGTGCATAGTTACTGTTGCTAAGGAAATGACTGAATAGTCACTGTTTAGAGGCGGGGTTTAGAGAACAGTCAATTGACAGTTTTTTGTCAATAATGTGAGAATCATGTGTGTCTTGGTTTGATGTTTGAAAGTCACTGAGACTGTTTAAGGAAGAAAGTGAATAATGACAAAGACTAAACTGACATATTGAAATTAATAACTTGAAAACAATTAACAAAAGGAATAAAATCTGTTGTACAGTGAGGGGGTGGAGTCCTGAGGGCGCACCTGTGACAGATGTAGCAGGAGCGGTCTTTGTGCAGTGGGCAGCCTGTCCCTCCTCCGATCCCGTGAACGTACTGGTTGCTCTTTGACGAATTCTCAGCAAAGTAGATGCCGGCGCCGAACATCCCACCAATGTAGGCGTGACGCTCGTCAAAACCCTTGTGGATGATGGCGTTGACGAACGGAGAGCCTGGGAGGAAACAGTCACAATACCATCGATATAGATTCTACTGGTACTAATATTACTATCACTACAACTATTACCACTAATACTGCTACTACGATAACTACTTCTGCTGCTGTTGTAGCAGCACTACTACTAGTGCTGCCTCCCTGTTATATGGCGGCTGATCTTGTCCTCTGCTCCTGGAGGCTCCTGGACCTCATTGTTTTCACAATCTGTGGACATTTCGGCTGCTGTTCTCCTTCTTTGAGTTATCTTTATCTGGCTGTCTCTTTCACACAGATGACGATTGAGCGCTGTGACTACCTCCCCTGCTGGCTTAAAGGCGGAACAACTCTGTCCCCCCATTCCGTGATCGTACCTTTTACACAGAGTGGTGAGGCCGAATAACAGCGAAACATTCCTGCCTTGAACATGCAGTATAAAAGGGGCTTCTGATTCTACTGCGACCATGTTGACTGAAACAACTACAATCCATAACATGCCAACAAACACCACTGCTACTGCTACATCTGCTACCACTTATAATTAAGTTAATATTCAGACCGTGGAAGAGCATGCGCTCATTGGAGTGGTTGTGGTTTTCTTCTGAAACTTCCTTCCTGCGGTGGGTGTACCGCTCCCATAGCTTCTTGTTGCAGACCTTCTGGATCTGAAAGACAAGAGGGAACACAGAGGTCAATTAGAGATCAGGCAGAGGTGAACTAGAGGTGAGGACAGTGACCAGGACATCATTAGACAGCAGGAACTCTTGCACATGACTGAATGGATAGACGTTGGTCGGTCGGTCCACCACTTTGGTCCCGAGTAAAATATCTCAACAACCACTGGATGGATTGTTTTGTTCAGATGTTGCTGTTGGTTCTCTGTGTTTAGTGCTCATTATGTTACTAGAGATGTACCGACTCATCAGCCGCACATCGGAATCGGCTAATATTTGCCCTGTTGACTGCCATCGGCCTATTGGCAAATAAGTGATTCACTGTTGGCAGTGGCTGATGTTGAGTCACGTTAATTTTGCACAGGCTAAATAGAAGGCCTCAAAACGAACGGCGTCTTTTTGTCCTGAGGAGAACAGAAAACATGTCTGAGACTAACAGAGGTCTTCCCCGGGAAGCTGTCAGGACAAATGGACGCAGTAAACTCACCATCGACACATCATTGGACACACCCTATTGTTTTCCTGCTAATGTTACATTGTGGACAACAAATCTATGTTGATGTCAGCAGTAGGAGAGCTACTTAATGTTGGCTGTTAGCTGGTGGCCAGAACTAACATCTGACAGAGGTTGTACCAAATTACATTATGATGCGTTCAAGCTCTTTTAGGAGTGGGCGATATGGCCCTAAAATAATATCATGATATTTCAGGGTATTTTTGCAATAATGATATTCTTGACAACATGACAAATTAGTGAAAACAAATTTCATTATTAATTTAAGAAAATAGAACTACAACAAAATAAGTGATATGGTTTTACAGTTTGCCTTCAGATATTCAGTAAAATCTAAAGAAAAATGATCTCTAAATTCTGTAGTTTGTAAACAACAACAGTAACTCAGAGTGAATAGAAACTTTCACAAACAGAAACAAAAGACCAACAGAAGTTTGGATTTTAGAAACTGTACAAACTTCTGTACATCTGCTGCCTGAATTAGACAAAAACAAACTGTAGATTTTTTCAAATACGATGAGTCACTTTGACAAAACACAAAGGACCATTGTATTCATTGCAGTCATGACAATAAACACTTTGAATCTTGAATAATCAAGGAAGTCTACAATAAAAAGAACATGTATTGTTTCTTCTAAACACAAAATATAAATCAAAGCAGGTAAAGTGACGCATTTCAAACTCTTAACAACATCTGCTGCAGTGCAAAGATGAAGTTCAAACTCAAACTCAAACTTTCACTGTGATCTCTGTGTATGAAGTTTAACTCTAGTTGATAAAGTCTGAATAGAAACAGCACGTTACCTTGACCAGGTTGTATCTGTTGAAGACTCCTCCGGCATGGCCGCCGTCTCGGTGCTCTCTGATCGTACTCTGCATCTGATCAACACAAACAAGATTCTCATTGGTCACATCTGAAGGTCACGTGATAAAGCACAACATGAAGAAGGCGGGACGACCACTCCTACTCCAACAACATTCTTACTGAGCTTTTATTTTGTTAAAGACTTTGATTTCAATAAAAACGCCCATTCAGTATCTGATCTAATGTCTCCCCCTTCTGTTCCTGAGTGTGTCGAATACTGACCCCAACCCCACAGTCCAACATGTCAGATTCTTCTCATCAGTCCTGTTAAATGTTAAATCAGTGAGACGGACTCGCACACGCAGCTCAGCTGGACGCTCCCAAAATTGACAACAATTTTAGATTTTAGTCTGGTCTGGACAAAAAAATATTGTGAGCTTGTCATTGTCTTGTTTTTGTCATGGAAAAAAGGTTGTTGACAAAAAATTTTCGCCCTAGTTTTTGTCAAGGAAAACACAACATTATAGTTTACAGATTATTCTCAGATAATATTACAGTGAGCCTCACATTTATTTTTCCCTCGAGCCATTCCACTTCCCTGAAAACAGAAATTATTACTCCCCTCAGGCAAGTGTTAATGTCAAGCCCTGTGACAGGAAATAATCGCTTTGGTGGACATACAACGCCGCCAGGTAGATTGCTCTCATTTATTTTATCTAGAGACAACGTGCAGAATTTTCTTCCCCGTGGAACGATCAATTGATCGAGTAGTAGGTGGAATTTCATTCGACCAAGATTTTCTTTGCTTGAATTCAGCCCGATTTTTTTTTCTTATTTATAACTGGTGGTAGAAAAAGTTGTTTCAGTAAAAGTTCGTACCTCCTCCTCCACTGACTGGAACTCTTTGTCGTCGGCTGCCAGGTCAATCAGGATCGTCCCGCTGTTGGCTGTATTCAACGTCAGGTAGGGGTTCAGACCTGGCAAACACACACGCACACACACACACACACACACACACACACACACACACACACACACACACACACACCCATCAAGATAAACCTTCACAAATCTTTTCTCTGATGCAAGAAAGACAAGAAGACATGATTAATGTGTAGTGTGTGTGTGTGCGTGTGTGTGTGTGTCCTCACTCTGTGGTCCGCTGATGAGCCTCTCCACTCCTTTGATGATCTTGTGTCGGTGTCCGTAGGCGTTGATGCCGATTTCTTTCAGCTCACGGTGACCCATCTCCACCAGCACATCCAGAGTGATCTGTAGACACACACACACACACACACACACACACACACACACACACACACACACACACACACACACACACAGATGTTACAGTGAACTGCTGTGATTACTGTCCTCAAATCTGTATGACTCAGATTTAATCAAAGTGTTCCTCACTGAGAACAGGTACAAACTGAAATGATGAGCCTTAGTAATTCTGTTCCATCATAAAAATACATGTTCCATCATCCATGAACAAAAAGACGCCATGTTCCCGCTGCAGTGTGTTGTTGATCTCACCTGCTCTCTGTCAAAGATCTCCAGAAGATGCTCCAGTCCCAGATTCTTCAAGAACTGACAGATACTGAACTCAACTCCTGGAACTACACACACACACACACACACACACACACACACACACACACACACACACACACACACACACACACACACACACACACATTAAAGCTGTTCTGTGAAGTTTCCTAGTAAACAAAACTGTTCAATGAATTTCCCTCCTCATGGTAACACTCGCAAAGCCGATTTTCACAGACTGCAGTTGCATTGTGGGTGATGTAGGTGTCAGATTTTGAAAGAAACAATATCTCTGGTTCTCAAAATCCTTCGGCATAAATTAACTTCTCTTTTCTTGACTCACATCCTTTCTTTAAAAGAACCTCTCCATCGTGAGTCTGACGATGTTACAGGATTGAAATGCTAAATCCAAAGGCAGCATTATCAAAGATGCTAGCTGAAACTTCGCTCTTCCAGAACAGTGTTGAAGGACCATTTCCACCTCTTTCTACCTCTCTGGACCTGCTGGTGTTTGCCAAGACTAAGCTGGGCGGAGTCTTAACTTTCTTATTTGTTAGTGTCAGTGACTGTTGGGTTAAAGGCCAGGGTCAGACTGGCCATCGGACTTTGATTGTGCACCAGCAACTCCCCTCAACCCATTGCTAGCTTTAGCTTGCCACACCTGATGTCCTGTTGCTGTGTAAGGCTAAATCAGTAAAAGTACTCTTTTAGCCAAGTAGTTTTGTTTTCTTAAACTAAGATCCAAACCTTACAACAGAGGTGGCATTAGAAATCACTTACGTGGATCAGTTTGGGAGCAGTCATGTGGGTGATGTGGGTCGTTGCGAAAAAACTGACAAACTATTCCGTTGTTTAGGTTTGAGGACTTGTGGTGTTACGCTTACTCACCTTCCTCTTTCTTCTCAGCGCCCAGTGAGCCTTCAACCGCCGACAGCAGCGACGACATCTCAGGGAACGCAGAGGACGACGGCTGGGGTGTAGACGACGAGCTTGAAGCGCTGGAAGCAGCTGTGGTGTTGCTGTTGGTCGTAGCTGCTGCTGTGGCTTCAAGACCAGAGGAAGAGGACGAGGGGGAAGAAGAAGAGGAAGAGGAGGACAGAAGTGGAGGGACCATGGCAATGGGTTGAGCACCAGAGGCAGATGCCGCCACGCTGATGACCTGAGGTTTATAACAGCCGGGGAGAGCAGAGGGAGGCATGGCAGCTGTTAACAACGCCCGGACGTCATCGGCCTGCAGGAGGAGGAGGAGAAAGAAGGAGGAAGGGAGGAAGAGGAACGTGGGGAAATAACAAGATTAAAAAGAAGAGGTGCAGGTGGAGGAGGAGATGAGGAGCAGAAGATAATGAGGAAGAAGGATAAAGAGGAAGAGGAGGATACAAAAGAGGTGGAGAACATGGGAGAAAATGAGGAAAAGGTGGAGATAGGAGGGAGAGAAGTGGTAGGAGAGGAGAAAGAAGTTAAGAGAATCCATCTTGAGATAGTTCTGTATGTATTTCACTGGACTGTCCCTTTAAATCAGCCGGAGACGGACCGTGACCAGATCCAGTGATGACTGTCCTTCCTGGTTTCGGAGGGTGGGGTCTGCTCCGTGAGCCAATAAGAGGGCACAAAGCTGTGTGCGGCCTTTCTGAGCAGCCTCGTGCAGCGGAGTGAATGCCCACTTATCTGTAGCGTTGACGCAGGCGTCGTACTTGATGAGCAGAGCGGCCACGTCTACGTGCTGGAACATAAAGACAAGAAGAAGACAGAAAACTGAATGAATGCGTCTGATAGAAGAGCTCACGTCACGTTCATCAGTTTCATTTTAAAAACTGTAAGGCTGCTCCGAGGCACACGCAGTGTTTAGGTAACATTAAAGAGATAGTTTAGATTTTCTCCAGTGGGGTTATATGACGTACTTATTCATAGTGTATCACATACAGTAGATGGCGGTTGAAATAACTCCAGTTTGGAGAAGCAGACAGGAGTACAGACATGGAAGCCTAGCAGTGTACTGCTGTGGCCGGGGGAAACAGCAACATAACATATTTTAGACACCTGAGTAAATCAATCTGCTTAAGTGTACGCTATATTTAGAATATCGTCACTGCTGGATTCCAACAGGAACTAAAGCCATTTCATCGCTCTCTTCACAGCCAGACTCCATTGAGAAAAACAGTGATTTAACATCACTGAAAACAGCAGCTGCTGATCTACCACTGCCTCGATTAATTTGTGTGTTTGTATCATCGTATGACTTTGGAATTTAAAAGGGTTAGCTTGGATTCACCAGAGTCACACAATAATGCAAACTGACGAACTGATCGAGTCAGCAGTAGAGCAGCAGCTCCTGTGTTCAGTGAGCTAGAATTACTGTTTTTCTCAATGGAGTCTGGTGACTTTGACGAGAGCAAAGACGAGGAACTGAAGCCATTTAACGGCTTCCCCGTCGGTTCCGGCTGCCTGACTAAAAGGTAAAGCATTGAAAGTATTCTAAATATAGTGTACACTTAAACTGATATGATTTTTTTTTAGGGTGGCTAAAATCATTCTGTTGCTGCTGCACTCATCCGCAGCAGGACATTGCTGGTAGAGTTTCATTTAAAATGAGGTGGAAAAATGAGACAAACATGGTCTAATGTGACTCTTCTCCAGTCAGAGGCTACAGATTTATTACATAATGTGTCCTGCTGCCTTCAGATGTTTGCAGATATATAAAAAATGAAGGAGAAGCTTTTCAAACAGCGTAAAGTAGCTGTTAACGACAGAATCACTCATTCGTTCATAGATCGACGCAGACTGATTCACTGACGTTCCTCCTTTAAAAAAATCACTCAGTGTTACATTTGATGCTGATATAAATGCATCATCTGACTCCAGAGTGTTTCATTAAAATAGCTGAATTATATTTTATGATATTTGCCGAAAGTCTATGGTTAGCTCTTATTTCAGAAACAACTGATCCTCCCAACGTCTGTTCTCTGTTAAGCAGCTCTCACTGTGCTGCCTCATTTAAACAAACCTGTTTGTTCTTCTCGTCCGACCTGAGAGACAAAAAAAATCTGAGGCAGACGGACTGAGAGGACTTCAAGGCCACAAAAATACAGAACTGTGGTTTCACTGGTACAAAACAGGAGGTGAAATGAAAAGACATAAAGATGAGCTGAGAGAGCGGTGGAGGAAAGAAAATGAGTCTCTGTTTTAATCAGCTGATCGCACCGGACGAGAGGCCTGGAGAGCTACACACACACACACACACACACACACACATCATCAACATATACGTGTATCATTTCACTCCTCATTATGGATATGTGTTTTTGCCCACTTTCTGTCTCTTCAATCAGCAGCTCATCAATCAGAGGACACTAGGATTGTACTTTGTGTGTGTGTGTGTGTGTGTGTGAGTGTGTGTGTGTAAATGAATCAGCTGAGTAACACTCTCCTCCTCTTACAGCAGTCAGGCCAGAAACTGAAACTGTTCCTACAGGCATCAAGGCGATCAAATAAAAAACACATACTTTGGCTCAGGCGACCCTCAGGTCGGTGTCTGAGCTGATTTCATCTGTGCTCAGCATTAAATTAAAACCCTTTCAAATCACTCACTGAATCTGTTCACAGATTTAAAGGTCCAGTATGAGTGATTTTAGGGGATATAGTGGCAGAAAGAATATAAAAAGTATGCTTTCTTCAGTGTAAAATCACCTGAAAATAACTGTGTTTTCATTACCTTAGAACAGGGTAGGGGTGGGGGAGAAAATCGATACAGCATAATATCGCGATATTTTGTGTGGCGATACTGTATCGATACACGGATGACAAGTATTGACCTTTTATTATATACATTATTAAGTTTTGCAAATACACATCTGACAAATCAAAGACTGGCTCTGGATAGGGACATTCACGTTTTGCGTCAAACAGCAGCGTCAGAAAAACACACTTTTTTTTAAAGATTATTTTTTGCTTTTACTGATAGGACAGCTGTGGATTGACAGGAAAGTTGGGAGAGAGGGGAGATGACATGCAGCAGAGGGCAGCTGGTTGGAATCTAATCCAGTCCAATGCCAAGGACTCGGCCTATATGGGGCTCATTAGTTGAGCTAGAGGTCGCCACATACAGTGATTTTTTTTTTTACATGAAACTGCTTTTTTCGCTGTTTTTACAGATTTAAATCACCTGGTCTGTTTGTTTTGGAGAGGAAGAGACCTCTGTGGATAATTCGGTTTCTGGTAAAACCCTCGAACATCTGGATCTTATATGAGAAAGAAGGTGAGCACAAAATAGCAGGCGCTGGGCTAGTGGCCTGTCTCCCATGAGCCAAACAGCATTGACGAAACACTGATTTATGACGTGAAACTGCTTTAGTTAGTGATTTTACTGTCTTTAATCACTGTCTCAGTTTGTTCTGGAGAGGAAGAGACCTCTGTTGATAATTCAGCCCAGCAAAAACTGAAGGAATTCTGACTGAGAGAAGTTTCACCTGGTTGTAATCAAACGTCACAGCTGGACGACACTAAATCCCCTTAAATATTTAAGAAAATCATTTACGTTAAAGTTCTACATACTAGCATCTTTTGGAGGGTTTGCCTTGTTGTGATGAACTGTAGCATGTTACATTGTTGTCTGTGTGTGTGTGTGTGTTCTCCTCTCACCCCATAGGAGGCAGCGTTGTGCAGAGGAATCAGTCCTCCCTTATCTTGAGAGTTGACCTCAGCTCCGTGCTGCAGCAGGTACTCCGCCACCTCCAGGTTGTTATAGCCCGCTGTGACACACACACAGGGAGGGAAAGTTATGTTCACTATTGAGGGTTACATTCTTTTTATTTCTGTCTGTTCTGCTTCAAAATATTAAATATGGATACAGTTTTTAATAATTTAGTCCCAGAGTAAAACTGACTTCAGAAGTCTGCAGGACTCTCAGGAGAATGTGCGTCCTCTTGTGCTATCTTTTTGAGGTCCTGGACCTGCACTGTGGGGACATTTTGTCTTGTCCTCACCTCTTCAAGCAGATATTTGTGTGTGTGTGTGTGTTTCAGTACCAGCTAGGTGTAGCGGTGTGGAGTGTCTCCCCTGTGTGTCTCTGCAGTTGACGTTGTCGTGAGTGCAGAGTTTCTTCACTCGGGCCAGGCAGCCTTTCTTAGCGGCGTCCAGCAGTGCGGCGTCGCCCCGCAGCAGGTCCTGGATGTCTGTGTCGGCGTCCTTCACCAGATCCAGAGGGGTGTTACCATCTCGGTTCTTCCTGGTTGGGTCGGCACCGTGCTGGAGATGACAGGAAACATTACACTGAAACACTAAAGCCTCACCTGTCTGATCACAAGCCCATGTTAGTGTGTGTGTGTGTGTGTGTGTACCTGCAGCAGGAGTTTACAGATGTCATATTTGCCCTTGGCAGCAGCTTCGTGCAGCGGTGTGAACTTCCAGAGGTCGGCCACGTTCACCACAGCGCCATGGAGGACCAACAACTCAGCGACCTCATAGTGACCATACGAGCAGGCGTTATGGAGAGGAACCAGGCCGCTGACACACACAGAGAGAAGGACACTGTCACTTTGTGCTGGTGTGTTTGTAATGTACTATGTTCATAGTTAACACAATCATCCTTGGTCGCGAGTTGTCGCTGTAGTATTTTCTTTTTCTGATTTCCACCTCATTTTCAGGAACAATTTTCCAAATCTTAGAAAATACATTCAAATCAAAGAAGATTACTACACAGAGCCACCTCCTTATTTAGAATGTACAGCACTATATTTACACTCTGCCATTTTATTTGAGTGTCCAACCTGAGTGTGTAAATTCATGCTCCATATAAAGCCTCAAAAATCATGCATGGCATGTACTGTACTTTTCTTTCTGCTAACCATCCCTCAGCATAACGAGACTCTGCAGCTGTCAGTGATGACGTAAAATAAGGATGACAAGGAAATGTCAGCAAGAGTCAGACAACTGCTCGCTGTAGAGTAAACTACTGAGTGTCTGTTATACAGTAGCGGCAGTGACTGAGGGAACAGGAGTGAGGAGTTTAAGGTGAATATTTTCTTCTTTAATTCTGTAAATTATCTAATAAAAGTTGCATTTAAAGTCACAGTTGGATTTTTTGAAGTGGGGTTGTATGAGGTATTTATTCATGATCAGTGTATCACCTACAGCAGATGTCAGTTGGCCCACCCCAGTCTGGGGAAGCAGGATGCGTCGCAGTGCAGCGTGCCAACAGATGACCACGCAAAGTTATTATTTCTGTTACTAAAAGATCTGTACTTCCCTCACCTCTGCATTAGCTTAAACTCATGTGTGGAGAGGCCCGAAATAAACTTGATTTCTCACCCAAAGAGCCGATCTCCAGAGCTGTGACTCACCAGGAAGTATCTTTTTGGTCGTTGTCTTTATAGTGACGGGATTGTGGGTCATTTAGCTCGGGATATTTCTCAACCTCAACAACAAGTCTCTCTTTTCATCCATTCTTCGCCACACACAAGACAACAACAGCTACAGAGTTCTTTTTATACATCAGTGGTGAGAAGAGGAGTCGAGCTGCTGTAGGAGCAGAGAAAAAGAGCTGCGATGGGAGCTGGTGGGTACAAGAGCAAGTGGGCAAAAATGCACCTATTTTCAGGAGGCTGTGAGGCTGGAAACAGGACAGTGGCGTGAAGTGCCACGGGGCGGTGTGTCCAGGAGTGCCAACACGCATCTAGCCACCACGGGTGTGGGTTTGTAAATTGAGAGTAGTAGGGGCTTATGTTTTTTAACCGCAGCGTTGTGATTTGGCCTTTAGTTTTTTTGTGTTATTGACTTCGGTGTCTTTGGTGACTTTGGTGTTTTAAGAGGTTAGTTTGGACTCACTAAAGTCACACGATAAGACAAACTAACCAATTCAGGCAGCGGTAGACCAGCAGCTCCTGTGTTCAGCGAGCCAAAATTACAGTTTTTTTTCTGGCTTTGAAGAGAGCGTAGATAATGGTGTCCGTTCGCCATCAGAAATCACTATCTGATATTAAAGTAAAGCTGTGAAAATATTCTAAATACAGTATTCAGTTCAACTGATACTGACTTTTTTAGGTGGCTTAAATACGTTTTGCTGCTGCTCCCGTCCACGTCAGTACACTGCTTAGCATCTGTGTCAGTACTCCTGTCTGCTTCTCCAAACTTGGGGCATACCCACCAGCATCCACTGAAGGTAATACACTGACTATTGACGAATACCTCACAAAACCCCACTTCAAAAGGTCTAAATTGTCCTTTTATGACTGTGTAATATTTGCAAACTGCAACTGCAAAAAACAGCAAATCAAAGAAATAAAGCAGATACAGCATAAAGTAAAATTATGTATGAATAAAACATAAATTTCACACTTATTAAATCCTGTCGTCCTTATTTCATGTTTATTAACAATTGACTCATATTCACTTCTCATTTGGTGCTACTGTCTCACTTTAAACTATTCCATATACATATCTATTGCTCAGCATTAACAATACATACTGTACGTGATTTCATTCATAAAAGTAATAATAATAAACAAAAATTCAATCAATCAATATGTTTAAAAAGTGGAAATTTTTCAGTATTTAAAGTTCATAATCACTTTAAACATGGGACAAAGATCTACTTTATTTTATTGTTATCTACATTGCCTGCATGTGTTTCAGGCTCTGAAGGGGCCACAGTTACATTTCCCTCAGATTTAGGCAGTTTTCGATTCAAACACATTTTGGTCTTCGAAAAGAAAATATTGCTTTTGATTACCAGCACAGGTCACAGAGAAGAGACATCAAAACCTTCCTCTCACAGCAGTTTGAGAGCGAGGACTCTCACTCAACGTAAGACAAAGAGGAAAAAACAAATCTGAAGAACTCTGCAGGCCTTATTCACCACAGTTAGAATAATCCCCCTCACCCTTTATCCTTGGCGTGCACGTCGGCTCCGTGCTGCAGCAGGAACTGGACGATGGCCAGCCGGTTGTAGCCGGCGGCGAAGTGAAGCGGCGTGGACTGTCGACCCTCCACATCCCTGCAGTTCACATTCTGCATCGTGCAGAGCTTCTACAAAGAGGACGGAAAGAGAAAGAGAATGAAATGAACAAACTTTATCATCCAGCAACATTCAGCTGTCGGCAGCAGACAGTCAAACTGAGAGGCTTCTTCTGGGGTCATTTTTAAGAAGATGCAGTCACATACATCACAGAGGCTTCTGCCTGCGTGGGAATAATAAGATTCTATCAGTTTAATAGTGTTATTCACGTCCTCTGCAGACACTCGCAGTTACACCTGTTCCTCTGCTCCTCAGACAAGTCACGACGTCGCACTGCAGTTAATGTTGTTGTGAAGAGGCGCAGACAAATCTGCAGTTAATGAATCTGCAGTAGAACATGGCTACCAGAGGGTGAGTTAACGTTACATCTCTCACCTTGACAATGTCCAGATCTCCTGTTTTGGAGGCTTCCAGCAGCTGTCGGTCCACCTCAGAGTTCCCGATCAGAACTCCCTCTGCTGACAAATAAGAAATATAAAACCGTAAAGTAATAATAATAACCACCTGACGGCTCTCTGCAGAGCTGCAAAGTGAGAGGAGTGTCAGGGTGTGGATTTATTTTTCACTGTAAATTCTCATTTTCAGGTTTTTTCCAACTAAAGTCTGTAATGTTCCTCAATAAACACACACACAGGGGTCTCATGGATAAAAGCACTGAAGGTTTCTGAGGTGTTTCAAGGAAATCAGGTTTTTCAGTTCGGTGTGCGGGTCTAAAAACTATGCTACCCATGAGCCTCGGCTCAAGTCGCTGTGGAGAAGAAGCTGTTAGAAACTGAAATTACAGAACAACAGTGTGAATGGCTACAAAGTTTTACAAACAAAGTCTTGTGCGAAAATTACAGCCTGACTTTAATGGCATTTAATATTTGGTGTCGAGCAGCACTCCTGCTCTGGATTCCGAGAGCATATGTCCAAACTAATTTACTGATACACTCCTAGTGAATGCTGTTAACCTAACACTAATGATCTGGGATGATGAGACGGCACACAGCTGCTGGTTTTGACAGCGTCTAAAATGAGCAACGCACCCTGCAGTATCTCCTGCACACTCTCGTTGCCCAGCTGTGAAGCTGACAGTCCCTGCAGTGACGTGAGCAGCGGGTCGCAGCCGGCGGTCAGCAGCAGTCTGCAGGTCTGCAGGTGTCCGCAGTGAGCAGCTCGATGCAGCGCCGTCTGGCCGAGGTGATCCACCGCATTCACCTGGAGGGAGGGGAAGGAAGGAGGTCAGCCTCATCTGTTCAGGGTTTAAACAATGTTTGTCCTTCACGGATCAAGTTAGTTTTTACTGCAGTAACAGAAGATTTGAAGCAGATCCAGTTCTTATTGTTGGAGAACGTTAACAGCCACATGTTGCAGCAACATTTCAGCTGGTTGCTCACCTTGGCTTCGTGTTTGACCAACACCTCGATGACGTCGTTGTGGGCTTTCTCTGATGCTATGTGGAGAGGGGTCAGCAGGCTGAGGGAGCAGAGGGACATCACAACAGGGTCAGAAACACGCTGATGGCCTAATTGTGGTTTTAGAAAACATTTTTGGTTTTCTTTTATTTGTAAAGTATCACCTAATTTAATCAGGTAAGTCCCATTGAGATCAAGATCTCATTTTCAAGGGAGACCTGAGTGCATAAATAAAGACATAGAACGACTTTAAATGTACAATATAATATAATATAATATAATGATGAGTCAGTTTAAACAAGTTAAAATCAGTCAGGTTTTTTACCCATTGAAACCAGAGTATCAAGTTTCAAAGTACACTGCAACCCAACCAGTGACATCAAATATGAGGGCAATTTGTGAAGACGTTCTTTATAAATAAACAAAAAAAAATGCTGGTCCCTTCTAATGGATGTTTGATAAAGCAGTGATGAGTGCCGTAGCTGTCTCCACTTATAAAGGGCTGAATGGTAGACAGCATTTAGGAATGTAAGAGTGGAGGCTGCCACATGGCAATAAATCACATCACCTTAATCTTGCATTGACAGAAAGTTTTGCTTTCTTCGTTCTACAAGATAAAGAAAAGCAGGGCTTGTTTCTGTTTAAAAAAAAACAAGTTAGAAAGTAATTCTTTTTGTTTGTGGATCAATATGTTTGTTTAATGTGGAACTTGCCGAATGATTGTATCATGTAAAGTGCAGATTTGGAGAGCACTGTGGTTAATGTTTTTGACTCTGGATGACAGCGTACATTGTGTTTTGTTGGCCTTCAATACAAGTTTGAGATTTATAAGTGTTTTGCAAAGCACTGAAAGAATACTGCAGGTTTTCAAGGCTTTTGATAAATCAATAAAAAGCAATGTGCTTTCTGTTACCTTCAGCTGACACAATGGCTTTTAAAATTAACATGACATAAGCCCTGATTTTTTGCTCACCAACAGCGTCGGCTCTGCGCTTGCAAATCGGCTCTCGCGCGCCATGTGTGAACAGTTCAAAGACGCGGGTCGAGAGGCCCGTGATGCGTGGCAGACCCTCCCCAGATATCACACAGGCTAAATATCTGAACCTGTCAGGGACTTTATTGGTGAGCTACAGCCAATGACAGCGCAAGACACGGGTTGAGGACAGAGACGAGCGGTGCTGTGATGCTTTCCACTGTTTTAGTGTCTGTGTGTTTGAGACAGAGACAGTCTTGTTGTGTGAACTTAGCTTGAACTAAACCACAGACATGTCAGCACTCACTCTTTGTTCTTCTCGTTGACGTTGGCGCCCTTCCTCAGCAGAAGTTCACACACTTGTTTCCTCTTCGGGTACGGAGAGGCAGACGCACAATGCTGCAGTATGGAAACATAAATGTGCATATTTTTAGTTTTCAGTGGTGGTTTTTATTTTATAAGCTGCATCATTTAAGAACTGATTACTTAAGAGTTTAATTTTAAATCTTGACATGTTGACATATGTTAGTGGAGCAGACAGTTTTTAAAGGTGCACTGAAGCTTTAATTTAGGAAGAACATTAAACAAACAGCTGAGATGAACCCATATGTTATCTTGCTGTGCCTCCATCATGCCGTGTATGTAAACGTTACCAGTGCGCTCTCCTGAGTGTGTGGGTGTTTGAAGCTGATGGTCTCCAGACTCAGGTGCTTCTTGACTCGCAGCACGTCGGCCTCCCTGGCTGCCTGCAGCAGGCTGTGACCTCTGAACTCATCTGTCAGAGAGCAGAGTCAACAACATGAACAGTTCATGATGCACTGAAAAAGACTGAATCCCGCTGATTGTGTCGAAGTGTTTTGAGCTTTGACTGAGTTACAACTTTGAGAAGAAGTACTGTGATGTTTCTATCAGGTGCCGGGTGTGTTCGTTTCTCGCAGTAGTTCAGAGCGTATAATGTGTTCATATCTGAACAACATAACTGTATTTACATCCCTAAAGGGCCGTCCACACCAAGAACAATAACTACAGTGATGTGAGCATCCACACTGATTAAAGATAAGTGTCTGCTTGCTGCACTGGCAGCTTAAGAAAATGGATATGGTCGACCTGTTACTGCTGCATGCTGTGCAGAGAAACAAAAAAAAATCCAGATGGATCTGAGTTCAGAAAGTTCTTCAAAGAGACTTATGAGAGTCCAACACTCTGTTAGGAGAGTTTTCGTCTTTTGAAAACAAATTTTATTCATACAAGTTAGCATCAATTCAATCGTATACAGGTGACTGTCAAAGAGGGCAAGGACTGCTTTCATTAATGTAAAATAATATTCTGTTATAAAACTACAGGTACGTCCTGTACTTTCTGATGGGTTATGGGTGGCTGACAGCGTTTGTATCGTTGATTAAATCACTCTGAATGTCATCCCAACAACACTGTTTGCTACTGTTGTTGTCAAAGTCCGCCCAGTCACCAGAAGAAAATATTGACACTGTTTGATTCTGCAAACCATGAATAGGTTACATTTGTATGCTTCATACGTGTCATATCAATTTTTCTAAAGTGACGCAGAGTGACGATGAGATGTGATACAGCTTCTTTGTCAGTTGACACTAAATTAGTACTGCACCCTGAGGCAAATCTGTTAAAGAAATTTATACACAGGTTAAACAAATAGTTTCACATATGACACTACAGTATAGTGATAAGAACAGAGGAAGTAAACAGGACGTACAGGCCAGTCGCTCTTTCAGCTGCACTGTGGGAGCGAGGTCGATGGAGCTTTTATTGTGACAGTTGAGGAAGGTGGGGTCGGCTCCGTAACTCAGCAGGAGAGAACACACCTGGACACACACAAAAAAACCCACAGTCACAACCAGCAGCTTATACAAGGGCCTGGAAGTGTTACATAAATATAACTCCTGTTATCACTAAATTCTGGCTTTAGTACAGAAAATAACATGATACTGACATGCTTTTGTTACGTGAGGTTTACACTACACAACTGCTTTCTTCAAACGTTACTTTGTGAAATTCAGAAATATAAAACCCTTATTTAATGTAGCAAAAGGAACCATAGTTTTCAAATGTTGAAATACCAGAAGTTTTTATCTAAATTGCAATCAGCTGTAAGTGCAGAACAGTCAATGAAGGAATATAACAAAGTACATTCACTAAACGACTCTACTGAATTACAGTTTTGAGGTACTTGTACTTTACTTGACTTTTTTCAATATGCTATTTATTGCCTCTACTTCACTGTGTTTCAGAGGGAAATACTGCACCTTTTCTTCCACTGAAAATAAAACTACAAGTAAATCAAACCTGTACAGATGTGTGTTATTAACTGTGCCGCAGGAATTAATAAAACGTTTTCTTCAAGACTTCCTGCCGGCATTTTGAAGACTACAGTCAGACTCTGATCACTGTTCTGAGGTCAGACTCCTGCTGCTTTTAAAATGAGACTGAAAACATGTCAGACACACCCTGCTGAGTACACCGACTCCTGTGTGGAGTGAAGTTCATCACACTGCTGTTGTAATTAGTAAAATAACTAAATAAGTGAAGTGGGAATTACAAAAGCATCACACTGTACCTCAACACGGTTCTTAGAGGCAGCTTCATGAAGAGGAGTGAACTGCCACAGGTCCATGGCGTTAACACAGGCTCCATGCTGCACACAGAGAGAAGCTTAATTAGTTTAGAGACAGGAAACATTAAACCTGTCCTCTGAGAGCCACACACAGAATTACAGCAATTTGCTTTTAACAACATCTGCATGATGTCCACTTGTGGTTATTGTGTACTTCATTAACACGATGCTTCTACTAGTCGTTATTAAAGCTGTAATCATTAAGATTCTCATCAAATCAAACCACATTTTGATCCTATTTATAGTTGTAAATTTTCCAGCCTGGATTCTGATTACCTTCACATACACAGGAGAGACTGACAGAACACGATGTAGCGTGTATCAGTGTTACCGTTATTGATATTTCATCTGATTGAAATCAGCTTTACTGTTTACTGTTCAGTCTCCTCCTGTTTAAGTTACTGCTAATGCTAACACAACACTTCCTACTACTGCTGCTGCTTCACATTAGAACACCTTTACTTCATAAACACAGGTGCTTTTATTGTAAATTGTGGAGAAGTCACGGGAAATTCAATATATTTTGTCAAGTGGCGCAGGACAAATACAGTTCCCATATAAACACAAGTTAAATTAACTATTTTTAAGCAGCCAAAAATCGTTATCATAAGTAAATATACATCTGACTCAGAGTCCACACGATTACCATAATTTACACCACCACCTAAAAAAAACATTAGAAAGAAAATACATACAAGGACATGCAATAAATGACGTCAATAGAGTGGACAGAAAAATCTGAACAGTTAAACAAAGTACAAATGCATATGGCGAACATGAATATAAACATACCTTCACCAGCAGCTCAGTGACCTCATAGTGACCATATGAACAGGCGTTATGAAGAGGAACCAAATCCCTGAAACACAGAGTACACCGTATTGATACTACTACCAAAATCACTGCTATTGCTGCAGATAGTAGAGTGTCAGTGGCATAATTCTGTGCTTCTCATTTTTCAAAATCCAAATTTTGCCTTTTAAGTTGTAAGGATTGGCCAAAATGTCCTCACAGTGCAGAGATGTCCTTGCTACGTGGTTCAAAACTGTATAGTCCCCACAAAGACAGTAATACAACACAAACAAACACACACACACAGTCTTACCCTTTGTCCTTGGCGTGCACATCAGCACCGTGCTGCAGTAACAGTTGGACAGTCTTGACGCGGTTGTAGCCGGCGGCCAGGTGTAACGGTGTCGACTGAAACGACAGAGAGGACACAGAAGTTAACCAGCCCAAAGTGCTTCACCCAACAGCTACTACATCCATCCAGCTACACTGGCTGATCCACATATGGCAGAATTGTGATGAATGACTCCACAATCTTCTTCACTCCAGGTGCTGACACCAGCCCAAAACTGGCCCAAAACTGGCCTGAGACCTGCTAACTGGAGCTGACTCTCAGCACAAAATGACCAAAATCTCCTCCACCTGAATAACAGCCAAATCTGGAGGACATATACTGGCCAGAGCTGGAAGACATTTGGCCCCCTGGTGTCAGCACACAGCTGAGTGTGCTGACACTAAAACCATTTTACATAATTTATTGTTGTTTTGGAGACTCCTTCATCCTGCTGCTGTTTCTGTCTGAAGCCCTGTCAGATGAGGTCAAATAGTAGTCCAGTTAAATGGCCTGGTGGAGCTGTAACCATAGCGCGACTTAACTGAGCATGAAAACATACTGAGTGTTCAAGTGCAGATCTATATTTTTTTAAAAATCAAACCATAAATTCTGCTTGACTGAATTAGTTTAGCTGCTCTACAGTCTTTCCACGTACCTCCTGGCGGCTGCAGAAGCACCCTCCGGGGTACGAGTACCCCTGTCTGGGAGTCACTGCTGTGCGGAATGCAGTAAACTTAAACTGATCAGATTTATTGAGTGTGTCAGCACACAATGAGATCGAAACTAAGACGGCAGCCAGAAACATTTGACATCTCTGTTGAAGTGAATGAAGATGTGGAGACTTTATGGAAATCTCTTCAAATGTGTGTTTTAAAAGTTTTAAACTGTGTTTTACAAAGAAAACAACAACAGAGATGACTTTTTACCTTTCGTCCGTCGCTGGCGTGACAGTTGACATTGAGCGGCGTCAGCAGAGCCATCAGCTTCTCCTCATTACCGCTCCTGTTCAGACATCAGCATCATGTTGATGATTATCTAACAACAACCTTCATTACTGATTCATCTGACGCTTCTTTTCTCCATCAATCATGTTTATGTTTTGTTTTTATAATGTCTGAAAATAATGAAAACTGCTTCTCAGAGGTCAAGATGATATCTCCCAAAAACATCATGTATAGCAAAGAAAAACAACAAATCATTCATTTTGAAAAGCTGGAATCACTGAAGACAGATTTAATTTATTGATAAAATGCTTGCTGATCAATTGAACAACAGCTTCAGCTCTGATAACAGTGAGCCATTCAACAACAGTCTGAGAGGTATGTCTGTAAACAGTCTGATCAAATAGATTTCATTATAAATCTGTTTACTGTGTAGCTCAGATATGGAGTCATTCAGACAGTGACATATTCCGACCAGTTCTCATTAATTTTAGCGTGTGAACGTGGGTTTTTTTAAATGCTGGAAAACACACAAAAAATAGGCTATAGACTGCTTTCCAATTGCCAGTACATCACAGCTGTGTACACAGCTCTACAGCAGACAACTACGCCTTTCTGTGTGCACGTTTTTTTTTTGGTGTGTCAAGTTTAATGTCACTGACAAGCCATAAAACAGGTTAGTAAACAGTAGAATGCTGCATGGAGGCCTGTGAAAACTTAATGGTGGTTCAGTCTCTCTTTTGAACTCAGTGCAGACTAATTTGGATCATGTTGCTGACACTGACTGTATTTTGTGGTGGCACGTCATTGCATCTCGCAAGTAAAGGCGCTCAAATTAGTCCATTTGTCTGTGCATTGTTTTTCCATCAGTGCTGATTGGAGCTGAAGCTGATAAATACCTGTGACTACTGCAGAGTCATTTGACCTGGGTGTGCTCATTGTAACCTTTCCAATAACATACAAAAGCCAGATGTTAGTGGGTGTTAGCTTGTTTTTTTGTGCAGTGGGAAAGAGGCTATCGAGACGCTAAAGGCTGCCTTTGGCGTCAATATCACACACCAAGGGGTGTGACAAAGCATTGGTATTTATAACAGTATATATCTTTGTTTTTGAAACTTTAAATCATTTTTGTTAAATACTGACAGCTATTTGGGGAATTATGGGACAAAATAATAGTTACTTTTTTACTTACTGAAAGGCTTAATACATAGCTTAATGTCTACTTGATCTACTTTATCACTGTGACGGTTAAACAAATGACGTATTATCTTAAAGTTTTATTACATTTGGTCCTGAAATCCAACCTGAATCCAGCCTCCTGCTGAGATCAGGATAATCCTGATGTCTTGGATCAAAGCTATCCTAATCCTACCAAAACGTTCTGAACAAGACAAACTCAAGGTCTGATTCCAGCAAAACCAAGATCGGATTACATGATCTAATCCTATTTCAGAATCCTTTTTTTCCTCTGAACAACCCATTTTCAAGATTTGGAAATCAGATTACTTCTGAACAACTGGGCCCTGAGGACGAGAACGTGTGGGATAGAAAGTAAAACTACTGTACCTCGCACTCTCCAGAAGCTCATCTTTTCTGTATTCACCTGAAAAACAGTAAAAATTAGACAAAAAAATATGTCTTTATCGTCAGCATATTCATGTTACAGGTCTGTTCTTCTATCATAAGGAGGACCAGTGATTAAAGTCAGGACACGTTGTGCTCCTCACCTGTCAGAACTGCTTTGGCCGACGGTTCTGCCAGATCCAGAGCGGTCCGACCATCTGTGTTCCTGATGGTCGGCTCGGCACCATGCTGCAGCAACACTGAGCACACACGCACACACACACACACACGAAAGATGACCATTATGTAATAGATGGAACAAGCCTCCCCTTTAAGGAGAATAACTTATAATTGTTTCCTGTTTTTCTTTCTAATCTTTTCTACTTTTTTCATGTATTTTTCTATACAGCAGTTTTTTCATGATTAGTGTTTTTTTGGATGATTTGTGACATATTTTTGATGTAAGTTTTGATGTGTTGTATTCAGTATCCTTGTATAGTATTGCTTTTGTTGTTTTTTAATGAGAGTGGATTGACTCCATATCAAGTAGATCATAATCACATGAGAGATGAATGTGTCTGTGTCCTAATATTGTTTGTTTTGCTTTGTGATAGTGATTTCAAATTGGCTGACAAGAATCTTTGTTAGATCAATTTAAACTACTGGGAGCTTTAAATACAGTGTGCAGCTCATCACCCAACATACAAAACAAAAAAAGGGCGACTTTCTTAATGCTGTGATTGGGGTACTTATAGTTATCCCTTAAATCTGGTGACACATCTGGGGAACAGCAGGGAGTTGGAAAATTATAACACAAACTGTCTGTCACAGACTGTGTCAGTGATAAATTTAGAAAAAGAAAAACACTTATCGTTCTAGCAGAGGCCTTAATTAATGAGCGACACTTGACCCTGCTGCACACAGTGAATCCACAGAAACATTTTCTCATCATTTATTAGAGAAACCTTAGTCTAAGTGCACAAGCAACGACTGACGTCAACTCAACTCATTTAATTACAAGCTATATTTAAAGCTGGATATTCATCATTTATTCAATTCCCTTTGTCATGAATAAAAACTGAAAATACAGTGAGGGAGAAGAATCTCCTCAACCACTTTAATTTTGCTCATATGCTTTGTTTGTTCTGGGGTTTATTATCATATATAACTGTTCATTTCTTTTTGCATAACAGATAATTGAGCGACAGATTTATTACAGCCCTCTTAAGAAAAATTTAATTTCCTCGTCTGTGTATTTACCTTTGTGCTGCTGCAGTCTTTACATTAATGTGATATTCAGTTCAGACCAGACATTTTACAGTGTTACAAGAAACATGACAGCACCCTCTGGTGGACAAACCATGTAATGGTGACACTCGATACATCTGCAACAAGCTGATACCAGCCGATACATCGACCTGGATGATTCAGCTCTGCTTTAGCTCCAATTCATCAGCGTGTTGTTGTGACTTTCTTTGTAAAAATGACTGTGGCACTTTTTCTAACATGTGAGCTACATGTAAAATTCCCACGGTCACATCACACACCTTCCTCCTTTCAAAATAAATACTGCAGTAAAAAGAAGCTCAGCTGGTCCTGAGGAGAATCCACACAGAGACACTTCATCGAGGGAAGCTGCTGAGGTCACTGCGACCTCTGTCACTTTATACCCCGCCTCTCCGGTATGTGTCAGCTGTAATATCTTTTGTTTTAATTAATGCGAGCAGTGCAAGCTTTCCAGATGGTTTCCACTTTGTTGGATGGCCAGTTTTCAACCGCAGTGACACTTAAAAGGTGTGTTCCTGTCTTGAGTGCTGACTGTCTGCCATCAGTGTAGCTGTCTTGACTAAAGTACGGATTTGTTTAGTACCCAGCAGTAACGTCTGGCTGACATAACGTCATATGCAACAGTCAAGTTATGATTTACACTGGAGGGCTTTATGAAAATCCCAGACACCAGAGAAATGTTGGCATTGTACTTTTCTGGAAAACACAGATACCTTACGTTTGTATGTTATTAATAACTTTGTTAATGTATTATTTTCACGCACTTTGTGAACCACTCTGTAACCTTGGTTAGATAAGTGCTATACAAATACAGCTACAATAATTAACAACAATGTCAAGAGCTCAGAAAAACAGTGTGCAGGAAATAAAACATCAAAGTTACAAATCAGGCATTTAAAGGAAAAGCTTTCCTATAAAAATATGTTCAAGCAGTGATTTCAAAATGGTTAATGTGCTATCAAGCCTTATCTCCTCAGGCAGAGAACTCCAGAGTCTAGATGTCCTGAGGGCACAAGCCTTACCAGCCTTGACCTAGGGTCATCGAGTGAGGGGAGGCTTGACCATCTCAGGTCACAACTTGGAGAGAAGGGAGTCAGAAGCTTAGCTTTATAACTGAGGGCCAAACCATGTTAAGCCTTAAAAGTTATTATAAGAGTCTGAAAATCAACCCTGAAGTTAACTAGGGCTGCACCTTAAAGATCAGAGATTGAACTATCAGTCAGAGACCCCTCAGTCAACAGAGATTGCTTCAAGTCAAGCAGTTCTTTTTTTACTCAGTGTGCTTTGCAGTGTACATCTAAGGACATTTTGATCGCCTGATTTTGCCGCAGACTTTGCTTAGTGCTTTTGACTTTCACACTACTCTTTGGTACAGGAAGCTGAGGAGATGCAGGCAGCAGCACACAGGAAGAGACACTCTGCAGTGTAAGGCTCTGAGATAACATTATCTTCTCTCAGAAGTGGTGAATTTACAGCTCACAGATACTTAATACGACACACCCTCTGGCTATTCTTTGATATCTTGCATTGGAAAAAATGTTGTTGCACATTTTCGACCCGTTAAAGCAGTTAGCTTGTTTACTATGTTACATGAATGCTGCTTTCACACTGAACGTCCTGCTGAGCCAAATTCAAACTTTTAAACTTCATGTGGAAAAAAAGAAGAATAGTCGAGGAATTTGTATTAAACAGCTGAAACTGCTTCCAGATACGTTTAAACTTTATGTTTTACTGTGGCTAATATGTGGTTTGGTTAACCACTTGGTTATGGTTCAGGAAAGATCATGTTTGGGCTTATTATACCCTGTTTTGGTGGCACAATCACAACTGAAAAAGCCATTGATGTCCCTGTAAAAAACAGCTGCTCTTTTTGGCACTATCCCGACAGAAAATGCAGTGATGTCTTGTTAAAAAAATAAGTGCTTTTTGTGGCACTATCTCGCAGATTATTCCCGAACTAATTATCAGAGGTCTGAAGAAACAAAATAAGTTTCCTTCTGCTCTTTACTTCAGGACACTTGTAAGGTCCTGGTACTATGAGTGTGTGGAGGTGTTCATACAGTATGAGTGTGTTTGTACCTATACAAACGTCAATCTTGCCCTTGATCGCTGCCTCATGAAGCGGAGTGTAGTTCCAGTTGTCTCTGGCATTAGCGTCGGCCCCGTGGTGAAGCAACAGGCTCACCACCTACACAAAAACAGCAGCACCAAACTCAAAATGTGTTTGAAGTTCAAAGGAAAAATCCAATATTTTACAGGTGAAGGTCAGAGGTGTATTGCTGTACCTCAGCGTGCCCGAAGGAGCAGGCGTTGTGGAGGGATATCAGCCCTCCGTCATCCCTGGCGTGGACGTTGGCTCCATTCTGGAGGAGGAAGTCCACGACGTCTTTCCGACCAAAACCTGAGGAGACAAACAAAGTTAACTGGATAATTCTCAGAAGTCGCAAATCATTCATAAGCTCTGTAGTTTATTATTCATATACTGCCGGAGCCCTCAGACGTCTTTGTGTCTCGTTTTGTTCTATCACAATAAATTATTCAGTAAATTTACAGTAAAGCAGAGTGCTGCAGTAACGATCGAGGCTTTACAGGGAGGAAGCTCTTTCAGCATTAAACCATCATCATCAAGGTGGAGAAGCACTGAGGGCAAACATCAGGACTTCATTCATTTATTTAACTTCCTGAAATATGACTTTGGAAATAAAAATAGAACTAAAGGACATAATCACAAATGATCGTGACAGAGATCCTTATACTTCTTAGTCACAGACACGCCTTAATGTGTACTTTCATCCCTGTTAGCTATAAAAGATTTAAATGATATTTGTCTTGTCATTGATAGGAAAAACCAGAATTACTGCCTCGTGGTTGAATGCCTCAGCAAATCAGTCCAGTTGCAGTTACTGTTTACCACCAACAGTCACCAATTCAGTATCTGAATCCCCTTCTGTTCCTGAGATACAACGTTGAATAATGGCCAGAAACATGTTTTTGCAAAACATTATGATGTCACAGTAAAGTTGACCTTTGACCTTTTGGATATAAAATGATTTATCACTTCAACATTTTATCCTATTAGACGTTTGTGTGAGATTTTTTTTTTTCATAATTAGCATATGAATTCTATAAATTCTGTAATACTGTGAAACCGCAACATTTTCTGAGATGGTTACTGTACTGTGAAAATCTCATACTGTTGCAACCCTAGTACCAAATTTGTGGAAATTCCCTCAAGCTGTTCTTGAGATATCATGTTGACACCTTTGACCTATGACCATCAAACTCTAACCAGTTAATCATTGAGTCCACGTGGACATTTGTGAAGGACATTTTGAAGGAATGCCCTCAAGGTATTCTTGAGATATCGTGTTCCTGAGAATGTGACGGACAAAGAGCCCAAAAGAATAATGCCTCTGGTCACAGCTATCCCCAGCACAAAGGTATATGAAGACTTTTTCATACATTTATTACCTTTACATTTTTCCAAAATTTGAAATAATGCAAAGTGCATTCGGAGAGGAGTTCTGACAGAAAGAGTAGGAGGTCGTCAGCGTATAACTGGAGCTTTTGTTCTTATCCAGATGACAGATGGCTTTTATTCTGGATATTTTCAGATGTCCAAACCTTACATGTATGAAACAGTAAACACAGAAGTGCAAAGCACATGTAGTAAAAGATTTCTAGGACATCGTCGGTGTGTCTCACCTGCAGCAAAGTGCAGCGGTGTGGACTTCCTCCCTGCTGTGTCCCGGCTGTTCACGTTCTCGGCTGTCACCAGTTTACGAACTCGCTCCAGGTCTCCGCTCCGGCAGGCCTCGAACAGCTCCCTCTTGGCTTCCCCTGACCCCCCGCCAGGCTCCACAACCTCTGCCACCACGGGCCCCGGGGACACCGCTCCGCCAGCGAGGCCAGACACACCCGAACACCTCCGGCCTGAAGACATGGCCGGTGGTGAACGGCCTCGTCCCAGTTTCAGACTGCCCGTTCTGGAGAATTTGGAGTGTGAGCAGCAGGCGGCAGAACCCCAGAACCCTGCAGCCACAGAGGCCATGCAGGACGACGAGCTCCGCTACCCTGCAGGGAGACAGGAAACACTTAAATGTTAAAGGGATAGTTCGACAAATTTTGACAAACACACCTTGCTGAGAATAAGATGTTCAGACTGATGCCACTCTCATGTCTGTGCAGACAATATAAAGCTAATGCGGGGAGATGGTTAGCTTAGCATAGCATAAAGACAGGAAACGGACAGAGCTGGTTCTGTCGCCACCAAGAGGCTGCCAGGAAAACTGCTGTATAACCTCCCTAAAACTGCAACTTGTTGTTTTAACATTTTGATTTTGTGTAAATTAAACATGCTAATTTGTGAGCTTTAACCCCAGTTAAGACTTATAATTTGTGACGAGACGAGTTCATATTTGTATCTACTTGCAATTTGTTGGTCTTCAATGTTCTGAAAACCTGCCAGTTCACACCAATACAGATATGAGATGGTGTATCATCTCCATCAACAACTCTCTGTACTTTCTAATTTCCAATTGTCTGTGTCAAGAAGGAAAAGCTTCATTACATCATACACTGTTCTGATGAGGTGCAGTGGATTCTGGTAGTTGTAGGTTTTTTACCTCTCGAGTGAAAGCAAATACTACAGCCCTTCTCCACTGTTCTCTGGTAATTTAGCACCAACTTCAAAAGTATGTGTGTCTTTCTACTGCTAGGACAGTCAAATTTCACGAAAACAGTTTTCTTTAACAAGCTTTTTCAGTGTTTTCACCGGTTAAATCACCACATAGGATTCTTTTGGAGAGAAAGAGACCTCTGTGGATAATTTGGCTCCTGGTAAAAACCTCCTGAGTGTCTGGATTTTAAGTTATTAGAGAAGAAGTTGAGCACAAACTACCATGTTGAGGGCAAGCCATCCATCTTTGACATGCCAAACAGTGTCCCAGAAATACTACTTAGTAAAGTGAAATTGCTTTTGTCAGTGTTTTTACTGGTTTAAATCACCTGATCTGTTTGTTTTGGAGAGGAGGAGACCCCATTGGATAATTTGGCTCACGGTGAAAACCTCCTAAACAATTAATACTACGGAAATTCTGACCAGAAGTTTCAGCTCCTTGCAATGTGCAATCCTCACTGCTAGATGCCATCTGATTGTATTTCAGTCTTTAGTAGCACTAATGACATTTGTTTATCAAGTACTGTGAAAGCAGCACACTTTTATTATGTGTTCATGAAAGTGTACTCAGTATACTTAAATTAAGTGTACATTAGTATACGTTTTAAATTAGGTGTATAAATGAGCATTTATAGCTTGAAACAGGTCATCAAACCAGAGTCCAGAACAATCAAAGTTCATTTTACAAAAATACAAGTTTTTATAACTAAATATGACATTTTAATAAACAATGCACATTATTATAGAAATAGGTAATGTTCTATATGAACAATCTTGGCCTGCAAAGTCATTGTAGTCCAATTTTGTAAAGTAAAAAGTACCATTTCCCCCCTTTAAATGTGGTAGAGATGCCAGTATAAAGTAGTATAAAATAAAAAGTGAGGTGTGAGTTAGTGAGTGTGTTCACTTCACTGACATTATTGATATTTTATAGATGTGAAGATACCATGATAGGGTGCAATAGGCTGAATCTGTGTAGTGAACAGGTGTAGAATATCACATCAGGTTATATAATGACACTATACGCCCCTGTAGGAATATTACAGGAGTATTATGTGAATATGCTGTGGTTTTTAGATGAATATGGATCATATAGGTGCTATAATGTTAAATATAACACAGCATTACATTATAGGAGTGTTACTGTGATATTCTTGGAGCGCTGTGATTGCAGAGCAGATAAGGAAAATACTGGAATTTAAATACAGGCAGAACAAATATATTAAAAATCCCTTAAATATTATGATGATACGACAGAAAATCTGCAGTAATGTTAAATGAAATGTTCCATTTAAAGATGATGATAACAATAAAAGGCGGAATAAAAACAAAAGGCCTGATGTAAACTCACTGTGGAGCACCGCAGACACGCCGGGAGACCCTGCAGCGCTCTTCAGGGATATCACAGGAATATTATGGGAATATTATCTCCCTTTATTGGCCGTCGCTGCGTTAAATCATCCCCGGCAGACAGGCGGACACGCTCCGGTCCTCCATCACCCTCCTCCTCCGCCTCCAGGAGCGGCTCGTCGCGGAGGAAGGAGAGAAGGAGAGGCTGAGAAGAGAAGACGGGAACACGGATGTTAAAACACGGAGAGATGAGATGATGAACCTGCTGACGGAGGGAGGGAGGGCTCACGCGCGGAACAGCCACCCCTCCCCGCCACAACAAGCACAAAGGGAGGCTTCATTTGTTCACCTGGATCCGCCCGGGCGGGTGGAGCTGCTGCTCCTCTTCTCTGATAGAAAACACTGAATATGAAAAATTTGATATCATCAGTGGTGGAGTTAAATACCCATATTTATTCAAGTACAGCATACTACTTAAATGCAATTTTAAGGTACTTTTCAGAAAATACTTGATTAATCCCCAGGGGAAGATTGGATAACATTACAGTTGCTCTTTTAGGCAAAACCAAACAAACAACAACAACAACAAAAAACTTAAGAAAATTATTAAAAAACTAGAAAATATAAAAATTTATGTGCGTACAAATAAGGCAATTTGCAGTTTGCTTTTATAGGCAGTAAAAAACATAAGGAAATTATAAGAAAAATATAACAGATAAGAAGTGCGTAAAAATATAGGCAGTTTGCGGCAATATAGAGAATATATTAAAAATTAAAAATATGTAAAAATGTGTGCATCATACTGTAATATCTAACCACAGTGTAAAAAAAAAAAAATGCTGAGAAGTGTGTTTAATATAAATTTAAGAACAGTATAAAGCAGAAGTAAATGAGAATATGTTTTAAAATGTCCAGTATAAACAGTTTTATTGCAAAAGTAATGCACAGTTGAATAATCACATTAATTATTGTAAAGTCAGTAAATTGAGTATGCCCATTTTAAAAAAAAGTCCTGAGTTAACCCTAATGTCCTCTTTAACAGCTCAAACAGACCTAAAATTGATAATCGATGCTTTATTGAATAAGAAATGCTCAAAACATGATTTTGAACTGATGACGTCTTCCCCGAAAATGTCAAATTATTTCTATTATTGGTCCAAGAGCTGTAAAAGCAGGTTAAATATAAAAGAATAAATGATCATCATCTGCTCTGTGGGAAGTTAGATAGGTCTATCTGAGGTCGAATTGACCCCAATCATTAGTCATATTTATTTATCTGAATGAGCCTTTTTCAAACAAAAAAAAAATGTTCTTGTGTATATTTGATCAGTTTGAGGCAACATGTTTTTAGCTTTCACCTCAACAGGCTACTTCCCTACACATTAGGTCTAATAAGGCCAGAAGAAAAAAAATGTTGGTTAATATTGCAATAAGTATTATCATCTGTGGGATCCCAGACAAAGAGGGAATAAACCTAATGTCAACAAAGAGGGTAAACAACCAATGTTTAGATAAAATGTGATTTTTATTTTGGGCTGATAAACAAAGTCATGTTAGTAAAACTCAGAAATATGGAATATAGTCACCCTAATTTGGGTGAAGTGATTTTTTTCTGGCTGTTTTTGGATGTATAAGTGTCCCATTTGCTTTGAAAGTTAAGCCCCGCCCCACCGTGTGATGTGATGGAGAAATCGAGCGCACCCTGGTTGGTGGGCTCTGCAGACGGCACTCCTGTCGTGCGGCAGGGAGCGCTGTGTTCTGCGCATGTTTGCGGTGTGTGAGCAGATCTTCACACACAAATACTAATGAGCAAAGGCAACCTGCACTGGACCTGAACGCACCACAGACATTCTGATGCTGCATTCAGGTGCTTGTGTCCTTGTGTTTAATTTTACTCATTTATTTCAATTTAGGAAGTGCTCTGTCTTCAACATATTTCTGAGTTGTTGTTTTTTAAATTTTATTTTCTGTTAATTAGTGTAACAGTGAGGCCTCCTTTTCTTAGTGAGGTTTTCCTTAAGTTTCCAGAGATTTGGAGAGGGACAGACAGTTTGGTTGGTGACATATTTTTAAGATGACATAAATTATTGCTAGTCAGAAAAGATCGAGACATTCCTTTGCTTATATTATCTCCATAGGGCCATGTGTCTCCCTGAAGTTTCTAATGTAACTTAGGGCAGCACTATGGTCTGTTTTCAGTGATTTAGGACTTGACTGATCCCCAGAACAAGAAAAAGGGGACTCACACCTGGCAGTGCAGGTGTCTGATAGGCTCGTCATCTTCGGTCTCATCGCAAAAAATGTGTAGCTACTTCAGTTTTCTTTGAGACCAGAAGGACTTCGCCTCAATTTGCATCTCTTTGCCTTATTCATAATAATAATTATGATACATTTAATTTATGGAGTGCTTTTCGTAATACTCAGACACTTTACATTAATTAGAAACTATCATAAAACAGATTAAATTAAAATTCACACAACATTATTCACACATTAAAAGCTAGAGTGATTTGAACCAGGAGAGGTCGTCTGTTTGGGGACAAAGTTCCGCAGAGAGGGGGCGGCTACGGAGAAAGCTCTGTCACCCCAGGTCCAGTGGGGTGACAGAGGAGCAGAGACTGTGGGAAGGAGCGTGGTGATGGATCCGGTCGGTGAGGTAGGAAGGGGCCTGGTTATTGAGGGCTTTATGAGTAAGGAGAAGGACTCTGTATTGGATGCGTTGTGGGACAGGGAGACAGAGGAGGCTATGAAGGACAGGGGTGATGTGATTGTGGAAGTGGGAATGGGTGAGCAGATGGGCAGCAGAGTTCTGGATGTACTGGAGTTTATTTAGGACTTTGGAAGATGTACCATGAGTACTGATCTCTGTTTTGTGGTGGATACTGAGAGGGCTGGGCAGAGTGTGGCAAATCTCGGTGTTTTGACAGTATGGCTGTTGTCTATCTCCCCAGGATGAGTGGAGGGCCATACAGAGGGGCATTCATCTTTACATTTAGTTTGTAATCCAAGCTTTTGCTTTTTATTGGGCCAGCCACAGTTACAGTCATCAATTCTGGATGTGATGAAGGCACAGATGAGAGTTTTGGTCGCAGAAAGGGAAAGCAATGGGCAGAGATGAGCTATATTTTTTAGGTGGAAGAAGGCAGTACTGGTGATTTGATTGACATGTTTTTCAAAGGAGAGGTTGCTGTTGAAAATAACTCCCGAGGTTACGGATGTGTGGGGAGGAATGTAGAATGGAGTCATCAGTGGTGAGGATTTGGGACCGATGACGATCATGATAGATACAGTTCAGTTTGAGAAAGTTGGCTTGCATCCAGGATTTGATTTCACCGAGGCAGGTGGACAGAGTGGCATTTCAGTGGTGATGGATTTAGTGGAGATGTAGAGGTGAATGTCATCAGCATAGCAGTGTAGGTTGAGACCATGGCTGGGAATGATGTTGCCAAGGGGGAGCATGAGGAGGATGAATATGAGAGGACCAAGCACCAAACCCTGGGGGACTCCTTGGGACAGAGGAGAATCACAAATATATCCTTCCATTGCTTCTTGAAGCAGCACCTGGCTTAATGAAACCAGTGTGGCCATGTTTCTTTATGTCAGGCATGTCAGACTTAGCAGTAATTAAGGGGGGCAGGACTTTGGCAGTCATGACCTGATGTGGTGTGGTGCCAAGTTTACAGAGAAAGGAACACGTAGTTGGTATCATGACAAATCAAGAATGCTGGGTAAACAGGCTCAGAGAACTCGCTGGAGAAGGTGTAGATGTGACTGAGTGTGTCAGATGAGACCTTATAGTAGGACAGAGTGCCAGCAGGCCAGTCCAGATACACTCCCAGTCTGGTGCAGCCAGTAGCTGGAAAAGGGAAAGAGTGGCGCATGTTAGCATGCTCTGCATAGAGAGTGGCTTTTGGAGACAGTGGGGACCATCTGTGGCCGAAACACCAGGACATGACGTTCCATCCAAGCCTGCACCAGTCACCTTTTCCTTTCCTGAACAGTCCTTTGTAGCAAACACCCACAGCAACATCTTCATGGTTGCCAGCACTCCACTCCACCTCCCAGTAACCGCGCCCAGTCAGACCCTCCCTGCACAGAACCTGAGAGAGCTTTTTGAATCTCTGTGGGAGGTCAGGGTACGACTGTGGTGCTCCATGTGTTGCCTTCTTGTTTCCCTCAGACAGAATGAGGTTGTTGTTTGCAGTGTTTGGGTCCAGGGTGAGATCACAGGCATCTGATGAGAGAATGAGACGTCATGATTACAATTTACAGTAACATTTGTTGATTATTGTGAACATATTTCATAGTTTTTCAAATCTGCTACACATTGTTCAAGAGTTTCAGTCTTTTTCACAATCAATTTCCAGTTTTTGTAACTTTCATAGGTGTGCATGGAAACACTGTTTTGGGGGACACTAATGGGCAATGGGATTGGCACCAATGACTTAAATGTTCTGTATTTGACATTCAGAACATTAAAGGAATACTTTACCTGCAAAATCTGAATGTCAGTCACTCCTGGTGAGTTCCCTTGAATTTGTAAAGAAACCATTGTTTTTTTGGAATGCTTATATAATGCGTTCATATATCCATTACAAGTGGTTACTGTTGATAACAGCATGGTCATAAAAGCTTAATGCCCATCCTCCGGTTCTCTCCCAGGTTAACATCATTAGCTCTGTCAGCACTGTTGCTGTTGTTCACAGTGTAAGCTACTAGCTGTCAGCTCAGCTACCTCGATGTTTAGAACTCTGCATAGACAATCCCAGCTCAGACTCTGGATCATAAGGGGTTACAGAAGCCAAAGAGGCGTGACAACCCTGACGTGTCACAACAGTGTTGACCTCTCGTGTGACAGACAACATATGTGTCGGGCAGCGCTTTCTAGACAGCAACAACTGATCTCGTCCTCTGCTCAGGGGGTAAGGAGCTCCTAAACATCATTGTCTCCCCAGTTTGTGGACAGTTTCTATTGCTGTTTCACTGGTTGGCCACATACATAACACGTCATCATAATGTCACCCCTGTCCCGCCCTGCCAGCTGTCCCTTTAACACAGACATCAATTCGGCGCTTCTACTACCTCCGCTGCTGCCTGATAGTCCTAACAACCCTGTCTCACTATTATGCGATCCTACCCTTTATACAGAGGGTGAGGTGGAATAATGGCACTTGCATGAACCTAAATGAATCAAGAGTATTATCAAGAGTCTGTGAGGAATAAAGATTATGGCCAATTAAGGTTTACAAAGGAGTGTAATTTGTTGTCGATTGTCAGACAGGAAAAATGAAGTACTTACACCAGAGTAAATCTGTTCTGTTTGTTACATTTTCCACATCAGTGACATCAGGCTTTGAGAAGTCTTCAGTGACCAGAATGCCGTTCTTGTAATGGTAGATGGTTGCCCCTTTGTACTTCTCATTTGCAATGGCCGCTACAAGGAAACAGAATCTGCTGCTGTTTTTCAGTGCTTTCGCAAGATCATGGAAGGCTTTGGCTTTATGTCTTATTGTGGTTATCACTTCTTCTGCGAAGTACCACTGGTCTTTTGCAGGTGTTGTGGCTCCCGAGGTGCCTTCTAACTTAAATAGATCCACGTAGTGAGCTAGTTCCTGAAGGTAGGGGTCAGTAGTTTCCAGGGAGGTGAAAACAAAGCACAAAACATTCTCTACACCTGGAGCAAGAACCTGTCTGTCTAGCTCTGACTGATTTGGGACAATCTTTGTTCCCTCCATCATCTCTACACAGGACCTGATGATGTTGAATTCTCTCTCTTTATCATCCGTCCACTTGGTTAATTTCTCATGACTGAACAGTGTCTTGTTTCCGTCCTCAAAGACTTTTTCTAATTCACTCTCGTCTTCTTCACCTGTCCTGATCAAGGGAAGTTTCTTTGCCATGGTCAGTTTGAGTGCAGATCTTAAATGGACACAGAGTTTCTGGAAACTGCTCAGCTTTTCATGAATTTGTGGGAAATCTTTCACGACTTTGTCCTCCAGAAAGTCGTTGCATCCTATTTCTAGATCATGCAGGTTCTCCAGAGCTTCTTGAGCTTTTCTCACCAGTCCAACGCTGATCCCACTCGTTAGCTCAGCAGCTTTTAAATACAAATTCTTCAGTGGCATCATCCAGACCTTCACTGGAACACTGTACTTTCCATTTTCTCCCAGTAGTTTTGGAAGTTGTACATAGGTCTTCACTGCATCTTCAAATCTTGTAGGGTTGCTTTCAAGAATGAAGTCTCCGTAGAATTTGCAGGAGAATTTCTCAGTTAGCGCTTTTTCCTCATCACTCAGCTTCATCTCTACTTTCCCATCAACACTACATGAGGGGATCTTTTTTACCACAGCTTCCATGCTGCACTGGATGTCTTTAACGCTGCTGGCATCTATCTTCTCACTGTGAAACACAAAGAAAGCGTTTGCCCCGTAAAGGATGCCGGTGACTACATGTGTTGCAAAGCCCTTCTCAAGAACATCCATCTGTTGGGGGTTCATGGTTGCAAGATGAGTCATTGACAACTGTTTGAAGTTAGTGATAGCTTTGTACTGACACGTCACTCTGCTCTGATTCTTGAATTTCTTCTTATCATTTAGATACTTAGCAGATCCCTCAGCTTTAATCAGCCCACAGAGGAAACTGCCTTTCAGGGAAGCATCAACATCCAGCTGAGAGGACTTGTCTTTGATACAATCAGATGTTGTTATCTCAAATTCACTACTGTGCTGAGAGCTTGTAACTGTGTTCTTCTGCAGAGTAGTCTCATCCCACAATGTGAAACCTAAAGACAAAGAACATGTGTCAAAGCAAGCAAAATTATATAATGTTACATTTTGTTTGTGTATTTTGTAAATATTCACTTATGTATAGAGCTAACATGGATCTTTCAAAATATATATGTAAAATGAATATAAAAGACATAAAATACATAAAACTAAGTTAAAACAATTTCAATGATAAAAGAATCAGTAAAAAATATTTTTATTTGTCTGATTCAGGTGATCTGTATTGACAATTTCAAAACAACTTCCATTGGGATAAATATGGGGGTACCACAAGGTTCTGTGCTGGGTCCTTTACTATTTACGCTCTGCATAAAAAATTCAAGCCCATAGACTTATATGTTTATGAAATACACTTTTATGCGGATGACAGCCTTGTATGCATTAGGCTACTATTCAACTTAAGATATATCAAGATTACAATCTACCGTCCTCAGACTATATTCAGTTAACGTTCTTCAGACATCTTTACATAATCTTTGCAAAGTACAATAAAAAAGACACAAAAGAAATGAGGAAATGAAAATGAATTTCCCCCCGTTGACAGCATTATGAAATCATTACATCTGTGAAACAACATATTAAAAGTATAATATTTATAAGTAAATGGACAAAAGCAGAAGCATCATTCCAGCTTGACTTCTTGTTTTTATGGTACCAAATCATTGTGTAAAATATTTTCACAGACAAAGTTTCTTTTTAGTGAACCAGCTGCAAAAAAAAAATCACAGGTACCAAATGAGCTCTGGTTCTTCAACCTGTTTTGTTCAGGACTCTTGGTGCTAGAACTATTATAATGAAGGATGAGTCATCAACAGACAGTGTTGCATGATGCAAAATGGATGTAATGGGTAGTAGTAAGTGGCGGGTCACACTGATTACAGGCAAGCTTTTTTCTATTAAAACAGATATTTGTTTTTATCAAAATAACTGGCACAGAACAACCATGCAAGACTCCATCCTCTCTTTCCAACCTGTAGAATATGACATGTCCATTGATGTCACAGTTTACTGTTAAGGTCAAGGAAAACCTGCTATTTTTTAGTTCCAGCTGGAAACCTACTTTCAGGTTCCAAACCCATTTAATTTTTGGTTAAAATGCTCTGAATGGTTCAAAAGTATGTGTGGGAACAGGAATGGACTGTTTCATGTTGTGGGAAAGGGATGAATTCTGGATGGAGGAAAAGTGTGTAAAGCTCAAGACTTTGACACCAGAGCACTTTGGTTAAGGTAACTCAAAATTTGCAGTGTTCTTTAAATAATAAACACCAAAGTCACACTTTGTTTGTATCAAACCAAACCACAGTCTTTCTCTACCCTTAACCAAGTGCTGCAAGTGCCTTCACCATCAAAATTTTAACAACGCTATAGCCATTGCAAGACGATATTGTATTGCAAGACAGGATAGTTTGGTGGAAAAGAAACAAAATGTTCTCAATGATATGTTCCATTTTTTTTAACATGCCAGATATGTTCAACATTTGTTCAGTATCTCCACAATGAACTTAATCTAGTTGGTATTGCGTTTCCTTCAAAACATATTTGCTGTTGCAAATCAGGTGTTCAAGGCGTTAGGGTTGCCTGAGGTTGAGTCACCACACCCAGCATCACTGTTGGATATGGTGACTCACAGACAGATAGATACTTGTGAAAGTAATTCATTTATTTTCCCATTTTCCCTGTCAACATTTACCTGGGATAAGTTCATCTTTCCGGCCATCATACAGCATTCCTAAGGTAAATGGTTGGCCCAGGGCAGCCACCGCCATGTCATCTGGGGATGAGTCTTCTCACTGTTGGTAAAAATTTAACAACTTATGTCAATATACAACGATACAGCCTCCAAACTTTATCCAGGTATCGGAAATGAGTGTCACATTGTGAGAAACAACTGCCAGAACACGTTGGTTTTGAAAGTATTTTCCAGTCCAAAGTATACAGATGAAAAAAAAAATCAGATGTAAGATAGGCATCTTTTTATTTAACAACAAGAAATTTACTCTGAGAAGTTTAACAAAATCTCAGCTCCCCTCCCCAACACTGAAACCACCCACCATGACACCATGACTAATGAATAAAAGTAAGTTTTGAGCCTGAACTGAAACGAGTCGGTGGATGGATTGGATCTGATCGAAAGGGGATGCTGTTCCAGTTTAGGGGCAGATACAGCAAAGGCACACTCACCTCTGAGCTTGAATCTGGAGCTTGGAACAGCCAGGAGCCCCCCAGCTGACCTGAGGGACATTGGGGTAGAATCAAGGATTATGTAGTCTGCGATGTAGGACGGGCCAGACCATTAAGGGCTTTTTAGCCAAAGAGGAGGACCTTAAATTCAATTCTGAACTGAACAGGCAGCCAGTGGAGAAAGGCTAAAGCAGGTTTGATATGGTCTCTCTTCCCAGTACCTCAGAGGAGCCTGGCAGTGGTGTTCTGAACCAGCAGGAGGACTGACGAATGCCGGGGGGATGATGCAGGAGCTAGGTGACCATGAGCCCAGGTGAACCTCCTCTTGCTGATTGCCTCCACTCTGCTTGGACTTCTTCCCAAGAGAAGAAACAAAAGAGACAAAGCAAACCAAGCCAGGCTGAATAAGACAACAGTAGATCTACATTAGGTCAGGACCATTAAGAGAGAAACTGATAACTCCCCTGCAGTATTCCTGTCTGTCTGTGTTCATGTGATCTGAGGCTGCCTTCACATCCTCATAATATCACTGCTGAGGCATCAGCATGTTGTCAAACTGGTTCAACATGTGAGAAAGCAGAGAGGGAAAGGATTAGCTGGTGTAGTTAATGATCTGTCCACTAGATGGTGCACGTTATCCACCAACTCAGGAGCAGAGGATCACGTATATGTGCAGTGTAGTACAAAACAGAAGATAGTACAGCCATAGATTTTACTTTGTTTCGATTACAACTTGACATTCAGGTTTTTTTCAGATAACTGCACTTTGTTGTTGGCTTCTTTGAACATTTTCCCTGTTTAATATCTGATATTTGATTTCATATATGATGAATGAAGAACCCTTTTCAATTGATTTATAATTTGCAAAATTGTAAGATAGAGTTGATTTTTCAAAATGTCCTCAGCATGAGTGGAACTTTTAGGGGCAAATTAAGAGTTGATGAGGATCAGTAGATGCATTGAATTAAAATTCACATCTGTAATTTGTGTAAACACTCACATCAGAGTTAAGAAATTATGTTATGTTATTAAGGACAAAGCTGGCAAAATAAATAGCATGGAAAATTATAGGCCTATTGCCTTAGCAAGCACTCTATCTACAGTGCTGGAAAGAATCCCCTTGAACAGATTGGAAAAATACATCTCTACCACTGATGACCAGTTTGGTTTCAAATGTAAACGTGTATTTTTGCTTTGAAGAAAATTTTAGATTGATATAATCATCAAAACTCTCTCAGGCTCTCAGTCGCATTAATCATGAGAAAGTATTCAATAAATTGCATGGTAGAGGGATCCCTACATGGATAATGGGAATTCTTGTTTACTGGTATGCTCATCAGTCTCTGCAGGTTAGATGGGGTGCTCTGTATCGGAACCATTGCATGTTAGTAACGGGGTTTAACAGGACGACTTTTCCCAACAGTTCAATTCATGAAACAAGGGTGTATGGTCGGCAATATTTTGAGAAATCATCTTACGTATGCAGATGATTTGGTAATTAAATTAACAAGATATGCCCAAACTATGGTGAAGACTGTGACGCCAAATATAATGTCAATAAGAGCAACGTTATGATTGTTAGAAGCAACAAGGACACATGTTTTGTTCCTGGTCTAGAGGAACCTCCCCACTCTTCCCACTCCCAAGGAAGGCCAGTTACAGTATTTTAAAAGACAAAGAAAGCTGTTTATTTGTCTTCAGAGTTGAGCAGTGCCCAAAACAACTAACAAAAATATGCCAATGGACCTTGCAAAAACAAATGTGAAACAAAAGATACATTTCTTACCTAAACTTCTACCATTTAAAACAAGAGAAAAGAACAAGGCAATGCCAAACTAAAAGGGCTTCTCACTACTTCTAACACTGCCTAAAGTGCTCTATTTACAGTGCTCAACAAAAGAATACAAGAAAACCCACTAATAACTCTAAAAAGTAAACTGTTAAACAAAACTCAACTTGCTTACTCAAAACTGACCAAGTTGTATGCACAAGCAAATATGCTAGCTCACAAATATGCTCGCTCGCATATTCAGCCTTTGTTCAGTTAATGTGAAGATCGTGTTTCTTAAAGCATCTTGTACCCTACTGTAAACTGCCTACTGGTGGTGCTCCTACAGGAAGAGCAACATGCAAAGACTTAATGTGGTCTGTAATGATGGAATGAGATGATGATGGTGCAGTGCTGGCCAAATGTCCCAGAAAATGGTATCATCAAGGACTTCGCCAACCCTGAGCTGGAGCACGGTGCCTCTCTGAAGTCGTCAAAATCCAATGCATGAGCAGTGACTTGCAGCGTCAGAAACCAACAAAAAAGGCGTCCTTTAGTGTCGGCATGATACCAGGCCGGTTGCCATTATAGTGTAATGGCGCCCGGTGGCATCAGGGGGAAATGCAACAGGACAAGGATGAAAGTTAAGGCGGCGAAAGTCTGTGTGGGGCGGGAGGGAGGGGTGGTGGATGGGTCCAAAAAATACCGACTTTCACTTGAGAGAGCAGTGTTTGTGTTCTGTAAGATTCTAAAGCCAAACCCTGTTCTTCTTTCCTAAACCCAACCATTTCCTTTGTTGCCTAAACCCAGCCAAGTGTTTTTGTTGTTGAAGGAAAAAAAATGTTAATTTGCGGTGTTGTACCGACATTGAAAGAAACTGTATGTAAATGCTAAATTTCCTGTGTAGACGGAAGTGTATCTTGAAAGATGAGAACTTGACTTAGTGCCCCAGAACGCCAACAACCAACACATCCAGGGTACCTTGCACATTGTCGACGTGGAAAGTCCATGACCAAAACGTCAATATGTGAAGAGGTCAGGGTGAGGATGTGTTGTGAGTTGAGCTCAGTAAGGTTTTCATCCAGACTATGGGGCCACTGGCTCACCAGCCTGTCTGTGCGGGCAGTTTATTGAAATTTGTCTTTTTATATGAACTTGCATAATGTAGTGTTGGGTATTTCTTGTCTTTTTAAGATATATATTGCATTTATAATATTGTATTTTTGTCCATAGATGATTGTTTATGTTGTTTATGTGGATGCTATGGACCTTTTTCTGTGTCCTTAATTAAGTAAAGTTAAAAGTATAATAATTAAAAAAAAATTAAGGATCATGGATGTACACAAAGCTTTAACAGCATCAGAAAACAAAAACAGAACAGATATAACTCTGTAAAATATACACAAGTCAAGGACAGGATGAGACACTTTTTCTCAGCGCTGCTTGGAGCAGTCATTATTTTAGGAGTAGCTCATTCCATGTCTTCACTCCCTCTATCAGCCCTCATGGACTTCAGTTCCTGCTGTGTGGTGGACTGAGTCCCTGATGAGGACGCCGTGTTCTCGTTGTCGCCTGCGTCCTTTCTGCAGAGCAGTGCGCGGGGCAGGGAGCTGCAGAGGGCCTTCCTGAACATGGAGCTGGAGAAGACATAGACGATGGGGTCCAGGGCCGAGTTCAGGAAGTTCAGCCCCAGAGACACGATGGTGAGCTGGGTGAAGGTGTAGAAGGTGGCGCAGTCTGACGGGAAGAACGAGCGGTTGACCCACAATCCGATGGTCGTCACTGTGGTGGGTAAGAAGCACACCATGAACACTGCGACGATGGCAATGCACACTCGCATTGCCTTTCGCACTTTGTCTGGTTTCCCTATCTGTCGCTCCCTCAGGAAGCTGGAGATCCGGATGGAGCAGAAGAGCAGCATGGCCATCGGGATGAAGAACTCCAGCACCGTCAGGATTCGGTGCATGCCGACCAGGATGATGATGGCCCGCGATGCCTCTTTGTAAGAGGTGAAGAAGAAGCACTGGGTTTTGTCGCCGCTGCCCTTGATGTGGTTGTAAGCCAGCATGGGCACCCGAGGGCTGATCACCAGCAGCCAGACAAACAGTGACACAAACGCAGCCTGACGTTTAGTCATACGGTTGAACCGGTGGTGAGGGTGGACCACCTGGAGGAAGAGCACAGTGATGGTCCATCATTTCACATCAGTGAAAACAAAAATGTGTCAAAGAGCTGATGTTATATCGTCACATGATTGAATGAGTCACAGTGAAACCCATCCTCATACAACGGTTTGTATGATATCCCACGAAATAGCCCTCCACATATGACGTTCCATAACGTAAGTGGTGAGGTTTAGGAAAAGTAGTGGGTGTTTTTCACAAAATAGCATTGTAAGTCCTGCGTGTGATTTATCCCAGCTTCTTATAAGCAGAGGAAAACTCCGTTAGTTGCTAAGCTAATTTATACAATGTAAAATGCCACAGATTTGTGCTAAAAAAAAACATGTTTAGCATATGACAGTTGTTTTGTTAGTGAACCTTGTGAGCTGTAATGGAGCTGCATTTTGAAACGTTACCTTTGATAAGTGTTGCTGTTGTCCCTGGCCTCATATAGGCAGAGGAGAACTCCGCTAGCTACTATGCTAATTTATATTTGTTTTGTCTTTGAGTCCTGCGAGTTAAAATGGAGCTGCTTTGTTGACTAGTATTTAATACTGTAGCTATTAAGCCATGTTTAATGTGTGTTTTAAATCACTCAAACTTTACAACACGTCACAGAAACCCCACCGCCATCTATTGTTTTGGAACACTACGTACAACTCTGGAGGTCACTTGCGTAGGCCACAGCATAGTCTCTGCGTAGAGCTGGCTCATCATAACATGGGATATGTATGAATTTTGGTGTATTACTTTTGATAAGTGAGAACAGCTTCCACAGTGCTGCTGTGTTTATAAACCAGCTTCTGTTCCAGCAGCCTGAATGTTCTCATACAGGGTTTATTTAAATTAGCAAAGATAAGAGTATCAGCTACTGTACTGGATTAAATATGATGACTTTATTTTTACAGAGGAAAAAAATAATATTTTAAAGTCTCCTGGGAGACTCCTGGGAAAGTGAAGCAGACTTTGGCTTTTTATTTTTTAAATCTCTCAGCTGAACATCAGTGGATAGATGACTCCGCGCACGAAGCTTTAACTGAACGTGAATAAACTTCACTGCAGGCTGTTGTTTGAGACAAACAAACAGCAACACCGGCTGTGATTTAATGAGTTATTGCTGTGTTTCCAGCATGTTTTTAGGCACAAAATGTGGGTGTATTTTAGTGACCTGTCGCTGTTTTTCCACCAGGGATAGTGGCAAGAAAAGCAGTTTTTTTACCAAGACATTGGTGCTTTTTCAGGTGGGTTCTGTCTCCAAAACCAGGTAATTTAAGCCAGAGCATGATATTTTCACAACCACATGTTAAGCATTGTTTAAAGGTAAAGTTTCAGTGTGAAATTTAAATGTATCCACTACATAATAATGTGCAAAATGTGGTATACATGTGGTTTGCAGAAACATACAATGCCAACATTTGTTCTGGCAATTGGGTTGAGTTGGGAATCAGTCAACAACAATGCATAAAAACTACTGGAAATAGTAGTTACCTTAAAGTAGCGGTAAATGGCCACCACGGTCATGAGTGCGATGCTGGCCGAGCGGTTGGAAAACATCAGGAAGAGGTTGATCCGGCATATGCCGTCTCCAAACACCCAGTAGCCCCTGAGCAAGGCATCGATCCTCAGCGGCAGACTCACTAGAGCCAGGAAGTCGGCGATGACCAGGTTGAAGAGGAACAGGTTGTTGGGGTTCCAGGACTTCAGTTTAAAGCAAAAGATCCACAGGGCCATGATGTTTCCCAGCAGCCCCAGTACCACGTCAATGGCGAGGACTGGAGGCAGGATCAAACCCTCCAGTTGAATACCGACTGGTGGGCAGCCGCCACCTCTACCACCACCACCAGAGGCTGGGGTCGTCATGTTTAACATCGAGGACGTGATGTTTCCATTTTGCTCTGATAGCATTTTGGCTGATTGAATTTTAATTTTGTGTAATTAACTTCTGTCTAACCACAACAGATGAATCAGTGTGATGGCAGAGTATGGAAAGATGACTAGAAAACTATTTTTAATTTCAGCTGTGGATTTGGTGGTTGAGTAAACAGGAGGAAAATAACAGTTTGACCACACCGAGGAACGTTTCTTGATTCAGGAGTTTCACCACTTCCTCTTGTAACCTTCTTCCTTTTTTCTGTTGAATTTAATCTGTAAAAAAAACAGAGAGTATGTTGGTGTTTGTACATGAACATGAACTAGTTCAACTTATCCACAGGACAGATAAAAAGGCATTTTGTACATGCAGTGACATGAATCTAATATCAAACATCTAAAGAATATTTTAAGAGAAAAAACTTTTCATCAAAAAAATTAAAATAATAAAATAAACAACTTTAGATAAAATGTTTATATTAATGGTTTGTGATCTATTTTCAAATTGAATGCAGTTTTAAAGATACACTACATTTGCACCTAAACATCTTTTCTGTTTCCAACATTAATTCACCTAATTAAAAAATGCTGACAACTTTAAACACTGAAAACTATCACAGACATACAGCATATAACCTTAAAAATCAAATGTAATATTCATCAAAATTAGAAACATTATAAAACCGTAAATCATAAAATACTTTTAACTATATCAACCAATCTAATTTTATGAAAATATGTGCTTTAAAATGTGTCAAATGTAAAAAAAAAAAAAAAGAAACTTGCATTAAATCTACTTGAGCTTCTATTAAAGACAAACCCCTTTGCCATTGTAAGCTCATATATACAGGTTAAATATGTTAACACACATTAAATAACGGAAATATACAGAACTCACCACTCTGACTCTGAACTGTTCATAAACCTGCGTCTGTGTATTTATGTCTCCTGAAGGAGGAGGTTCCTGTCGTCAAGCTCTTACCACAGTAGTACACACAGTACAGTGACGTGTAGAAGATCAGAAATCATGCGTGATGCTCGTTTCTTAAGACATTTCACCAGGAGTACATTTCCATTTTTAGAAGCTGAGTAGCAACACTAATCCGACTAAGATGACATACAGGTACCACATGTACCATAATATAAAATACATTTCATCAGTAGATATGCAATATAGTTTCATTACATTCAAATATAGAATCAGCTTCAGTGAACTCAGCATTTCCTGAACCATATCAGCAAGAAACACAACTCTATAATGTACAATAGTAATAAGAACAATAACCCATGTTGTTATTACTTTAAATAATAATTATTAGAATTACATTTTTATTTAGGTCTTTAAAAACAGTACTTTTTCTTCTGTTATCTTTGTCACTTATGGACTCTGCAGAAGCCAGTAGCAGACGTATTCAGATCAGAATACTCATTATGCAGAATGGCCAGTTTCAGACAGGGGTGTAAATATAGACAGAGGAGGCAGGGCGGTCTCACTGGGGCCCATGAGGGGAGGGGTCCATAGAGAGAGTGTAGGGTTGAAAACGGGGCCTTGTTAATGATACAGATTACCACCTTAGATATATGCCTGTGTTTAAAGAAGAAATTTACTAGGTTACATGTGCCTTTTCTAAAAGTTAGTCGTCAAAATCCAGTGCTTGGGCAGTGACTTGCGGTGTCAGAAACCAACAAAAGATGCATCCTCTAATATCAGCATGATACGCGACTGGTTGCTGTTATAGTTTAACATTGCCTGGTGGTGTCAGGGGGAAACACGGTTGAACAAGGGCAAAAGTTAAGGTGGCGAAAGTCAAAGTGGGGCAGGCGGAAGGGGTCGTCGATTGGTCCAACAAACATCAGCGTTCACCTGAGAGAGCAGCGTTCGAATCCCGTAATATTCTAAAGCCAAACCCTGCTCTTTTTTCCTAAACCCAACAACCAGCGCACCCAGAGTAACTTGCACATCCCACGTGGACGTGGAAAGTCCATGACCAAGATGTCAATATGTGCAACTGCAGAGTGAGAATGTGTTGGTGTATCTCTTTAATGTTGCAGCTGGTAAAGGTGGAGCTCGTTTTAATGACTTTATATACTTCTTTATTAACAATAGCACATTCTAATTTATCAGTTGATTATATTTTGTATTAATAGTCAGAATCTGTACAGTAACTAAAGCTGTCAGATAAATGTAGTGCAGTACAAAGAACAATATTTACCTTCGGAGATGTAGAGGACTAGAGGTATGAAGCAGCAGGAGATGGAAATAAACAAGTAAAGTAAAAATATCTCCACATTGTAATTAAGTACAGTACTTGAGTCTCCACCATTTTAAAGGTAAAACTGCAAACCAAAGCCACCCTAGAAACACATTTAACAAAAATTTTCCAGATCTGAAGACAACCAGGTAATAAATAAAGTCATTGTGTTTTTCTGGGTCAATGATAGGTCACACTTCCTGTCTTCTTCCTGCCCGCAGTCCTCTCCGATGTGTCACTGCTCAGGCACTGCAGGTCAAATAGTGATCAACATTTAGAAATGAGTTTCCTGTCTGGGTACAAATGTACAAATGAAGGAGGAAGTTTTGAAATCACAGGATTACAGTTGTTGCTGTGTCATGGGATGAATCAGCAAATCACTGTCACAAAATGTCACAAAAATATGGCTCTGTATAATTCTTTTTTTCTTTTCTTCAGTTTCAGGTTTCTCTTTATCTTGATAAAGTGAAGTATATAGTTAACAACTGATCTGATTAAACTGTACAAATATTCTCAATAAAATATAAATACATATACTTTATATTATGAGGATTATATGTTAAGGATCTGTAAATGAGGCAGCAAGGAAAAGGACCCTGATGATGATAACCAGGTTCAAAGGAAGTATCCCTGAATCCACATACAATACGATACGTTACATTCGGATGCGATACGATACGATACAATACGATATGTTATGATACGATACGATACGATATACTTTAACATGTTACACACACATTACCAGGAACAGGTTAGGTAAAAGGTATGGGTATAAATCCATGTTTTGGAGGCTTGAAGTCTAGGTTCACATCACAAGCAAATTTGGTCCAGATCTAATGTTTTGGTCTCAAGTGACACAGACCTGATTTTTATGCCTTCATGCTCTCGATAGCTGTTGCCGGGGGCATTATGTTTTTTGGTTGTCTCATTTTTGTGAGCTAATACCTCAAGAATGGCTTTAGGGAATTTTCTCAAATTTGGCACAAACGTAACCTTGGACTCAATGATGAATTGATTAAAATTTGGTGGTCAAAGGTCATTGTGACCTCACAAAATATGTAAAAAACTATGCAAAAACACTTTTCTTGCCATTATTCATGTCAAATCTCAGGAGCAGAAGGGTAGACGTTTGGTCAGATACTGAATTGGTGACACTCGTCTTGAAAATGTGCTGATTGTATAGATCTTCTGTGTTTGCAGGGGAAGATGTGTTTGAAGCATCCTTGTTTTAGAACATGCAACTTCTCTGCAGTAACATTTGAAACACTGTAAACTGTCATGGCTACATATGAATCTGGACAGACACGGATGTTAAGTGTAACTGCAACTTTTTTCGTTTGCAGAGGCGTAGTGTGGACACAGAAATATGACTTTTTTCAAATCAGATCTTAGCCAACTGCTGTGAGAACTATCATGACAGAATTCACTCATGTTTTTCCCATTCTGCCATGGATTGTCCTTGTCATACTCCCTGTACAGGCACAGATCACTTACCATACAGTTATGGAGTAGTCTGTTGAAACTACAGAAGCTATAGCTATACCGTTGCTTCATTAGGCCGGCCCAGTTGCCCACCAATAGAACCCGACTACCAGACGCTTTCTGATGGGGACAGCTTGCCTACATTTTGAGTTCTGCTGTGACAGCCTTGCCATGAGGCGCCAACACAGGTATTGGAAAGTAGCCATGGACATCCTAAAGATTTGGAGGAACCTATACCGACCTGTACTGCAGCCAGCCACCAGAGGACAATCGAGAAGTTCTGGCTTCACCTTTGGGGGAGCTGTCAAGGCATTTATCTTTATTAAACAGTTATAATACAAACACAACATGCACTGGGGCAGTTTGCAGCCGAGTGGGAAGCAGTCGGGATGAGAGTCAGCATCTCCAAATCTGAGGCCATGGTCCTCTGCCAGAAACTGGTGGATTGCCCCCTCCAGGTTGGGAAAGAGTCACTGCCTCAAATGAGGGAGTTCAAATATTTCAGGGTCTTGTTCATGAGTGAGGGTAGGATGGAGCGGGAGATGGATCAGTGGTTTGGTGCAGCATCTGCAGCGATGCGGGTGCCGTGCCAAAACATTGTGATGAAGTGGAAGCTGAGCCCCAAGGCAAAGCTTTTGATGTACTGGTCCATCTACGTCCCAACCCTCACCTATGGTCATGAGCTTTGGGTAGTGATCGAAAGAATAAGATCGCGGATGCAAGCAACTGAAATGAGTTTCCTTAGAAGGGTGTCTGGGCTCAGCCTTAGAGATAGGGCAAGGAGCTCAGACATGTGGAGAAAAGTTGGAGTAGAGCTGCTGCTCCTTTGTGTCGAAAGGGGTCAGTTGAGGTGGTTCGGGCGTCTGATCAGGATCCTCCTGGGCACCTCCTGTTAGAGTTGTTCCAGGCATGTCCCACAGGTAGGAGGCCCTGAGGCAGACCCAGAACATGCTGGAGGGATTACATATCTCATCTGGCCTGGGAACGCCTTGGGATCCTCCAGGAGGAGCTGGAAAGCGTTGCTGAGGAGATGGACATTTGTAATGCTTTGCCTGGCCTGCTACCCCCTCGATAAGTGGATGAAAATGGATGGATGGATACAATCGTAATTTGAAGATTCATTTTCACTCGTATGCAATGAAACGTTTGCATTGCAGGTTGTTGTAAAGGAGTGCAGCTCTGCAACACCAGCAGACTGAAGTAAACAGACACAGAAGAGTTTGATAAAGAAAGAATCAGATTTTTATCAGGGTTTAATCAGATAATACTGATTCAATAAAATATGCCAAAATCGACTCAATACAATCCGTACGACTGGGTCGAGACATTCCTGACTACTAAAGCTGGCCCAGCTCTCACTTTCTCCCCTTCCTCTTCCCCTTCTTTGCTTCCCATCTGTCTTTTTAATCTCAGAAACATTTTCCAGTGATGATTCATAGCCTTTTGTGTATTCAGTCAAATGAAATTTGAATTTCAATCTATGTGTGCAGAATCCTGCCGTCTGCTTGGCTCGATACTTTTAAAAAGCAACGCTGCAGATTCGTCGGCGTAGTGTTTACAGGTGATTTATCTTCCCGGGTGCATTTCTGAGACTCCAAAGAGGCAACACTTAAAGACATTTAAGCTCCTTCCAGTGTTTTTAACTATAATGCTCTAATCTTTCAGCGGGAGAAAGGACACGTCTTCAGAAAATGTTTAAAGTTTCGTCTTCTGTGACGTTTGTGAGCATGTGCTTATGTTGTGTGTGTGTGTTTGCATGTGCTTATGTTGTGTGTGTGTGTGTGACGGACGGGTATCAGCATGGATTAGTGAGTAAAGGTAAGCGTGTGTCTCTCCCTGTCTAGGCGGATTTCCATCCCTCTCCTCTTCACTCCGGTCACACACACCGACCTCGTTTGAACCACCACCGCCGTCTCCTCTCATCCCGTCTCCTCCTCCGAACCACCCGCTGCTGTCTCATGGCGCCGTAACCCTTGTGTGTGTTTGTGTTTGATTGGTTGGGAGTTTTTTTTCGGGTCTCGGACCATCGTGCGATGCCATTACTCCCTCAGGACGCCGATCGATTCGATAGGGTGTCTCTTCTCTACTGGTAAGCTAATTCCCCATCTGCTCCTCCTCCCTTCCTTCCTTCCTTCCTTCCTTCCTTCCTTATCTCCTTCCTATCTTCCCTCTCTTCTTTTTTTGAAACTTGTCTCCTTTAAGGTGGGTTTTGTTTTTCTGCCTCGTCCTCGATCTCCGCCTGCTGCAGTAGTTCATGTGGGTCACAGACTTCAGAGTTGAATTAGGTTTACAGCCTGTTTACCGGCAGATGCCTCAGAGTTTAAGTCCACATGCTTGTGCCAGTTCTGGGTCATGTTTGTAAGAGCTGATTTAAAGGAAGATACCAACATTTTTTTTTAACAATAACAACACATTTAATCCAGTTCAGATTCAGAACAGTTCGATTTCTGAGACTTTCTGCTTTTCCCTCTGCTTAATTTCTGGAGGACATTTTGTTCTTTTCACTCCCTACTTTTACCAGACAGCCGGAGTTAATGTGTTTTTTTTACAGATTCATATTTTACCTTCAAAGTGAGCTGGATGTGGCTGTCAGGTACAATTTGTGTCTCCAAAATGTCAACTTTTCACGGATTTTGAGTCAATCTACAGTCATAATAACTGGTCAGTCATTTAAATAAAATGTCAAACACTCTCTGGTTTTAGTTGAGGACTTTGCTTTGTTCTTTTTGTTATGTCACTGTAAATTAAACAACTTTTGATTTTAGTTAATAAGATGAACAAGTCATTTAAATGCCAACAACTGCAACATGAACTACTTTCCATCATTAATTTAACAGTTAATTAAAAACATGGCCGAAAGACACACTAATAATGAAAATAATTGTTAGTTGCAGCCCTGTTGTCAAAGAGCACATGATTCTACAAACTGATTTTATGGACTATACTAAGTTTTGCCTCAGCTAAACCCTCTAAATGCGTGTATTGTGTTTTTAAAAATGAAGTATAACATATGGAAATCTTTATTACTGTAGTGAGAATACATTCATGTAAACCAGGGCAAAGTATATACCACAAGTATCTGGTATGGTGTGACTCCTGACACAGCTGACTGACTGATTGATCTTCCCTTCTGCGATCACTCGGTGATCCCATTTGAACTGAAGCTGCAGCAGCTTCTGTCGACCTCACAGCATCCTTTGTTAATCTGTCAGCATGTGGATCCATCTGCATCACTCATCTCTATGAAAACATCTGCTGCGCTTTACCGCAGGGAGTCTTGTCTTTTTATTTTCCCCTCTTGTTTTCGGGGCGTCTTGTTTTTGTTTGACTCTTGAGCATGGGGAGGGAAGGCAAACAGACAGAAGGGCATTAAATATGCACACACACTTCAAAGGGGGCACTTCCTCATGATTTCTTAACAAAAAAGCATTTTATAATATGTATTTATATTGATTATGATATTTAAATATTTTGCTGCCATCTTGTGGAAAACATATTTTCATGTTGGGTTTGTTTCTCTTTAAAAAACAAATAAAACACATGAAGGTCACACTAAAAACACTAAAAATGTGCTCTTGTGTTCCCCTCTGTGGGTCTTGACTCTCTGTTTAAGAACTTGTGACACAAAGATGTGCTATCAATAGACAATTATTTACTACTTAGCCCACGTGATGGCCACACTTCTCTGATGAAGACAGGAAGGTGTGGTTAAATGTAAAAAACATGCATTAAAAAAACGAAACAAAACAAAAACCAAACTAATGTTCAAGGTAAAGAATCAACTTTCATACCCACATATTTATGTCTTTCATTGTCAGTTTGATGTTAAAGTAAACATATTATTTGAGAAGTTAAAGCTACTAAAGGCTTAATATTTTTTCAGAGTTGGTGGAGACCAAAACAGAGCTAAAAGAGTTCAACATATCAACTTTGTGAGACAAAAGTACATCAGTGTTGTGTTTACAGCTCATTTCTGCTGCCTATTCATGGCCAAAGATAATGTTCATTCATGGTTAAACATTGATTTATCAGAGCTCCATTTTTATTGCCTATTTCAGACTAGCTCCTTGATCCTGATTGGTTCCCCCAAATCAACGTATCCTCAGACAATGGTTAGTATTATATCCTAAGAATAAGCGCCCCATGAATGATGTTTTGAACTTCACATTAAGTTACATCCACCGGTCTCCTTGGGAAAGTCCAACCACTATCAGGATTTTTAATCAGGATATTTATAAAGTCTTAAAGAGCTGCGAGATTAAATGACCTTATCTCCATTCAAGTTAGCGGAGTGCTAAGCCACAGGTCAGTCGCTTGGGCACACTGGGGTGCCCTCAGCTGCACTTGGCAGCCGTTAGTCTCGAGTGTGCCTGTTCTATGGGTCCAGTGACGTGGACTCAGCGCTGATCATCCGGGTAATTTTAGACCATGGAGATAGAGCTGTTTTCACTTGCCACCAATACTGTATCGAGGTCTCTTAATAGAGTCCACCAGGGATGACGTTTTTCTGTTGGGCAATGTGTAAGTTAGCATTGCACTGGTTCCCTGGTCAAAAAAGCCAATAGGATTTTTCCCTTGGACTTTGGATTATTCCTGAAAATTAGCCCTGTGGCAAACGAACATTTATGATTCTTACAAGTTTTGTTGAGCAAGATAATCTTCACAGATGAACACTACTTTCATGATTATTCAAACCTAAATGCCATCACCAAAATAAAGAGCTAATATTAGGCCATAAATGACATACATCACGGTTGTATGACCACATGTCACCACCATAACAAAATCTAAAGCCGTGTTCAGCATGGCTCAGTGTGATGTTGTTCTGTAGTCTCATTTAGCCACTTGTTAACAACTGCCTTTTTTTGAGACACATAAAAGCTTCAAAATTCATGAGTGGGGCAGAGGCGATTTCTCTAAGACTGCAAGAGAAGCTCAGCTTCCCCTAAAATGTCAAAAATCAAATGGTCAAATATGTACGGTTGTGTTAACATTTCATGGACTACAGATGCGTTAGAACACGTTCATCTCGAAGGCGAGTTCGTTCAGAATCAGCTACTTATCGATGTTGTTAACTTCTCATACATTCCCGTAGCGCAGTTTTCTCATACGGTCTATGGTCAATGCATTTGCCCGTAGAAGCTGAGCGTCCATGCACTTCAATGGGACTGCAGGGAACAGTTTTTTTCATTGCCTCGAAACTCGACAGTCATTGGATAAATGCCACGATTTTGTCCCGCCCCCGAACGCTCAGCGTCTCTGGGGGTGAATGGAGCTGTGGGCGGGCCTCGGCTGGGCTGGACACTGAGCTTCCGCATGATGATTGGAGGATCAGTCGAAAGGCTGAATCTCGTTTTGATTGACAGCTATTTTGAGATATACACCGTCACTTGACAGCTCAGCTCAGTCCCATCGCGGATTTTGCAGGTGAAGTCGAAAGACAAACTGAAACCCATTTGCTGGTATTTGCTTGGTGAAATTACTTGTTCATTTCTTACACTGTAAACAAAACACACTCATAGTATTTCCTTGTTTCAGTTTAACATAATTTCAACATTTCCTTGTTGGAGTTTAATATCGTTTCGGAGGGCAGAATTTACATATAAATAAATTGACAAATTTTATGATGTAAGCCGACAATGAGCTTCCCCTCTCTGAAAGACCAGCAGCCACCACTGGAGGTGGGTATTTACTGGCATACTTTATGTCAAAGAGAAAAACGTAAAAGTCTCTCACAGACCTTATTTCAGACATCTAACCGAAAACCTATAAAAAAAAAAAAAATCACTGACTCAAAAAGGAGGGAACCAGAAGTGGTAACATGCTAACTAATTTCTGGGTTTTAGGACTTTCCTGGTGGACTCTACACATCTATGGTAGCAGCATGGTGGTCCAGTTCCCCCCAGGTCATCCCAGTGAGTAAGCGGCTTTTTCTGAGCCACAAAACCCCTTAAGCATTGTTAACTATGTTAACAGCACTAGCTGTACTGACACTGCTAGCCAAGCTAACAGAGCTAACAGTAGTTGCCAATGCTGGAAGGGGTTTGTGGCTAAAAACTGTGCCGCTTACTCACCGGGGCTACCTGATGGGAGATCGGAGGGTGGGCACAGTGTTTCCAGAGCAACACTGTTGCGTCAGGACAACATTGCCAGTGGTAATGGCTAAATGAGCGGCCCTGCTAGCTAGGGCCACTAGCTAGCTCCCACCAAACCCAGGTGGTGCAAAGTGTAGTAGACTGAATAGCAAAATTAACTTATAGACCGATGTGTATTTGGTCGAAAATATTCTCAGCGGCACAGTGTTACTGTGTGTGTTCTTCCTGGCAGCCGGCCTGCGTGTGATGGTAATCACTTGCGGCAGGTAATGCAGATTATCAGGTATTAAGTGATCAGTTTAATTGCTCCCTCTTGTCCCAGCAGGGAGCAGTTGCATGTTGTCTGCTGTTGTCATCTGTTTATAGGACTCAGAGAGCTGCTGCTGCTGCTGCTGTCAGGTTATTCATGTGAAAACCAACGATTGTTTTGGTACAACAAGAAAAAGATCAAGAGGCACAGTGACGAGTTGATTCAGGTAAAAACCGATAGCTCTTATTGATTTAAGATATGGAATCCAGACCAGTCAGGTGAATCCTTCATCATAAGTCTGCTCTGTTCCAAGTATCCAAGACTCGCCTCGGGTCCAAACGACTCCCAGTGTAATCAGGTCCATTTCCTCAGTGTCAGTCGGTCTCTGGTCTGTGTGTCAATGTGTCTTAAACCCGAAGAAATCTAATTATCCTCTGGTCTATTTCAGACTGGCTCTTACAGGCCTCAGCTACATTTTAGTTTGGGTCTCCTTTGGTTGGTGCACATCAGGATCTGGTGAGTTGTGCATGGACCCATTTCCAAAATTCAAAAGCCATGACGTAGCTCTATCAACAGCACTTCAGTTACTTTGCATATACATGTATATAAAAAAGACGGGACGTTAAAAAGTTTGTTGCTGTTTGCAACAGTTTTTTTTTTTAAACCTGGAACAAACTATTTCCTTTCAGAGCTGTGAATTTTATTTTACATTGTAATTTTGGTTTTTAACGATTATGAAAACAGGATAATTAAAGTAAAACGTTGCTGTAATCTGTTTCGCAGTGATGCTCTTGTTTATCTTGTGTTATTAATTCAGCACACCTCTTTTGTTTACAGCAGTATATTGTCGTCCCTCCCTAAAAACCCAAACTGACTATCAGCCACAATGTAGCATGTCACCTCCAAGACGTGGAAAGATATGCTGAAAACATCATTTAGTTTTCAGTTTTTATTTCTTTACATGTATATGTAATTAATTATATGTATTTAGTGTCCATGGTATTGATTTTATTTATTTATTTTTAACAGCGTTTTAAAATTTATTTTTCAGTTAAATTATTTTTAAAGTTAAAAGAAGAATTTAAGTTCAAAAAGTTTTTTTTTTTAAGTTCAGTAAATACATGCTGTTTCCAAAGTCAATAAGTAATCATGTTAAAATCATCTTGATTTCAATATTGACCAAAATAACTGTTAATAAATGCTAATTTTTGCCACAACCAAGCAACCAGCACTTGTTCCTTTTAAGCATACCCCTTTATTTAAATTTAGTCTCTCCTTTAAGGCAGTTATGGTGTTGGTGTGTTAGTTGTGTGAAGAATGAATGAATGAATGAATGAATGAATGAATAGAAAAAATAAAATACTGCCTACACCCACAACTTTGTGAATTAAGCATCACTTTCAAAAGAAGAGTTTTAGATGCCATTATGCTTCCTTTACACTGCATGGTTCATCTGAACACAACTCAGCTGACTTTTGGAGACCACGCCCTCTTCTCTATTTTGTTTTCTAGTGCAGGTAGTACCCCCTCAGTGTGGGCGTCACTCACTGAATCCTTTTGTCAGTAACCAAAAAGAGGAACCTCTGTACTTTGTCAATTATATGGCGCAATGTAGCAGTGTACTGCATATTGTACATAGCGTAGTGTTGTGTTTGCTGTATATGGCAAAGTGTACAGTATAGTGTACAGAGTTTATGGTATAGTGTATGTAGTGTACAGCATAGTGTACATAATGTATGGAACAGTGTATGGTGTGCATGGCGTAGAGTACAGTATACCATCTGTAGTGTATGCCGCAGCATAATCAGTGTATGGCATAGCCTTTATAGTGTACAACAGAGTGTATGTAAAAGTGTATGTAGTCTATGTTGTAGCATACAGTGTAGTGTACATAGTGCACACAGTGTATAGCATATTTAGCTTTGGTGTATTGTACAACATAGTGTATAGAAAAGTGTACATAGTGTATATTGTAGTGAGGTTTGAGTTTATGGTGCAGTGTGCATAGAGTACAGTGCAGTGTGCAATGTAGTGTGTAGCATAAATTGTAGTGTACGATGTAGTGTATGTTGTCTATGGCACCATGTTTGTAGTGTACAATGTAATGTGTGTAAAAGTGTACGTTGTGAATGGCTTAGTGTACGTATCCTACAGTGTAGTGTCAACATAGTGTAGGGCCCAGTGTGTGTAGTGTATGTTGTACAACATGTTTTTGAGTTGACACCAAAGTGGTTTTTAAAAAAAGTACCAGATACCATCCACGACATACCCAAATAAAGAAATTACAAACAGAGTCCAGCCCATTTTAATGTGGTCATCAGTTCAACATAAAAGTCAGGAGATCTGACAGAATCAAGGTTTGTTTAAGTACGCAAGAGAAAAGGTCACGTTTTACAGAACCTAAAGCAGCGGTGACACTCATCTTCAGCTTGTTGGAAGTTCGGCTTTACATTTTAAATCAACTCTTTGTCTCTGATGTTATATATTCATATAACATATTTGGTAGTTGGCTGTATGTTAAGATGGATAATGTTATTATTTCAAAATAAGCCTCTCCAGAGAGATCAGGGTAACCTCCGCCTCACCTTGGAATCTCTATTCATCCACTTCTCTGTACATTATCCCTTACATAACACCCAGTATATGTAACCTGGTCCTGATAGCAGCGCCGCCGACAGCTCTCTTTATCTGAGCTCTCAAACATCCCTGAACGCAGCTCCATTTCTCTGGATTTTGTTTTACATTTGGAGACTTTTTACTTTTCATCCACAGAGGGAAATCCTGTTCTCTTTACTTACCTGATGGCTGGAGATACAAGTTGCTTTGAGAATCAGGATTTAGGTTCAGCAGGAAACTACAGTAAAGATGGGTCAGTCAGAGATAACTACATTGAGGATTTGACTGTTGATAGGATAGAGTTATACAGTTAGATCAGGCACAAAAAGCTCTCAAAGAATCTGAGCAGCAACAAGGATTTTGTTGGGAAACAGATGCATGAACGTTAAATCTGTTATGGCTCAGCAAGGAAACAGGTTGGAACCCAGATGCACGACTCAGAGACAGACAGGATAAGTAAAAGTTCACGTTTACCCCCAAAATCAAGTTTGGTTTGTTTGCCTGGTTGTGACTCACTGAGTCAAAACCAGGCAGGCAAACATATCTAAGAGGGGCCAGACTGAAGGGCAAAGGCTGATTGAGAGGGCAGAACAGATGGCTGGAAAGCCAAAGCGGAAGCACAATAGACAATCTGGCAAAGGGTGAATGGGAATGGGCCTGTATACAGTATGCAGTATACTGCAGGGCTGCGACACCTCTGCAAGATGGCTGCCAGGCTGCAGACCACTGCAGGCCACTGTTTAAGACCAACAAGTAAACTGGTTGGTTTTCAGTGAGTTCATGCTGTGTGTTCAGTGGCTTTATAGCCACAAAACATGGGGGCTTTTTAGCTACCTGTCAAAGTTTTTCCGAAGGTGATATTGGCACCAAAACTGGATATTTTAAACCAAAACATGATCTTCTCCTAACCGTAACCAAGTGTTTTTTGTTCCTAAACCAAACCACATGTTAAATACAGTGTTGTCGAAACAGAAAGTTTCAGCTTATCCATTACATAATGTTGTACAAATGTGATGTATCTGTGGTTTGCAGAAATGTACTATGCAGTTTTATGCCTCTGTGCCGGTAGTAGCTGTGGCCAGAGGCTTTATGATTTTGGGGTTGCCTCTTCATCAGTCCGTCAGTCCATCAATCCATCAGTCCGTCTCTGTGTGCCGTACGTCTAGGGTTGCAGCGATGTACCGGTTTCAAGGTATACTATAACATATAAGTTGATGGTTATCACACTGTGTACATTTGCTTTTCTATGATAGTGAAAAATTAATGCATCTGGCTCTCACTTTAAGATTATCATGCTGTGAAAATCTCATATTGTTGTTACCCGACCTAAGTCCCATTCTCCTGAATGGGATACCTCAAGAATGCCTTAAGGGAATTTCTTCAAATCTGGCACAAACGTCCACTTGGACTCAAGAATGTACTGATTAGAATTTTGTGGTAGAAGGTAAAAGATCAAGGTCAGTGTGACCTCAGAAAACATAACTCAAGAATGCATATGATCAACTTCACGGTGACATCATAAGTTTTTTCTGGCTATTATTCAATGTCATATAACAGAAGGGGAGACATTTGGTCAGATACTGAATTGGTGACTCTGATCTTAAAACTGTGCTGATTGTATTGATCTTCTGTGTGTAAAGCGTCCATGTTTTCACAGACATCAAGGCAAACTGTGACTGCAAAATGACTGGTGTGTGGAGGCGTACAACCACAAGGCAGAAGTTCTAGTTTCTAGAGATAGGGTTTACTTTTGGTACTGTTGACTAAAATTTTGTAACAACGCCAGACAACTCTTGCTCTCACATTCTCATGTCTTTCCCTGCCATCTCCCAACTCTACTGTTAGTCTCAGCTCCTGTCACTCCCTGCTGCGCTGCTGTAATCCTTGTATTCCCACCATTCCCCACCACCTGACCTCCTCCACTCACCTGCCCTGTCCTCACTTCCTCATTAAGCCTTGCAGTGCATAAACACCACTACATTTCCATTCATTCTCTGCCAGATCTTCTGATCTGTTTGCTACTTAGCGTTCCAGTCTTCATCTCTGATTCCTGCCTACTTTTTGGACTCTTGCCTATTTGTCTGGTCCCTAATTGGATATTTTCTCTGAACTCTGAAACTGAACTTTAAACTTTACCTGACTGGTATCTCAGTCATGTTTTTGGCTTCAAACCCTACTGTCTTCTCAGCTGACATCCTTGCTTATCCAAATCCCACTGATGAGCAAACTTTTGCTGCTGTTACACGGGTTAGATGCAGGTGAGACGGGCTGTATCTGCCTGCCCGGTTAGCATGAGCTAACACAGCAGCATCAGCAGCAGGTGGTTCAACAGTCCCAACAAACGTTCATATTGGATACAATTGATTCTTACCATATCTAAGTACAATTGCCCCCTCCATCCCTCTGCCGCTCAGCTTTCAAATAAGTAATGTTGTTGCACACTTGCGTCAACATCTACGTGACATTTTTGTTGTGCTACAGTGCAGAAAAGGGGGCCTTAGACGGACACTGCTGCCCCGCGGACCATCATCAGTGGTTACCAGTGAAGCAGTGAGGTGCTCCTGGCCAGAGGAAGAGCCGCTGCTATCAGGTGTCTGATACAAAGGCATCAGTATTAAATTGAGTCCATTTCATAATCGCTTAACTCCTTGTAGTCAAGTTAAATTTATTAAATAGCTGTCCACTTCAATGTTTTGGTGCAGTTGGTGTGTTTACCCCTGATGTGTACTGTATGGAATACGCATGAACTATACTCTAGACCAATGGTTCCTAACTGGTGGGTCATGGTCCAAAAATAGGTTGCAGGTCCATTCTTAATGGTCTGCAAGTGACTCGTAAATGTGTCAGGTTTGAAAAAAAAAAATGCAATTATTTTGAAGTACAGTGAGTTTCTGGCACAGAACTTTTATTTTGAAGTGCCGTTTTCAGCTGTGGAATGGGTGACTAATAGACAGCTACTTGACAGAGATGGCAAACTAGCTTGACTTAATGGCCAAACACAAGGATTATGCCGAGTGTATTAAACGGTGTGGACCTTGAACTGATAAATACGGAGATATTTGGACCCCTTGGTTGGACCAGTTAGGAACCACTGATCTAGACTACCTTTTTAAGTGGACTCTAGCACAGGTGCATGGACACACCATGCCTGCATACAGTACAGTGTTCACACTGGACTTTGGCGTCAAGTGTACCCAGATCTAGGCTCGAGTTCCCGATGTAAAAGCCCCCTAAAATTTCTCCAAATGAAACCAAAAGTTGTTCAAAATTGGGACAAAATATATGTGTACATTTTAGCTGGAAGGTCAGGTTTTATCAGAGGTTGCCAAAATTATGCAACGTGCCACAAGTTTGTGATTTTGTTTGTGGTAAGGACCAGGGATTGAGAGGAATCAAATTCTACTCAGGACCCCAAAATACTCTTGTGCCGGCCCTGTTAAGTCAGTCTAACCACGACAATAGATGCTGTCTCAACACACACACACACACACACACACACACACACGTAACCATGTGAGACCAGCTCTGCTCTGACGGTGAGCTGAGCCCCGGGATAGGACCAGCAGACAGCAGCATCATGTTAACCTCGTCTGAGGAATCTCTTCAGCTTTAATCTGAACCTTCTCACCCACAAATCTCTCTGCACACAGTCTTTGTGTCACCAAGGGGCTGTCGAGGATCATAATTGCTTTGTAATGTTCCTTTGATTTTTTTTTTATTTAAGTCTGCTGGGGCTTCCTAACATCCAGGTCACCGCACGGTTCAACCGCTGTTAAGAGGCGACAGATTTTATTGGTTTGGATGTGGCTGGGTAGAGGAGGGAGGGTGAGAGAGAGGGGGGAGAAAATAACAAAATCCTGTGATGATTTGATTATTTTGTGCAGCAGAGCGGAGAGGAGAGGGAGAGGCTTTGGATGAGGCAGGATGTTGATATGTTTTTGAATCCGTTGTGTTTTTGCTTGTTGCCAGGACGATCATGGGCCCGCACGGCATCAACCGAGCTGTACAGAGGCTGGAGTTCTGTGACTGCAAGAAGGGACTAGGTGAGCATCTTCTTCCTGACCTCTCTGACCTCTGGATCATTGTAAATATGGTCTCAGTTGTCTCTAAACTGCAGCCCATGGTGTAGAAATGTAGTGTGGAAAACAACATGTGCATTAACAACAGACAGCAGTGTAAAGTTTTGACAGATTATTTGTTTCCTAACTAACCTGAGCTCGTCTGTGGACAGGTGTGAAGATAATCGGAGGCTACCGAGAGATGACAGGGGAAGAGTTTGGCATCTACATCAAGCGGGTGATAGCCGGTGGGTTGGCAGCAGCAGACGGTAGGTAGTTTTTTGGTATTTTGTCTCAAAGAGCGGAAATTTGTTATTATTATCATCATCCTCCCTCAACAGATCTGTCTGTCTGTCTGTCTGATTGTTACTCTCTGTTCCAGGGCGGCTTAAGTCAGGTGACCTGATTTTGGATGTCAATAACATCAGTCTGATAGGAGTAACCAATGAGAGGTGAGTTTGACGTGTGCTGTGTCTGCAGTTTATCAGTGAATGTGTTTGTGTGTGTTGGCAGAGGTATTTTTAGATTCAGGGATGACAGTATCTGTGAGTCCATCGCTTTGTCTCTGACTGAAATATCTCAACAACTACTGGATGGATTGTCACCACATTTGGTTCAGACACTCATGGTGCCCAGAGGAGGAATCTGCAATTCCCTGACTTTTTCTTGTTCCTGTTTGTACATGTCTGCAGAGCTATGGCTTTCCCATCAGCCTCAGCTGTACTTTGTGGTTACTGCTAATTAGCTCATGTTTGCATGATACTAAGATAGTAAAAAAAAACAGTTAAAATTAGGTATAATATGATTATCATAAAGTCATCATCAGTGTAAGACTGAATATGCAAGCTTGAAGAGGTGTGTTTTCAGATGGGAAATGAAGGAGGACAGGGAGTCAATATTGTGAATGTCATTTGGGAGAGAGTTCCAGAGGCAGGGGGCAGAATGGCTGAGGGCTCTCGAACCCAGCCTCAAGTGGGCAGATGGTGATGTGAGCTGGATTCGGAAGAGGATCTACGAGTATGTGAGGATGTGTAGATATGAAGGCATTCAGACAGCTAGTAAGGGCTGTGTTTATGAAGGGCCTTAAAGGTGAGAAGAAGAATGTTGTAATTGATGTGATATTTAACAGGAAGCCAGTGAAGCTGATGGAGAACAGGAGTGATATAATCTATGGAGGAGGTTCTAATAATGATACAGACTCTTAACCTGAGGTGAAGGACGGACTTTGGAGTTGTTAATGATCAGGGAGAAGCTATGCGGTTTAGCCAAAGTAGATTTAGCGCCAACAAGAGGAACCTCAGTTCTAGGACGTTGTACGAGAGCCAAGATTTAATATCTAATAAGCAGTCAGAAAGGGAATGTGGTAGAAGAGTGGAAGTAGGCTTGGTGGATGGATAGAGCTTAATGTCATCTGCGTAACAGTGGATTTGAATGCCAGATTTTCCATATATGATTGAGAGGTAGATAATGAATAAAAGGGGACCTAAGACAGAGCCCTGAGGAACACCACTAGTTACTAGTACTTTTTATTCTGTATGTATGAACTACCAACCCGATTGCAAGAATAAATGTTGGCATTGTATGTTTATGCAAACCATGTCTACGTTACATCTGTGTGGTATTATTTGATACATTAAAACTTGACTTTCTTCACTACTCAGCAAGTGGGGTTATTGTGTGGTTAGTTTTAGGCACAGAAAACACGTGGTTTTGGTTCAGAAGAGATCATGTCTTGGTTTAAAACACCTGGTTTTGGTGGGACAAACATAGCTGGAGAACATGTTGATGTCAAAAAATAACACTTTTCATGGGACTATCCCTATTAGAAAAACAGTGATGAGCTGCTGGGAAACGACATGTTAAGTGGCTAAAATGCTGCTGGAAAGGTAGCAATGACTCACTGGTGTCGTTAGTTGGTCTTGAACAGGGTCTGCAGCTCGGCCATCCACCATCCCCTCCACCTCCAGATGACAAAGTCAGCTCAGATGCTACGTCACTGCAGAAATTTTGATATAAAATCTATCAAAGATACAAATGTGACGTATCTGTGATTTGTAGAAACATACAATGCTAGCTTTTTTTTTTCTGGTGACGGGGCTGGAACTACGTAAACTGTGTGTTTACCTGCACACCAGGTGTAAGTGTTATGTCTCTGTCCTGTTTCCTGATAGGGCGGTGGAGATCCTGAGGTCAGCCTCGCTCTCTAATCACATGTCCCTGCTGGTCGCCAGAGACGATGAATCCAGGTGAGACAAAAATAAAATCTCATTGTGATGTTTCTTTACCCAGGGTTGTTCTAGATCTTTTAAAGTAGCAGTGTGTCAGATTTTAGGAAATTTAGTGAGGGCCGCAGATTCCAACCAGCTAAACGTCTCCTGGTTAGAATTCCTTCAGTGTTTATTGTTCAGGAGGTTTTACCAGGAGCCGAATTATTCAAAGAGGTCTCTTCCTCTCTAAACTGAACAGATCTTGGGTCTCATTTATAAAACAGTCTGTAGGATCAATACTGAAAATGTACTTATGAACAAAAGCCAAAAAAGGTGTGCGCCAAAAAATATTTGACAAATTCTACAATCAGGCTTCCAACCTGTGTATCTGCGTCACCAATTTTCAAACATTTTGGGGTGTAAAACTTTTTGGGTTTGGCTTCACTGGACAGCTTCTGTTTTCAATGTGTTTTAATGTATCTGGCTGCTATGATGTTGGAATTTTCCTTTGGGTATTAATAAAGTCAGCTACCTATGTTGTGCTTTGGTTAGACCCCTGTTTCTATTGGCCTTTATTCCATCATGTCTTTTTTCCAGGTACAGTATTCCTGATTTCAATGTGGGTTTGTTTGGAAACACACATGATGAAGTGAAATCAGAAATGTCTCAGTGAGGACGCCTTTTTGAACATTCAAAAGGATAAAAGTAAATGTTTGCAGGGTGTTCTTTGCTCGTGCTTTCCTCAAATACACCTGTCACACATTCAGGTGTGTGTAAATGATTTCACTTATTTGACAACTATTAAAAGAAGCCTTTAAGCTTCTTAAATTTGTCTCTTGCGAAAGCTTTCCGCGAAGAATCCTAGAGTGTGTGGAAGAAGAGTCTGGCTTTATGGAGCTTTAATAAAACAGGTTTTTCATGAATATGTTCTCCAAGGATTCGTTTGTATTCCCAATCTGATGATTCCAGGACACCAGCTGATGTTTCAGAGGCCAGATAAGAGACAGGGCTTCTTACTTCAAGCTTTTACTGCCCATTGAAATGAAGCACGTCAGTGGTTTGATCCGTCCTTGGTGTAAACTCTGAGGTGAATGTGTGCGTCTGACAGGCAGCGTTCCTGTGGTTCACCAGCAGGAGGTAAACTGACCTGGCACTCTGCTGTCCCCTGTGCTTTTCCACGTCAGCCTGCCTTGTCGAGACAAACGCACAGTGACACAATAGGGACGCTCTGCTGTCTGTCCACGGGATCTCTGCTCAGGGAAACAGCTCCAGCTGATCAGAGATGTAAAGCAGCACAGAGATCAGCAGAAACAGCAGCGAGCAGGCTGCTTCCTGGTTGCACTTTTTGCAGACTGCAGTCGTTTTTTAGTGATTTAAGATAATCGATTAGGATTATTATTGCATTGTTTTTAAACCAACATGAGCATTGTCTGTTTTCAAAATACATTTCTGTTTTTACAGGAAATGTACAGATTGCATTCAGCCTCTTTCAAAATGAAAGCGCTACGTTTTACGTTTTTTTGGGGGGTTGGGTTAAGGCAACAAAAGTGCGTGATTGAGTTTAAGAAAGAAGAACAGGGTTTGGATTTACAGTCTTACAGGAAGTGCACACCGGCCTCCCAGATGAAAGTTGTTGTTTGTTCTACCATCCGTCCAACCCACCCTACTCGAACTTTCGCCCCCTTAAGTTACGTTGTTGTCCCACCAAGTTTCCCCCTGACGCCACCAGGCACCATTACACAACAACAGCAACTGGCTGCATATTATGCTGAAGTATAGCTAGGGATATGATAGGATAGCTTTCTTTATCGGTGTCTGACACCAGAAGTCACTACCCAAGCACTGGTATTCGACAACTCCTGAGTGAGACTGGGTTGGCAAAGCTGCAGAGCACTGTTCAAGAGCAACAAACAACAAAACCAGTCGTGTTTTAGCGGGTCATTGCTGCATTTTGAGCCAGCATTTTAGCCATGTGGGTTTTTTAGCGACTTGTAGCTGTTGGCCAGCGGTGATAGTGTTGAAAATTTTTCAAGCCAAAACATGATTCTTTTCCCCAACCATAAACAAGAGGTTTTTGTGCCTAAACATAACCACATGGAAGATGTTATTATAATGTAAAGTTTAAACATATCTGCTACATAATAACATACAAATGTGGTGGTTTTCAAAAACATAGAGTGGCAACATTTAATCTGGCAATTGTTGTTATCGTAGGCTTGTAAGAATTTGTGTTGTACCTGTCCTTTAGTGTTTAGTAAGCTTGTTTCATTCACAGCTCGTCAAGACTAATAATTCTATATTGACAGAGGTTGGTCATCATGTGTTAAACCAGTCTTTAAGCCAGTTCCCACTAATATATACTGGTGGTTTTAGACTCAGAGAGGTGTGACATGGTGGTAAGAAATAAGGATGTGAAGGACAGAGATGGACGGCCAATGTTTGAAGGCACCAGAGAAGAAAAATGTAGAAAATGAGCAGATGTGGATGAGAGAGGAACTGACGGTGATTTTCAGGTGCACCCTGCTGAAAAAGTTGATTGGAAGCGACTGTGTTGTTGTGACTGCAGAGGGAAGGTCGTCCCACCTCTGGCAGAGAGAGGAGTCCTTTCATTTTTATCCGTTATTACGAAACCAAAGCAGTGGCCAGAGTCTGTGTGTGTGTGTTTGTGTTTGTGTGTGTGTGTGTGTGTGTGTGTGTGTGTGTGTGTGTGTGTGTGTGTGTGTGTGTGTGTGTGTGTGTGTATGAAAGCAGCTTTGTGTCGACACGTCAAGTATTTACCTCGGAGCTCGACCTCAATTGTTGCAGCGATTTGTTTCACACTTGAAGCAAATTATGATTATTATGTGCAGCTGCTCCCGGGCGGTACAGCGGGTCACTGCGAGGACACCGTGATGAAATCATGCCGTGGGGATTTGGTCCTGGCATCCTCACAGGTTCAGTGGACGAAAACAGAAAAACAAATGTGAAGTCTGAACTTGTTGGAGGAGTTTTGTGAGGAATTTCTGAAAGTTTATGTCAATTTTAAGCCACTGTGTGAACATGAACAGTCTGGGAGTCTGGCTCATTCTCAGGTAGAGACAGTGAACATGCATTTAATGAATTCATCATGTTTTCTATGTGCTTAATGAAAACATGATATAAAGATATGTTTTGACACTTTAATGCCAGGATTTTCCTCTCCCTGCTCGCTGGTCAGACAGGCGTCACAGTGTCTGTGACTCCTGACCTCTGACCTCTGAGTGTTTAGTTTCAGTGACCGTGCAGATCCTGTTTAAGAGGCATTAACCGCTGATCGGATCACGTTCAGATCAGACAGTGATGGTGTGACCTCAGGTTTCCTCCACGTCCATGTGAGGGAGACAAACACTCACAGATATGCCTGCTCTCCTCAAAGCATCCACCTCAACTGTCAAAACATGTACTCAGAGTCATAGTTTAGTGAAAGTAAAGCATCCAATATAAAAGCAGTGATAGTGAGGGGGTCAGGGGCGCAATATTATTTTATGTTTCTCATTTGGAATGCAAAGTAAGCAGCCAGCAGATTGTAGTGGAGAAATTGTCAAATATTTCTTTTCCAAATATGTTGGAGGAAAAGTGAAAAGATCTCTGTTGTCTTTCATTAAAGCCACATGATGCTAATTCATTCTGCACATTCAGTATCTTTGATTTATTGAGCTTTTCATGTGATGTTTCTTTATATAAATAACTTCACTGCAATATTAAAACGATCTAAAACAGCCATGTTTTTCAAAACAAGTACTTTTAATGCAAAAACATGATTACCTTTGTAAGAGTTAAAATGTATGTGTGTGTGTGTGTGTGTGTGTGTGTGTGTGTGTGTGTGTGTGTGTTTCCGTCTGTCCTTCAGGAGGGAGTTTACTGAGCTGATGGAAAAGTACGGCTCCAATAATATCACAGCTTCAGGACGAATCTCTCCTACTCAGCTCTCCACAGGTAAAACCTACACACCTACACATCCAGACACATTTATACTTCACTCACTCGCTGCTAACACCAACCTGAAGCCTAATCAGCAGCGCTTTGAAGACGTGAGGACAGCACAAAATGTCCTCAGTTTTTAAAAGTGTCCAAATCATCCAGAAAAGGTATGAACTTAATAAGATGTCCTCAGCTTGTCCCCACACTGCAAAAATGTTCTCATTTTCTAAAATTATCTGCACTTTTCAAAATACTCCCCACTTTGCAAAAATATGTTTTCAGTTTGGGAGAAGTATCCTCACTCTCCAAAAATGTCCTCACTTTTCAAAAATGTCCCAATTAACAAAAATGTCAAAATGTTCTAAAAATGTCCTCACTTTTTCAAACTAATCCTCACCTTGCAAAGGTGTCCTTGCTTTGTACAAATGTTGTCACTTTGCAGAAATGTCTTCACTTTCCAAAATGTTTTCAATTTGCAAAAATGTCCTCACCTTTAAAAAATGTCCCCACTTACCAAAAAAATGTCTTCACTTTCCAAAAATGTTCCCACTTTGTAAAAATGTGAAACTTTTTCAAAAACATCCTGATTTTCTAAACATTTCCTTACCTTGCAAAAATGTCCTCACTTTGTTAAAATGTCCTAATTTTCCGAAAATCTCTGCACTTTTAAAGAAATGGCCCACTTTGCAAAAATGACTGACAGAGCAAGAAGTGTTTTGAGTTTTTGAGAAATGTTGTCACTTTGCAAAAATGTCCTCACATAGCAGAAACGTCCTTACTTTCCAAAAATGCCCCGATATTCTAAAAATGTTTTTTTCTTTGAAAAATTGTCCTCAATTTATAAAAATGTCCTCACTTTCCAAAAGGTCCTCACTCTGAAAAAATGTGAAACTTTCCCAAAACTTGTCCTCTTTTTAAAATAATGTCCTCACCTTGCAAACATGCCCTCACTTTCCGAAAATGTCCCCACTTTGCAGAAGTGTCCTTTCTTTGTAAAAACTGTCCTCATTTTTTTTTTAAAATGTCCTCACTTTCAAAATACAGTATTTCCTCTTATTTGACTTACTTTACAAAGATGTTCCAAAGTTTCTGAACATGTCTTCAGTTTCCAAACTGTCCTCCCACTCAAGGTGTCCCCACAGAGACAGAAATATGAGACACTCACACCACTTTATTCTGTGATTTTAGTTTGGTGCCACAGTTAGAAATCTTTGATTACTGATATTAATAAAGTGATCTGATTGAACCTGTGTTCTCATCTCTCTCCACCTCCATCTCGCTCTTCGTCCCATCATCCACCACTCTCCACCTCCTCCCTCTGTCTCCATCTCCCTCCTACTCTCTTTCTATTTCCCTCTCCCTCTTTCTTCTTCTCTGTCTCCCACCTCTTCCTGCTCACCTCTCCCGTTTTCTTCCTTTTCTTCTTCTCTCGTCTCTGTTCAGGAAAGCTGACAGACACGGCCTCCTCCTCCTCCTCTTCCAGATCTGAGAGCCCCCAGCTCCTCAGTCCTAAAGAGGGGGTCACCGCCTACACCCACGCCTCCCCTTACACTGCCAACCCCCCCTACACTGTGCACACTCCCACGCACGCCTTCAGGTAGGAATCACACGGCTGCAGCACATTTCAACCTTTATATAAATAACTTCTCTGTTCTTATGGATTCTACAGCGAGGCCTGTTCTGCTCTGTGAATCCTAAAAGTTTGGATGAAGTTGTGTTTTAGAGTCAGAAAGGTCCCGACAGGATAATAAAAATGTTGTGCAGTGTTTGATTAAAGTTAGTTAATAAAAAAATGTAATTTTTGTATTGTTTCATTTACTTTTACAGTTTGTTGACTGATGTTATTCCATCTTACAATGTATTTGTTTTTTGTTTTAACATTCACAGTTTTCATTTCATGATGACTTCCATATAAAGACAGCCATCTTTGAAGTTAAAAAGTTTAAAAAACTAACAGCATGTAAACATTAAAATAAAATTCCACTGGCCAATTGTCCAGCTGATAGTTGTTGTCAGGAGTCTGGCCAATCAGAGCTCTGACTGTCAGTGAAATTTCATATCTTTAAATTAAAGCACTCACTCACTCCACAGTCGTCAAAAACCGATGCTTGGGCCGTGACTTCTGGTGTTAAACACAAATGAAAAAAGCCATCCTTTGACGTCGGTATGATACACGCCGTTGTTTAACGGCGCCTGGTGGTGTCATGGGGAAACATGGCCAGACAGTGGATGGTAGGGCTAGTGAATGGGTCCAACAGCCATTGACTTTTACCTGGGAGGCTGGTGTTTGCTTCCCATATGACCATAAAGTCAAACCTTGTTCTTCTTTTCTTAATATTAAGCAGGTGATGTGCAGACGTTTGCAGCAGAGCAAATATGTACAGTGTGCAAATGAGTGTCATAGCCCCTGCATCAGGGCTGTTGTTGTCTGAAAATGACTCTTCATCCAGTATTAAGCCACATTTTTATGATACACTTTTTAGATCTTGGTAATTCTAAACTATGTGTTTTAACTGTGAGGGTCCAGGGATGATGTAAAGCCCTCTGAGGCAAATGTGATTTGTGATATTGGGTGATGATCAGATATTGAATGTTCAACAGCTTTGACTGAGTCACTTTGTTTTAACACATGGCGCTGTCTTTAAAAGTTTGACGTTAGTCTGAAACTTCTACCCTGCAGAAAAGGAATATATCTATATTTTTTTTCTGCATTCCTCCAAAACAGAAAACGAGACCCTAACATGAAAACTGGGAACAGATTAACACCGTTAAATTCACACCTTGATTCAGTGCTGTGATCAAACTACATGTACATGCAGTGTGTGGTCAAACAGCAGCGACAGAAAGTAAATAAAACGCTTCTTTATTATTTTGCCTTTTTGGAGGGTGGTTATATAAACTGTTAAATTGTATTTCTGCAGCACTGGAACAACAGCAACGGCTAAAAATAGTGAAAAGCATCTTCAGCAGTTTCACAGAGAAGTGTGGGAAGACCAGAGGGAGATAGAAAGAGAGGAGGAGGAGGAAGAGGAGGAGGAGGGTTAGAGATTATGTCACGGTGGGATTGAATGTGAGCGGCAGTGTGGCTTTGTGGCTTTTAATAATGCTTAGTGTCATCCTCTCTGTCTCTCTCCCCAGTGACAGTGTCATTCAGTTGATATGCGTATCCAAGGGAACAGGCCTGGGGCTCGTCATCAAGGGCGGAGCTAACCGCACAGAGGGACCAATGGTGTTCATTCAGGAAATAGTGGCTGGTGGAGACTGCCAGAAGGTCAGTGTCTTCACTGAGAGCTTTAATGTGGACAAAAGTATTGACGTCATTTTGACTGTCTGATGTTACATCATTTCCTTTTTACTAAATGTATATTTTAATCAAATGAAAACAAAAATAGACACAGTGAAACCTTTAAAATCAAATGAAATAAAAAGCAGAGCAATAAGAAACAAGAGTGCATGAGCCACTCAGAAGGAAGCCACCAATTCTATAAGACTGAAGAATACAAATTCTACATGAATGTAGCTCAACATTGAACACAGCTAATTATGCTCTACGCAGAGCATTTGACGTAGCCCTGTAAGTGGCCTTGGCTGTTGTGAGCATATATACTTGTGCTGTGCCATGTTGCTCTGCAATACTAGTTGGTGGTGGGGTTTCTGTGCCACTGTGTTATGTTTCTGTAAAGGGCAATAAAGTTTGATTCAACATACCTATTTAGCTCCATTATTACTGACAACGTTCACCAACAAATCTCTTGTCTTTTGTCAGACACATTTTCCCCACAAATTTAACATGCTAATGTTATTAGCATAAGACCATGACATTTTACATTGTATAAATTAACCTGGCAGCTAGCAGATTTTTTTCTTGACAGAGGTAACATTACACCATTTGGCTCCATTTTAACTGACAAGGATCATCGACAAATAAAATGTCTTATACTAAACACTTTCCCCCACATATACAAGATGCTAATATTATTAGCATAAGCCTGTGACATTTTACATCGCATAAATCAGGATTTTGGCCAGCAGACTATTTGCTCTACTCATATGAAGCCAGGACAAATTATTTAAAATGCTGTTTTGTGGGGGCTTTACTGTCTTCACAATTTATTGTTTCTTATCTGTGAAATAAGTGTAAATAAAAGCTTTGTCTCCACTGAGGGAAATGGTTTTCAATTTACAAAAATAAATAGAAGGTCAACATTGCCGCTACATGTAGAGACATTACTGAGAACGTCAGGCTATGACATAGGCTACGACGCAGGGTATGCATCTATTTAGAGCCTACACTGTAGGCATGGTGCTGACTCAGTGCACAAATTTAAACTCTGCTTTACCTGTGGTGTTCCCCTAGGTTCCATTCTTGGACCCCTTTTTGTTTTGTTTTGTTTCGATCTTTAGCTCTCCCAAGCACCAAATTCGCCACCACTGTTATGCAGATGACAGACACATTTATCCAAAAACCAATAAAAAAGTAAATCTTCACTATTTAATAGGATTTATTAATTATTGTTTATCAATTATTTTTTAATATATGAATTACTATGAAAAAAGCTTAAAAAAAAATCAGAATGGTTTATTTGGTCATCTGAAGTTCGTCCAGTTTGAAGGTTAGCATCTTTTATTGATTATGTCACAGCTGCTTTTATTTCATGTTTACAATATTGTAATTCCATGTACTACTGATAAGAGCAAAATTAAATCTCATGTCTCAAGCTGGTACAAAACACAGATTCTACACTTTTTACTAAAACAGCCATCATGTGCACCAGTGTTCTGATCCAAGAAACAGAAACTGGTGTACCCAAAAGTCACCAGAAACATTATTTTTCTTTGTCCCAGGGACTCAGTGAGCTTGTTGAACACCAGAATCTGAAGGTTTCTGTATATTTGTGCTGTTTCAGGACGGCAGGCTGCAAGTCGGAGACCAGCTGGTGTCCATTAACAAAGAGTCTCTGATTGGAGTGACGTACGAGGAGGCCAGGAGCATCCTGACACGCACCAAACTCAGGTCCAGCACACCTGGAGACTTTTTTAAAGGCATAGATTCAGATTTAGAGAAACAGCGTCTGTCGAATAAATGTGACAGTAGCTATTTCTAACTTTGTGTGACATTAATTGTCAATCAATAGACTTAACATACAAACATACAAACTTACAGTGACAAACATAAAGTGATTATCTTCTCTTATAGGCAGGTATAGTATATTGTACATAGATGTTTATGGATGTATATATTTTGTGGAGTCAGATTTAGTCAGTAGTTTATTTAGAGTGAATCAGAAATATGAATCTGATTCAGTTCCACCACCTAACAGACTTTACTGGGTCAGTTAATTTGTGAAAAACCCTTTTGTTTTTTTTAAATATAGTCTAACAAAACAAAAAATACATCAATTTCTTAATAAGTATAAAGTTACTAATGATGACAGGTGGTATACTCTTTGCATTGCATTTTGGTTTTGACATTTTTTTGGTAGTCAAAAATACTAATTTCAGTATTTAATATTTAAAATTAGAAATCTGACTTTTAAAAAAAAAAAAATTCTGTATTATATATTTGTGAGTGAAATGGTTAAATATGGTCTGAATTCAAGGGAAACAACAGCTACCACTACTCTCTTTATGCTGTGACCCCATAAATGTGTATCTAAAAAACTTTTCCTCTGTGCTGTAGACCAGACCCCACGGTGGAAATTGCCTTCATCCGGCGGCGCTCGTCCTCCAGCTCCAGCAGCGGGCCTCACAGCCCCATCTCCCTGCAGGGGTCCAGCGGGGGAGGAGGGCCCCAAACGAGGCCCCCTGGGCTGGGCGCCATGTCTCCACAGCCTGCTGTAGTCACCAAAATCACCTCTAGCAGAAACCCTGCCTGTGAGACTCTGCCGGCAGTCAACGTCAGCCAGGTGTGAGCTTCAGTACAGACCAGGAGAAAAGCTCTACTGGTTTAGTCTTGAATAAACTCTGAACCAGGATTGAGCAACACTTTAAACGAGTCTCATCAAGTAGGATTAACATTAAACCTGAGGGAAATCATTATTTATCTTACAAATATATTGCACCAAAACTCTAAACCTTGATCAAAACTAAACATGATTAATTTGGGACCTTTTTAAATCTCAGCTCCAAGTATTGAACAAAATAAAATTTCAATCCAATCACCAGATTTAATATTAGTGTTGTATGTTTCTCCAAACCATGGATACTTTCCATTTGCAAATTTCTGTTAAGCTGATACCAGGGGCGTATGTATAGACAGTGCAGGCTGTGCAGTTGCACTGGGGCCCGTGAGGTGGGGGGTCCATAGAGAGAGTGGGCCCTCCAATAATGTGTTGGGTGGAAAATGGGCCCCTATCTGTGAAAATATAACTGTGTTCCAAAAACAGCTCTTATTACATTAAAACAAGGCCATTTGCTTCATGTGTCCTTGAAAAAAAACTGAATTAATAATTTCTGTTATATAAAAATATATAGTCATGATCGCCGAGTAATATGTACGTTCATATTATCAAGACAAGATGATATGTGCATGATAGCGTGCCCTGGGGCCCATCATATCTACCTTATGCCACTAGCTGATACATTAAAACTTTATGTTTCAAGAGTAGTTCAATAGTTAATGTTTAGGCACAAAAAACACGTGGTTATGGTTAGGGAAAGATCATGTTTTGGCTTAAAATACTCACTTTTTGTGACACTTTCTCAGCAAGAATTGCAACCATGGGTTGCTAAAAAACACATTTGGGGGACTGAAAATCGACAGGAAAGGCAACATTGAGGCAAAAATCAATTTCTTGTCGTGACATTATCTCAGCAGGAAACTCAGCGATTTCTCAATAAAAAACAACAATATGGCCGTTGGAAAGACAGCAACAGCTCGCTTTGTCTCACAGAGGCATCCACCCTCCACCTCCTGATGACAAAGTCAGCTCATGTACTACATCACTTTAGAAACACTCATACAATATGTATGAAACATATAAATGTAACATATTCTTTGTCTGCGGAAACATATAATGCCAACATTTCCCAGACACATAACAAACATTTTTGGAGAATATATTCCTCAGGATTGTTTTAAGACTTTGCATAAAAATCCGTTTATTAATTTATGTGAAAGCTGTAGGAAATTCCTTTAAGTCTCCTTTATGTTACAAAACCACCTTCTGTAAAGTCGGCACACCATCGCTCTCACTGCACTAAGCTGAGGTCATGACACACAAACACATGAACACACACGTGAACACACACGTGAACACGCTCTTATCAAACCATTATTAATATGTTGTGTGAATGTCTGCAGGTGCGAGTGTCTCCAGTCAGGACAGAGCCGACACGTGTTTCCTCCCCACCAGAGAGCGACAGCGTCACTGATACAAACCCTGGTATGAATATCGTTCTCTAATTACTATTTAGTATCCACTTCTGTTGTTCAAATATTAGTTTAATACATATAAACATCTGGTGGAGCTAATTCTTCAGTCGGTGCCATTAAACCACTGCAGAGGAAGAAGAGGTGATTGAAAGCTCTCCAGTCAAAGCTAGAGGAAACTCATGTGGAATAAAACATGATGGAAATATGACGTATTTGTTTCATGTATCAATGTGAGGATGGTTGCAGATTCTCGTGTTTCCAGCTCTACATACTTCATGTACTGCATAATTTATTCACTCAGTCTGATTCTGTTTTTATCAACTTGTACACCTTAGACAGGAAACACTTTTTACTCAACTTGTTTTTGAAGATTTTCTAAAAAATGCAAATAAAACCAGATAAAAAAACCCACTGAAAGACAGTAAGAACGGGTGTAAATGAGGTTTCGACACACATGCCTGTGCACAGATGACCCGCTGTAAACTGTGAGGTGCAAATGAAAACCGGGCAGCCGTCCTAATGGAAACGGACGAGGGAGGAGGAGGAGGCAGAGGGACAGGGACAGATGGCGTGTGGTTGGCTGCCTGTCGGAGGAGGAAGTGAGGCAGGCGGGGGGTCTGGCCTACGATTGGCCGCAGAGGTGTGAAGCATCATCTCGTCTCTGTGTGTGAGAGGGATCCTGAGGTCTTTCTCCATATGTGCATGTATGTAGATTGTCAACGTCACACCAGTGATCACCAGACATTCCAGTACGGACGATGGAGGACATTGAGGGCAGATACCTGTGTTAGGGAACCTCCAACATTCACTTCAGTTGTACCACTGAACCAGTGTGTAGGAATATTTGTATCATTTAGGTTTGGGTCAATCAGTGGGAAGCCTGAGGGAGATAAACACCTCCAGAAGAGTCGTGGACAGATTGCGAGACCATGTTCAAGATCTATCACCCCTCCTACTGAGGAGTCACCCGAACTAAAAGAGATGGAAAATGACAGCAAACATTCACGCTGGGTTGTTGGTATTGTGTTGCAGACACATAAAGAGTACTACAATATTGTACTCAAGTAAAAATACTGTTACTTTAATAAAATTTAGCTCAAGTAAAAGTAAAACTACTTCAGTCAGGAACACTTTAGTCAAAGAAAACTTTATTTCCATTTGCAGTATTATATTTGGCAGTTTGGCTCTGGGGCCTCTCTGCCTTTGCTAGGCCTATGCAGAAAGTCCAAGGCGGAGAGAGCACACCTCACTGCCCTTCCACGTGCAAACAAGGAAAGCCTGAGGAAGAGAGAGCACACCTCTCTGCCCTTCCATGCGCCTACATAGAAAGCTTAAGGCAGGGAGAGCAGCAGCAAAGAGCTTCCGGAACCAGAACAGAGCAGCATCAATGACAAACAGAAATGACATTGATAAGTCAGACACATCATGAAAAGGAGGAGCTGGGGTGGAGGCAGGTTGCACAGCAGCTTGCAGAAGAAGCAGCAACAGTTTAAATAAGGCATTCTGAATGAGATTTACTCATTGGGTGCATAGAAAGGAATCATGTGATCTATCAGCTGACTCCTTTCCCTCAGTTAGCTGCTCCATCCGTTGATTGGGCTGTTTGAGATCAGTTGATGTAGCTGGGATGTAAGCTGAGCTTGGCATTGTGTCCTGTCTGAACTAATGCTATACTTAATTTGTGTAAACATTTACTCAAATGAAAGTAAAAGTAGATTAAAATGTACTCTGTGTACACGTTACTGTGTTACATTTTTAAAGGGAATTGTTAGGCTATGAAATAAGTTGCATTAAATGTCACTGTAGAAACTGGTGTAAAAACATCAGCAATATGTGCCCTTATGTCCAAAACAAAAGAAAATTTGACGCAGTTTTCAGCCTGTACAACAAGCACAACCCATTTGCACACCGTCCTACACATTTCTGCACGTTATCTGTCCAAGTATCTGCATGTGAGATGAAACAGAGAGGGTGTGAAAATGTAACATCCTGCTAAGCAAGGTGATTTCCGTCATCTCGACATGATTAAAACTGGGCTGAATGTGTTTGTGGTTGCTGCAGCCTCACAGAGCAGCAGCGGCTGTAGACGTCAGATCAAATCAGACTGAATATCTTTTTTTTTTATTTTGTTGCCAATAAAAGTCGATTGTTTTAAGTATGTTGTCAACATGAGAGTCAGCATCTTTAAAAAACAAGTCAGAGTAAAGCAAACCATTTGGAATCATGACAGATGACATCTGTATTATAAAAATATATTTTTTAGCTGTATGTGCTCATTGATAGCAAATAATGACTTGATAAGATGCAGATATAGTCACCCTCTCTCTTATAAGGCCAAAGCTCTGTATTCTGCTCAGAGCAACATGTTTTTGTTGATGTGACCTCATTGCTGTTTACTGATACACAGGCTGTATACAGTCAAACTTTAAATTAAGTGAAGTTTTATCTCTATCTGCAGAGCCAACCAGCAGTCAGCAGCCTTCTCACACGAAGTGTTCCCTCGGTCCCAGCTGTCGTCTCAAACTGGAGAGGCTGGAGCAGGTGTGTGTGTATGTGTGTGTGTGATTCAGTTTTATATTTATAATATATTTATATTTTAAGATCCAAAGTCCTTCCTGACTGTTTCACGGTAGCTTTCAGTCCTGAGTGTATTTTCTGTCATCAGGATTTGTTTTCTAAAACATGATCCTACAGAATATATTAGCGCTGACATGAGCAATTAATTAATTTGTTGATTGACAGAAAAATGAACTCAAAACAGTTTTGGTACTTGATTAACAGTTTAGGTTACTTATTGAGCAGAAACACTCTCTGGTTCCAGCTTCTCAAATGTGATGATTGGCTCCTTTTTTATTATGCCTCCACGCCAATGATAGCTTTGGCTGGATGCATAATGTTTTGGGTTGTCTGTCCGTGCCTTTCTTGTGACGAATATACGGATAGCTAAAGAACACTTTTGGAGAATTGCTTCAAATCTGGCACAAATATCCACTTGGTTTCAAGGATAAACTGATTTGATGTTGGTGGTCAAGGGTCAAAGGTCCCTGTGACCTCATGTTTTTGGCCATAACTCAAGAATTCCTATGCTGATTATCACAAAATTTCACAGAAATGTCTAATAGGATGATATGATGAAGTGGTATATCATTTTATATCCAAAATGTCAAAAGTCAACTTCACTGTGACGTTATAATATTCGGCATAACACGGTTTTTCTGGCCATTACTCAACGTCATATCTCAGGAACAGAAGGAGAGACATTTGGTCAGATACTGATTGTAATGATCTTCTGTTGAAGTGTGTTCTAGTTTTCATTTTAAATGGAATTATTTGGGGTTTTCTAAATTGTTGGTCAGTTAAAGAAAGCCATTTAAGATTAGGGAACTTGTAATTCATATTTTTCTCTACTTACTGTCATTTTATACAATTATTAATTGAAAAAATAATCAACAAATCAGTCAATATAGAAAATAATCCCAGATTTTAGCTGCAGCTTTAGTCCACAAGATTAAGTTTTCAAACTGTTTCACTGTTTTCTTCGTTCTTTATTGTATTCAGAATGGGTTAAATTTACTGCCGGGCAATTAATCTCCACACAATTTTCTGTAAGTTAAATATTTAATTTTATTGTTTTAACTGAACAGAAAGATTTGGACAGTAACAAAAGATAAGAGTCAACAGCTGTGTCTCAATAATACTAACAAATACTACGAAAACAAGCCCAGTAGGTCAGTTTCTGCCTCAGGCCACAGCCTCTGTTGTCCACTGAAAACCATGCATATCCAACTCTCCTAATTTTCATGTTGACAGTTAAGTTGAAAATTTACTTTCTTTACTTTCTCCAACTCGTAACATGCTTATTTTTTTTCTCCATCATCTCAAACATGGGCCTTTAATCCGGGGGTAATGGGATTTCATTAGATGGTGACAGCATGCATGTGGCTGTCTGTCAATGTTTCAGGGGCGTCACCACTGTGTGTATTGATCTGTGTGAGTGTGTGTGTGTGTGCAGGCTCTGGATCTGCTTGGTCTGAAGCCCACAGATGCTCAGCAGCAGGCGCTCAGGTCCAGACTACGAGCTGATTCAGCAGGGACAGTGGCCTTCACAGGTAAGACTGCAACACTCAGAATTTGATCTGTAAACACCCTGAAGCAAATGTAACTGTAAAACAAATATTAGAGGTAGCTCCTGATTTGTGAATGCACTGAGATGATTTCATGTGTCAGTTTGTAAAAAGAAGCAAAATTGCACATTCCTTTTGTGTGTACTTTGTGCAGATTTTGAGAGCCTGATCAGGGAGCTGTTTAAGCCTCAGCTGGAGGAGTTGACCGTCACCCAGCCGGGGTCGAGGTTAACGTCTGATGACCTGTACAGTTTGTTGGAGTCACTGACCAACCAAAGGGTGAGATCTGCTGCTGGGTTATAAACTACAGAGTTCAGACTGTTTAAAGACACACTGAACAGAGTCAGCTCATTTTCTAATGTTCCACCTCTAAAGTTCAGGTCTTAACCAGAACCAGGACGGTATATTGAAAATATACTCTGCAGGATTGTTGGATAATTTTTGCAAATATCCTCGCAAGCAAAAGTGAAAGTAAAATCCTTTGGTGTTTCGCCTCACTAAATTTGCATTTTTTCTGCACGGTCTCTTGAATGCATCTTACTTTCAGTCTGGCACCTGGTCATCACCTTTTTAAAAATCCCCGATCTCACCTGAGTGCTGTGGGGGCCCATTAATGTCCTGAACATAGACAGTAAGAGGAAAATACAACAAAATACACTTCTGTACTCACAGGAAATGTACAGTTTGCATACAGTCTCTTTCAAAATAAATGCACTGCGTCGGTACATCACCACATTGACATTTTTTTCCCTTAACAACAAACGTACGTGGTAACGTTTTGCCAAGTGGTTGTTGAACCCATCCACCACCCATCCCACCCACCCTCCTTGGACGTCTGCCCCCTTAAGTCAAGTTTTTGTTCCACTGCGTTTCCCCCGATGCTGCCGGCACTGTTACAGTAACAGCAATCAGCTGTGTATCATGAAAGGACGGCTTTTTTTGTCGGTGTCTGACACAGAAAGTCACCAATTAACCCCTAGTATGCCTTTGGAGTGAGACAGGGTTGGAAAATAAGAAAATCCAGGCAGAGGGCAGAGTCTCTGCAGATAAATACACTGCCACACACTGAGAGCGGCTCATAAGTAACAACAGAGATGGATTGCTTTGTCTATCCTGCAGAGTAAATCTAATTAAAGAGGTTGAGTATTCACGGTATAGTGTGCAGATAACAGTAAATTCAGTAGTGTGTGATGTGCATGAGTAGAAGATGCAAAACATCAAAGAGGGTGAATTAAGATAACATAACCATACCGAACAGGAGAGGAGTGAAAGTGCAGCAACCACAGCAGCAGTGGAGAAGAGACTTATATAGCCACGCCCTCAGGTGTTAGCAGTTACTCTAATGATCTGCCGTCTGCAGGAAGAACACAGACAGGTGAATTCTATAATGAACTAGACGACTCCACAGGGGTCGTCACAGTGATCATTTATTGTCCTAAAGGATGTAGGTTTTTCTCTTTCAACATTTGGAGGACACATATTAAGTGGGGAGTCCAGCGGTGCTCCATGAAAAAGAATTGAGCATCAAACACTTCATTTCTTGCATTCTTGTGAATTTTTACACACCAATTATTTGCTTTTTCTGCATCAGCGTATGGTGGAAATGTGATGGTACCTCCTGATCTAAGTGTGCATAGTGGCTTCATCTTGTTTCTGTTTCATGGCAGATTGCAGTCATTGTTTTTAAGGTTGCATAATGCCACCACATACTTTGTTGGAGGCATGGTTGTGTCAATAAGTCAGGTTCTAGTGGTTCGTTCAAAGTTCTCTGTTATTTTTATGATTTATTTGGCCGGGACAAATTCACGCATTCTTAATAATCTATGCTTATACATTTATTGATCCCTAAGGAACTTCTGAGCGATGAGATTTTCCATCTACATCACTGGTTGGTTGTTGATGATGATTTAAGTGCAGCAGGAAGAACAAAGTAAGCAAGATTTCGGTAATTAAAATTGTGAAGTGTAAAAATGAAAAATCGTCGCATTGTAACAGCTGAGACGCTAAATTGCTGTCACAAGTACATTTACTCAAGTACTGTCCATAAGCAGGCTGAGAAATTTGAGGGACCAGCTGCTGCTTAAGTTTTCTCCTTAAATATCACACTCAGGGCATAATTCCTCCTTAGCTGAGGGACTGACACAGTTGCACAGAGTCCCTTATGAGGTTTCCTTAGTTAAGGAACTCACTTACTGCGTTGAAAGAGATTTTACAGCGGTAAAAGTTTCCATTGAGATTGTGTGTTTGCTTTGACTCATGCTTGTGACGTCTGTTATCATCTCACAAAGTTGGCTTATAGTTAGATAGTTTAAAATATGTCAGAAGAAAAGAAGACAAGAAAAGCATAATGGTCAGAGGACGACAAGATTAAACTTCTGGAGGAATACAATCATAGAAAACATAAACTACAAATTAAATTTGATCCTAAAATTCCAGAAAACGGCTGTAGGAAGAAGCAACGAATATTAATTCAGTCAAATCTAAAGTGCAGAATCAGAAAGTGTCCATCAAGTCAAGAGGTACCTTAAGTACCTTAAGTTAACCTTTTAACCTTGCTTTGGTTGCTAAGGTCTTTTGTGCTGCAGTCTAGGAATTCTTTAAGTATAAGACCAAGACAAGGAGAGAAACCCATAAACACTTTAGTCAACATTTTAAGGAAACCTTAAGGAGAAGATTTAAGGGTGTTTTGTGCAACAGATTTTATTTTAAGGAAACCGCAACTAGGACTTTGAGGAAAGTCTTATCTTAAAGTGTTTTGTGCAACCTGCCCCTGGCACTTCTACTTAAAATCTTTCATTTCCATGTTACTTTCTACCCCTGCTTCACTACATTTATCTGGCAGCTTTAGTTACTTCACTAAATAAGATTTTACACACAGAACATGAGATTTACTTTAAAATCTGATGTTTGGTGATAAATTTAACTTCTCAGCAGTTCATACAAGTCCAGCTGAAACCATTAGTTTATAAATAAATTAGTGGATTGAAAGAAAATGAATGTGAAGCTATTTTGATGGTTGAAGTCATTTTCCTGTAAAAAATATCTCTTGTTCTCTTAAATTAAAATCAGACAGAGGGTTCATTAAGAGGGTCTGTTTAATTAGAATAAATAAATGTGTGAGTATCTACATGCAGCACATGACAGGAAGTGACTCCATCAGAGTCATCAGACCTCTGTCATCATCAGTGTGATGATCAGCTGGGGTGAAGTGATGGTACGCTGCTCAGAGTCACATCGATGTGTTCGCTCCAACATCGATCTGTCGACATGTGAACCGGCAGGGTGTAAAGATTTTCTACACTGCCGAGGTCACACAGTATCAATAATAAGTCACAGCCTTAGAGCAACAACTGTACATGCTCTTAATGTGAAGAAACAATTCAACACCATGAACACACACACACACACACACACACACGCTGTAGTTTGTTCTGTCTCACTCCCACACACACCATCCTGCTGCCATAAATACTCGCCAGAGCACCAGATATGGATTCATTCGCCGCTGAAAATAGTCCCCAATAAAGTCCCTATTTGCTCTTGTTTGTTGGATTAAAATTACAAATAATAATAATACAGGAAGCAAAGTGCTTTAGACATAAAACACAACGATGAAATCCACAGATAATGTTTGATTAACCAGGCAAGCTTGAGGGAAAAAAGAGGAAAAAATTTAAGAACAATGGATGATTAAAAATCATAAATTAAACACCAAGAAATTAAAAGTTAAATCAGAGCAGTGCAATACTTAACTGCAACATCAAGAGTAAGATACAGTAAATGAAAAATAAAAATAAAATAAATAAACCTAAAAATTTAAAGGACAAATTAAAGGAACAAAGCTTGAAATTACATTTTTTCTTCTGGGATTTATAAATCCACAACCTTAAATGTCCAAAAAAATCCCATTAAATGTCTCTTAAATCCAGATATTTTAATTTAAATCCCACAGTTTTAAACAGTAACAGGTATCATCTGGAGTTTTTAGGGGATTAATTGATGGCAGCTCATAGGTGTTTATATTATTTAAGAGTTTTTAATGTAAAAAAAAAAAAAAAGTACATGTATTGATTAAATGTACCCTGACTGAATTATTCAATTTGGACTCAGTTAATGTTTAAAGGTACTCAATAATTTCCTTTTCAACTTTTCTGCAGAAGATCATGAATTTAAAACCTTTTCACCACCACCCTGAAATAATTCAACATATCCTCATACAACAATTCACGAGATGCTAACGAGTTAGTGCCCAACGAATACAAAACGTTATACTGGTTAGGTTAAGGAAAAGAAACAAGGTGGTGACGTACCTTAAAATAACTTAAAGTTCACAACATGGTTCCAAACGCCGTCCTCCTGGGGGAAAGCCTTATGTTTTGTGACCCATGCACCACCCAACCTGCCTCCTTACCGGGACTACCTCCTTTTTTACTCCCAAATGCACTGTCATCACATGATCGAAGCCTTCCTCATTATGTGGGTTATACAGGCATTACCGGCTAATGATTATGGGGGTTATATGTGAATTCTAGTGCAGAACCTTTATAGGTATACATATGAACAGTACATGAAAACAGCCTGAATAATTTAGCTGGCGTTTTTTAATTTAGATGTTGAGGATGTTCATCTGTTATCTGTGTGCAGTCGTCGCAGTCAGACTCGGAGGACCTGGAGGAGATGGAGAGGCTGAGGAAGGAGCACATCGAGGCTCTGAGGGAGATCAAGAGGCTGCAGGTAAAACAACACACACACACACACGCACACCTGAAGTACCTCAATCAATTTCACCTTTTAAGAAAAAAATAACAGTAAAATACTTATCACTCCACTGTGACTCCACGTCTCTCCTCTGAGATGATATATTTCACATCGACCTGCTGGTATCAAGCGGCAACCTCCAGTGCTAAAAAATGAAGCCATCAGTGAAGCACCAAAAACTGCAGTTCCTCTAATGTCCACTTGAGGCTGGCTCCAAGAGCGAGTCAATCCCCACAGACCCCCATGTTAAAGCTTAACAGCAGAAATAAACATGTTTACAGCCTGGTACAAAAACAGTTTTTGTCTCTGTAGCTAATTTCACATTCATGACAACTGCACAGAGGCTGAGTTTAAATATAACTCACCTGTTTACACTTTAATGAGGTTTAAGGTTATGCATAATTAAGGGAGTGCCGCTTTCAGCAGTGGGTGCCATCTGTTGACAAATAACCCCAGATTCACAGAGAACAGGTGCAGCTGTAGCTATTTTAGTGTGTTTTCACTTCAGTTAATTGTAATGTTTATACAGTCTGTGGTTTGTGCACTACCTGCTGATTTCCTGTTTGAATTTCCTGTTGATTTCCTGTTTGTTCCTCCTCTTCAGGAGCAGCTGGTCGAGTCTCAGAGAGTTCACCATCAGATGGAGGAGGAGCTCAGCAAAGTTAAACAGGTGAGTCACACCTGATGCGGGTACACAGGTCATGTTTATGGATATTGATATGTTTTAGGTTGGCATTTTTTAGGTGGTTGAATTGTCCTAAGTCCCTCCCCTCTAATCCAGGCTGGCCAATCACAGTGTGGTGTCAGCCAGCTCCAGCTGGGGTCAGACAGCTACACAGCTGTGCTCCATTGACTCTAATGCAGCCATTTCAGATTTCCTTCATTTTCAGGCTGGTGTTGTGGATTTGGAGCTAAATGTTGTGCCTGGGGCACGTCGTGTATTAATGATACTCATTACCTGGAGAGGTTTGAAAAAGATCTACGTTTCTTCCCTGTTCCAAAACCAAAATCAAACCCTGAAAAGTGTAGGGTTAGCTAGCTAGCTACTGAAGATATAGCCTACTGAATGTATACACATGCTGCTGTTGCTTTGTAATGATTATAATATAGTGAATAAAGACTGACCCTGCTGTACAGGAACCAGTGAAGGGAAGCAGGGAAACTTTGCTGATATTCAACCAGCTGTGTGGCATCACAGTGTGCGCAGATTAACAGTGTTAACAGGTAAGTGTAATCTGCACACACTGCGATGACACACAGCTGGTTGAATATTGCCAAAATTTCCCTTCATATTCATTGTCCTCTGTCTCGATTGCCAGTGGTGTGTTGGTTCACTTTTACACTGTGATCTGTACGTTAGGCTTTAGTTTCTGTCTTTATCGTTTTTACCTGTCTGTGTTGCTCAGTCAGTTTGACATCCTGGATCTATCCTTCAAACTCATATTGTCGACCTTCTGTCTGCTTCTGTCTGAAATCGCATTTTTGTCTTTCCCTTGAGGCTTTGAACAGAAGATCCTGCACTCTGCTCTTGTTCAGCTTCACAATTTATTAGTAACGCTAACATTTCAGTCCACCTGGACCTTCATCAAGAGTGCTCAACCTCTAATTTTTCTTTTCTCAAAATTTAAAGATCTGGAAGTTATTGTAAATAAATGTGATTTGGTCTATAAAAAAAGATGCAGTAATTTCAGCTCATAGTATGTTGTATAAAACAATGAGCAAATTTTGTGTCCAACATATTTAGGTTTGAAAGATCCATTTAAGAAAACCTGAGGAAAAAAATGTAAAATTCGCTCCTAAAAATATTTAATCTCCCTCTGGAGTAAAAAACGACCTTGTCATCAATAACAATATTCATAAAGTTACATTCATGTTGATGTGTGAAGGTGCAGTGAGTTTATTGTGTTACTATAGTTGGTTTTACCTGCTGGGAGGGTGTGTGTGTGTGTGGGCTTCTGAAGGGTGCTTCTATCAAAATAGATCAGCAGGTGAAGCTCTACACACACCTACCTACACACACACACACACATACACACACACACATGCACACACACACACACTCTTTAACCTGCGGTAAAAGACCAACCAAACTCACCGTGAGCTTTCCTTCCTCTATTCCTATTGTCGTGTGTGTGTGTGTGTGTGTGTGTGTGTGTGTGTGTGTGTGTGTGTGTGTGTGTGTGGGAGGCTGAGGCGGACTCACACAGCAGCAGCAGCAGGCTGACAGTGGGAGGAGTGGAAGGCCACCGTTGAGTCTTTTTTTGGGTTCCTCCTTGTGTGTGTGTTTGTTGTGCTTCACAGCTGAAGGGTCTCAGCCTCTCCGGCTCCCTCCCACTCCGCTGCCTCTCAACTTTTATTCTGTTGCATAAAACGATCGATATCCACATTTAGACTCGGCTCACAGATGCACCGCAGCAACAAAGACTCGGCCGGGACGTTTCCTATCTGAGGGGCAGAAACAGGGAGGATTCGCTTCGTGTTCAGGGTTTTATTCTATAGGTTCTGTACAAAGTTTTATGTCCTGCGTGTAGCTGCGGTCTTTAATGCACCTGTTCTGTCTCCTCTTCAACAAAGTTTTTGTTGAGTGTTAAAAGGTGTGCTGAATTAGTTTGGTGTTGCTGAGTACACTCTCTCCAAGTGGATTGCAGTCCAGTTAGGACTATTTTTTCTCTTATATTTGATGTTTTATTGTGACATACGGAAAGTTTCACCTCTCCAGGTCTGTCAAAATAATTTTAATGAATCACGCTGAGAAGGAAACTCCATAGTCTTTAATAGACCTGCTGCTTTTCAAGGGTCACAGTGACCTAAACATCAGTTGATGAGAAATTTTAAACCTGTTTTTAACTGATATTGTGTTTGTGTAGTCCACAGGTATTTGTAGCAGTTTTACTTGGTGTTTTATTCCTCAGTTGTTATTGTGTACAAGTCTATTCATAATACTTCCTGCAAAGTGAGGCAGCTCACAGCAGGTTTGAGCTTCTCTTCTTAGTCTTGAAATTGGAGCGCTGTCTGATATTGTACCTTACTGTACATTAAGGATTCAGTACCCAGTCTTAAAGGTTTATCCGAGAGCGAGCATGCTGTGCCTTATTTTTCAAGGTTTTCTGTCATATGCAACACATTAAGGTTAACAAGGAGGAAGCTTTTTTTTTTTTACGCAGAGCTGATGTCTGTTTTTATGGGTCAGGGATGATCACACATAAGTGTAAACTCTTCTGTCCTCAGGGTTAGGGTGAGTTGTCCAGAGGGTTTTTTCTGGACTACTCAGATGTCTGTTTGTTGTGACATGAAGGGGAAAAGGAAATGAAGTGTTTTATTTGGCACATATATCTCCTGGTAAGATAAAGGTTTAAGATCTGGCACTTTGGCACAAAGAACAAAAAGCTTTCAGGTTTCTGCCTCGAGACAAAGACATGAAGGTTGAAAGACTCGAGTCTGTCTCTGTAAGTCCGGACTAAGAGTACATATACACCCAAATAAGGCTGCAGCAGCCCAGCAGCCTGTAGAAAATGTTGGCATTGTACGTTTCTGCAAACAGCAGTTGATGTAGTATATGAACTGACTTTGTCATCGGGTGGTGGAGGCGACGATGGATGGCATGTCACCCAGGCGAGATGATGCACAAGCTGCAGACCACTGTTCAAGACCAACAAACATTTTAATAGCAACTCATTACTGTGTTTCCAGTGGGCATGGTGAAAAGAGAGAGTCATCACCGCATTACCTGCTGGGACTGTGCCACAAAAAGCGGTTATTTCTTACTTAGGCAAAGCTGTGCTTCCTGCCCAGATAGTGCCACATAAAGCTGTTGTTTTTTTATGGACATCGCTGAGTTTCCTGCGAGGATAGTGCCCTGAAAAGTTGTTGTTTCTTTTTACCAAGACATGGCTGCATTTCCTGCTGGGAGAGCGCCACAAAAAGCGATTGTTTCTTACTTAAGCAAAGCCGCATTTTTGCCAGGATAGTGCCATGAAAAGCAGGTATTTAAAGCCAAAACATGATCTTTTCCTAACCATAGCCAAGTGGTTTTGGTGCATAATCCTAACCACACCTAAATCACAGTTTATTGTTAGAAAGTAGAGTATCATACTGTGTAGTACGTTACATAAAGTTACACATCTGCTTTGTAATAACGTACGAATGTAACATATCCATGTTAACAGAAATGTAAAATGCTTACATTTATTCTGGTGACTGTGTTGGCTGCAAAGCTGATCAGGAACAGTGACTTTTAACTACTCAAATCCAGCCGGGCTGCATCACGACGCAGATTACAGCTACCCGACTTCCAGGTTCAGTACTCTGAGGTGTTCTCTGCATATTTAATGAGCGTGTGCAGACGAGATAAGCTGACAAACTTTAATCCTCTGAGGGGGATTTCTCCAGAAGTCATTCCCAAATACCCACAGGTCCTCACAGCTAGTGATTTAGTGGCTGAACCTCAGTTTTGACACCTGTAGTGTTACAAAAACAGCACTTAAAGTGACTCTTATGTTCTTATTATTTGCAGTGTTTTAACTGCAGGGTCCACTGGCAATTGCATCCTTTTTAGTTCTGCAATGGTACTTGTAACCTTTCCTAAACCTCTGGACATTCCCATACAACATGTACGTAAGAGCCAATGGTTCAAAAACAGTCTGAGTTTTTCCTATTTCCAGTTGCTTTTAGTCAAAAGTAGTTGAGGTCTAAAGGCTTGATTGCACTCCAGGATGGAGGTAATCATTGGTATGTAAATGCAGTATCCTCACAAGTGCCCTAGAAAACACCATGGTGACTTCCTGACAGCAGGAAGAGGAGCTCCTGTGTTTGTGGTATTTGGTTGAACCACATGGAACATTCAGAAAAAGAACAACAGTACAAACACACAGTGCAAAAAATAAGCATCCAATTTACTTTTCCAGCACATGCTCAATCCACACCGACCTAGCCTTAATACACGCTCCTGAATAACCTCAAATGCATTTAATATTCCTTCCTCTGAGGGTGGAATTTCTCCGGCGCTGTCACGGCTTTCAGTGAAACCAGCAGCCCAGAGGAAGGGACACTACATCATATTATATAACAGGCAAACAAAGCAAGAAACTGCTGCAAATGCAAATGTGACAGTCACTTCTCAGTGAGGTCAGGACTCAGACTGAAACACGACCAGCCGCCGCTTTTTAACTACCACACTGTACAGCTAGTGCACAGCCAGGGATTTTTTTTCCCATTATGTCGTCCTTTGTGGAGAGTTGGAGGGTGACACGCTCCCTCATTAGAGCTAGAGGTCAGGCTTCAAGATGGGGGGCCTCTCAGGCCCCACAGACCCCCTGAGGCCACAGCTGGAGTGAAGAAGCTCATGCTGGGATCCATTAGTTACCCAACCAGGCGAGACCAGCCACTCATCAAACACACACTCACATACACGCACACACACACAGTCACACACTCTTGATCTTTACACTCCAACAGCAACCCAATCACCAGAAAAAACATTGGCGTTGTATTTTTTCTGCAAATCACTGATACATATGTTTGAAAAAACACCCGTGTTCTCAGTACAAAGGCGAGGGGAAAAGTGGCAATGGGTTGCTAAAAACAGCCACGTTCTGTGAGAAAAGTTGCAAGAAAACGGTGATGGAATGCCGAAGAAAAAACATTCTTCCTGTTCATTGATCTTGAACAGTGGTCTGCAGCTTGGAAGATGTGTCACCTAGGTGTCACACCATCCACCATCCCCTCCACGTCATCATGACAGTCAGCCTATATACTACATCACTTTAGAAACGTTGATATGATACAGATGAAACGTGCCAGTTTGATGTAGCTGTGGTTTGCAGAGACACACAATGGCAACATTTTCTTCTGGTTGCCACCAGCTGAACTTCCATAAGACAGTCATCCATAAAGTCTCATTCTGTGCCACTTTAATTACACACGCACTGTACTTATACTGACATTGCTATGTGGTCAGGCAATGAAGCCTTTCTAACCTAAGCCAAGCTAAGATGAGCTAAGATAGGCTAAGCTAAGCTTGTAGTTCGGCACTACCTCAATCCATAGGGACTTCGCTTGGGAACTGGAGGGTTGCTTGTCCATCTCCTCCTATGTATCAAGTATGGAGCATGGACTGGTAGCTCAGGAGGTGTCAGTTTGCCTCCCAGATACCACCGAGGTGCCCTTCAAGAGGGCACTGAATGCCCAACTTGGGGCACCTGTCCATGGCAGCCCCCTCGCTCTGACGTCTTTCCATTTGATGCATGCATAGGTCCTGTTTGTGCATGTGTGGGTATTTCAGGCGTGTGTGTATGACAACAGAGTGAAAAAATGGAATTTACAAAGCATATTTTCTTCTTCTTCTTGAAATAGCCCGTAAAATGACACGTTGGGTTGCATGAGTGAACTGTGAGTCGTCGTGCTGCTGGTGTGCTACCAAAGAAATTTTAGTTTATAGCTGTTAGTTTTCTACATTGGGGATGTGCAACCCAGTCGCCAGAAAAACTTTTTCAGACCTTGGATACACTGAAACTTAATGTTTCTTCGTGTTTCAACAACACTGTGATTAATGTGTGTTTAGGTTTAGGCAAAAGAAAAAAACACTTGGTTATGGTTCGGAAGAGTTTATGTTTTGGCTTGTTTTTGGGGGGCAGGAAATGCAGCAATGTATTGGTAAAAAAACAACAATTTTTGTGGTGCTATCGCAGCTGGAAAAACAGCCACAGCTCTCTATAAAAACCCACGTCTGGTGGTTAAAAAGACACTGGAAGGCGAAGTCTGCGACAGCGAAGTCTGTCTTTGTTGTTTGTTGGTGTTGAAGAGTGGTCAAGGTGGCCGAGGTGACACACCATCCACCATCCCCTCCACAGCCCAAGGACAAAGTCGGCTCATATACTGTCACTTCAAAAATGTTGATATTATACATATGAAATGTAAAAATGTAACATATTTGTGGTTTGTACAAGCGTACAACCCCAATATTTTCTTCTGTTGGCTGAGCTGGGACGTGCAGCATTATTTAGACATCAAACTAATTGAACGCTGAAACAAGCGAACAACGGTGCAACCATCTGCAACAGGGCTTTAGAGAGGAATTATGATGTATGCCTGGGACACCAAACGTGCTAAAACAGCCCAGTGTCCATTTTCTCCTTTTAAAAACAACACTGTCCACCCATTAATAAAATTTCAGCTGTTATCTACAACTATTTTGGGCATTCAAAAACTTGGACTTAAATATCAGAAAAAAAAGTCAGAACACTACGTAATGCAACTCTTATTATAAAGCATTCAGTGAGAGCACCTCAGATTTCTAATTTGTCATTTCAGACTCTGAAGTTGTGGTTAGTGTCTTGTGTTTGGTCAGATATCATCGCTGTGGGCCTCCAGCTGGTGGACCAGTCAGTCTGCTTCTGTTATCTCCCTCTATCTGTGTTTCTCAATCACTTTCACTTGTTTCTTTCCTCACTGACACACACACACACACACACACACACACACACACACACACACACACACACACAACTACACACAGCCTTTTTTCTTGGAACAAGGATTTGCAGAATTTTGAAATTGCATGTAGTCCTGCTGAGAAAAGTGAAGCGAGCAGATGGACTGTTCTCACTCCTTCTGTGTATGTGAGTACGTGTGTGTGTGTGTGTGTGTGTGTGTGTTCGGGCAGCGTGTGATTTTGTGATTTCCGAGTGTTGTCCAGAAATAAACACGTCTTGCGTTCGCTTCATGTGTGTCCTGTTAGCTCTCTCTACATATGACGGCGTCACAGGAGGACAGTGAGGCTGCCAAGATAACTGCTTCATGCATGTGTGTGGCGTGTGTGTGTGTGTGTGTGTGCGTGTGTGTGTGTGTGTGCGTGAGTGTTTGTAAAGGCTGAAAAACAATGACAAAAACACTCAGGGAGCTCACACCTCCACCAGAGCTGCTCCTCTAAATGCTGCTCTAATGAGAGAAAATATTTAGACACTGTCGTACACATGGTAACAGTCATGCTGATTTTTGGAGAAAACTTACAACCTTATTCTGGTGTACAGTTAGTACTTTGAAGGCAGGAGTGACTAAAACAAAGATTATATTGCCAAAAGTATGTGGACGCCTAAACATTCCTTCCGTATGTAATTGTTGAACATGTTATTCCAACATCCTGGGCGTTCATCTGCTGCTCTGACAGCCTTCATTCTTCTGGTTTCAGTCTGTCCAACAGATGCAGACATGTAGAGCGTTAGTGAGGACCAATACTGATGTTTGATGAGCAGGTCGGGCCCCTGTTGGATGGGGTTGAGGTCAAGTTCTTCCTCTCCAAACTGGAAAGAAATATTCCTTGATGAAACATTCCTTGCCCAAGGTTACTTCAACATGTGGACTGGAGGAGCCAGGGATCAAACCTCATTATTCTATACCTCTTATTATTAATGCCAAAAAGATTCCAGATGACGAAATTTTTGCTAAATGAAAAAAAAAAAGAAAAATTGAAATCAAAATAATGCTATTGGTCAAAAAAGTATTTTGTATTTTTTTTTTTTAGCAAATTAATTAGACTCAAAACACAAATGGAGGCAGAGAGAGTAAAGAACTTCTGCCGTCAACACACGGTGGGATGTCATGGAGAATCTGCAGGTTGTAGGAGGTGAAGGGAGGTGAACTGTGTCTCCTCTGACATGGGTAACTGCCCACCAATTTATTATTACCTATTTATTTTTAACACAATATCAAAATTTCATTTTTGAAATATGACAGTTATCAGGACACACCTAGTCTAAAACACTTTGCTGCACATTCTAAGATGCTTTCAACTGAGATTAATTTCAACTGGATGGTTCAACTTGACTTGGTCCTTTACATTATTTTGTCTTCCTCTGTGGACATTATGCCCTCAGAGTAGGTGGCAACCTGACTCAGTGTATGCTGTAGTGTATGCGTAGTAATCTGGGTCGAGTAAATAAAACTCCACCTTCTAGTATGGATCAGCTCACTTGAACTTTAACCAAGACGGCAACAAAAAGAATCACTCACTATCCACAACTTCTGCTAATAGAAAGAGTAAAACCGTGCCATGCAGTGGAAGTGTGGCATTAAGGGCCCAAACCAGGACATGAAAAGTGAACATTAATATGTGTGCAGCAGTTGTACTCCCAGTAAGATGTTAAGTAACAGTACTAATACTGTGAGCAGAACTGTTTTCATCTCTGTGTCTTCAGTGGTGTATGAGTGCTGACTCATTCTCCCTCAGCTGCGTGACAATATTCACAACTCATTTGTAAAGCCTTGTTATCTTTTACTACCTCTGAGGATCACTTTACTGTCGATGACAGCAGAGCTGCAGAGGCTCCAGTGTTCGTCTCACTACCACAGGGTTAGAGTTACTAGTTGCCAGTGCGCCAACAGTACTGGGAGTGGTTGCTTCCCAGTCAAGGGGGGTTACAGTGCCTTAATTGTTGCGGGTGTCTGTTTCAGTTATGTAACTTCCACTCAGAAGGCTGGTTTTCCCCCCTGGCCTCAAACACTTACTGTAAACTGGAGCTTTGTTGAAACCACACAGACAGAGTCACTGGTTTCACTGGTTTCACCACCTTATATACAGTTAATGAGAGTTTATTGTGATTAAAAATAACCCAGTAGAGTTAGAAATTATGTGTTTGGTACAGATACCTAAAATGAAAACAAAATTAGCACGCAAAATAAAATAAAATAAAAGTTAAAACAAATGAAATATGTGAATCAACAGTTTCTGAGCAATTTAAATTTAATTTAACTGTTTGCATTTAAATATTATATTTGAATGTTATTTTAATCTTTTATAGTTTTGCAGCCCAGTTCTATGTTTAATACCATTCATAGCATTTCTAAACTGACGGAGTATATGAGCTGACAGTTCAGCTGTGACAGTGACAACTTAGTGAAACACCTGCCAAGCTACAGACCACTGTTCAAGACCAACAACCTGCGAGTCCTCTGTGTTTTGAGCAGTCTTTTACCCACCAACACACGGCTGTTTTTTAGGCTACCATCCATGTTTCCTGCTGGGATAGTGCCATAAAAATCTGGTGCTCCAAGCCAAAACATGATCTTTCACATAAAGCACAGCGCTGTTGAAATTTAAGGACACATAGTTTCAGCAGATCTGCCACCTAATAATGTACAAATATAACATATCTGTATTTTGTAGAAATTTACAACACTAACATGTATTCTGGGAACGCATTCTCATAAAATAGTTCATATGATATCCTACGAATCTGCGCCCATGAATGAAGTCATGTCTTTAAGACAGTTACGTACTTAATGTAAAGTTACTGAGGGTAGGTTTAGGAAAAAAACATGTTAAAGGACGTAGTTTAAAATAACTCAGAGTTCACTCAAAGGTCACACGGATCCAAATAATCCGATGACACAGTGTGAAAGATGAGCAGCGATGATCGGTCGTGGACCAGCGTATAGTCTGTCATGCCTGTCGGCCAAGTCACGGCAAGATTTTATGACCATAATGTTGGGTTAGGGTTAGGGTTAGGGTTGTGCAGTCTGAACCCAGCATTAGTAAAAGCTCCTCCAAAATAAGCAGCTGTCGTCCAGATTAACTGACTGGTAGTTGATCCACAGCAAATTAATTGGCAGTCATTTTAATTACTATCATTTGTGGAGTAGGAAAGCCAAGCATTCTCTGCTCCTAGTTTCTCTTATTTGAGGTCTTTTCTCTGTTTTATATCACAGTAAACTGGCATTTAAATATATGAAAAAACAGGTTCACATCACAGGTTGTCTCAGGACAAACAGGAGTTAAACATATCATTTGTTCCTGTTCTGGTTTCCTGGGTGATGCATCTTTTTAAACGCTCGTAACCTTATCAAAGATACAAGTATGCTGAGCGCTGACAGGCCTGCTGGGACTCGACTGCTGATCCAGTGAAAGAGCTTCATCACACTAACTCACCCTGACGCCAAGAATTCAAAATCACTGCGGCAGCACCTTGAAGGATGTATAAGGGTTAAGAGGCTTTGAGTGGGACCCTGAACGCACCGCAGAGGCCCCGCTGATACTCTGCTGAGTAATCTGTTCACTTGTTGAGCTGTGATGATGAATCTCTCTCCTCTTCCTCCTTCCTCTGCAACCTTTTGGCAGGAAGTAAAACTGGGAGCGGAGGAGAGTCGTGCTCTGAGGACTCGGATCCAGCTGGCCGAGGCGGCCCAGAAGCAGGCGAGGGGGATGGAGATGGACTACGAGGAAGTGATCCACCTGTTGGAGGCTGAGATTGCCGAGCTTAAGACTCAGAGGGTGGAGCAACCAGCGCCGACCAACAAGGTGACCGATGTGACTGTTTGTCAGAACCAAAGCTCTGTTTGTCTTTAGTTTAACTTCACACGACCCCTGATCAGAAATAGCTCATTTTTTAATAAATTTATAGGTTTATTTAGTTGGACAACAAAAACATTTCTGATATTATTAGAAAGCAAAGACTCTTTCCAAAAGAGTATGAATCTTAAAATGTGTTTCAGGGTCAGTGTGACTGAAAATGGTGGAGCAAGTCACAGTTAATTGCTGGACAGTAACTCTGATACATGGGGGCATTTCATTGAAGCTTCTCACCTAAGATGGCATTTGTGTGTTGTCGAGAGAGTTTCTGCACTCTGCCAACACTCTCCACCAACTCCTGAGAAAAATATCTTTCTCTTTAGCTGCTAAATGACCCACTTTCTTCACTCGCTGGTCTCTAACCGAATCTATCGGCTGCTGCTGGAAACAACTGAGACGAAACAGACAGGAAATGTGCCACAAATCCAAAACTAGGAGCTGAAAGAAGCTGATGTGATCATTTTGTTTGGGTTTGTCACTACAAGGGACAGTGACATTTGGTTGCTAATATGAAAATCAACACAAAAAATGCCACTTTTACAGTTGTACAGAAGCAAAATAAAAAAATCTAATTTCTGAAATCAAGTCTTGACAAGTTAGCCTTGATCATTTTTCTGTAGTGGCCTGTTGTTTATCCTATTTTCAAGAGATGGTATACATCTATGCTCTCTAATGCAAAGTCATGTAAGAGCATATAGATGCAAAAAAAAATTTTCTGTGTCCTCCTCTGACTCCGTTCCCTCTGCTCCCCCTCCATCCCTCCGCATTTTAGTTTCTTCCTCCCTCCTAAGCAGTGAATCTGGGTCAGTGTTTCTGCTCCGTCTTACTCAGTGACAGAGCTGCTTCCCTCTCTGACGTCGCCTTTCTCTCCGACAGGTTATTTTTGTAAAAATCTGGGTAGCAACCTGCAGGTCAGCAGTGGCAGGCTCGCTGCTGATGGCGAGCAGACGAAGCCGAGGCGACGCTGCAGGCCGATTCAGCTTTTACAGATCAGCAGAGAGAAAGATGCTCACTCTCTGCTGCGTCGTAAATATTATGACATGGTGAAAACAAAGTGCTGACTCAGGCTTTTTTCTAAGGAAATCCTCTGACAATGTCCAGATATTATGTCCATAATCACAAGACATGATTTAACAACAGTAATCCTCCAGCTCTGCACAATATTTTATTTCAGGGTTTGCACAGGGTGACTGAAGTGCTTGAATTTTGAGGAAGGAAAAAGTGATTAAAAATAACCCAATTCTTTCTCTCTGTATGACACTCAGAGCATAAATTCAGCAGCAAACCACTGTTTGCTATGTAAAGATATATTTGAGAAATGGTCTGAGCAGAGAATGAAGCCACGCTGCCTCCCTCCCTGTGTGTGTTGTAATCTGAGCTTCTCTGTGGTTTGTTGTGGTCAGCCGGTCCATCTGTGCGCACATGTTAGAGCATGTGTGTATCCACTGATGTTCTGTTACTGCTGATATCAGGACTTGAGGATTTGTACAGTTATGCCTGAAAAGGTGAACTGTTTTTTTGTCATTATGAATTTCTTTGCTGAATAGTCTGACATACTGTTTTAGAAATAGTGAAAAATGCTCATCACATATTCCCATTTTTCAGCCAAAATGAAAAAAAACAACAAAAACAAACAAACAAAAAAAAACAGCCAAAAACTCCCAAATGTTCAGTTTTCTATTATGACTTCATTACGGATGCCAGTGAAAGAGAATAAATATTTCCTTTGTTTAAATGTTAAAGTGTTTCCTGTTTTCATTCCAGGAAGAGACGGAGGAGCTAAAGAAGAGAGTGGCCGTCCTGGAGTGTCAACTACGGAAGAGCGAAGCGGCCAAAAAGGGTTTCGAGATGTCGACGGGAAAACTGCTGAGCTTTGTGGAGGTAGACAGTCGAACTTTTATTCTAAATTTTTTCTTGTGTTTAAGACATCTTGTGTTTAGACTCGAACCAAATGTAAATTAATCTCAAGAATAGTGTTTGTATCTACAGTCTAAAAGCTCTTCTTCCTCTGTGCCATGAAAACGCATTAGTGAGCCACACTGTGTCACTGGGTAACATGTTCCCTCATTATGGTTGGGTGTGTGTTACTTTTTAAAAGTGTCACTCCACAGAAATGAAAGAGAAGCTTAACGTTTCCAATTTATACTTTGGCGAAAGGTTTAGTTGTGTCCATGGTAACCAGAGACTCCCTGTGTTTTTTTATGCTACGAGTCTTTTTCTGTTACATATAGTGAAGCGTAACCTGAACAGATGGCTGTTTAATATCCTTCAAATATCCCGCTGTATATATTTTTTTACTTATTAACTGTATCCACTTTGATTGATCAGCTCCCAGTCTGTCTGTGAGTGGCAGATTCCCCTCACATGCTTCAGTGGGCGGGGAAATAAAATCAAGGGATTAATAAATACAATCACTGTTGATTTCTTCCCGTGGCGCTGACATGAAAATATTTTGGTTCAGTAAATGTCTGCTGTCAGTCAGACTGGTGAAGGCAGTTTGACCAACCGCTGACCTCTCAGCTCCACAGGAGCTGCAGCTGACACACGACTGCTGGTGTTTGATCATGGGCTTTCCACATTGACATATTATGAGCAAGGTACCGAGGGTGCTTTGGTTGTTGACGTTTTGGGACGCTGTGTCAACTTCAGCCTGTTACATGTACTGTCTGTTTTTCAAAATACACTTCTGTTCTCATGGGAAATGTACAGTTAGCATACAGTCTCTTACTCCTGTACAACACCACCAACAAACATAAGTGGTTACGTTTAGGAAAAAAATAACAGGATTTTGCTTAACAATCTTATGGGAAGCGAACATCAGCTTCCCTGGTGAAAGTTAGTAGCTGTTGGACTCATCCACCACCCCTCCCACTCGCCCTACTTGAACCTCTGCTGTCTTAACCTTTGTTGTTGTCCCACAGTGTTTCCCTCTGACGCCACCAGGCACTGTTAAACAATAATGATGACAGGACATGTATCATGCCGACGTGACAGGACGGCTTTTTTGTCGGTGTCTGACGATGGAAGTCACTGACAAAGCACCTGTTTTTGATGACTTTAGAGTGAGACCAGGTTTACTGGAAGGATGGCATTAGCTGAAACATTTGTGCTTGATACACTCGATAGAAAACAGCAGAGAAATGAAACAATACAAGACCTCCAGTCAAATTTTGTTTTTGTGTTTTTGTTTGCAGAACGTTCAAGAGTTCCTGCTTGAAAGCCACGGACCAACAAAAAGCTACAGGTAGTGTGTGTGTGTGTGTGTGTGTGTGTGTGTGTGTGTGTGTGTGTGTGTGTGTGTGTGTGTGTGTGTGTGAGACAAAGATTGATCGAGAGAGACTAATTGACAGCTCGCCTTTCTTTAGCGATGTGGCTGCTTTGCTAATGAGTAAGTGTTGTTAAGATGGTTGCCGTTAGAAACCAGCAGCTCTGCATCTCATATGTGTGTTTTCAGGATGTTTAGTGTGTGTGAATTAATTCCAGTGATCAGTGTGTGTGTGTGTGTGTGTGTGTGTGTGTGTGTCGGTGTGTGTGATATTGTGTGTATGAGGTCTTTTAAGCAATGTGCGTGTGTGTATATTTGCGCAATTGCATGTGAGTGGGATTCTCTTTGTACAGTATGTGTGTGTTTGCAGCTGCATTTTGTGTGTTTCTGTTTGTGCACAGACACAGGTGTGGCGCTGAGTGTGTGTGTGTGTGTGTGTGTAATTCTGTGTCCTTGATTATATGTATATATGTAACAGTGTGTTTACAGTAGTATGCAACATGTATGTGTGTGTCTTTACTTGAGTTTATGAGGTCATTAGTACAGTGTGTATGTGTGGGTGTGTGTAATTGTGTGTGTGTGTGTGTGTGTGTGTGTGTGTGTGTGTGTGTGTGTGTGCGTGCGTGTGAGTGTGTGTGTGTGTGTGTGTGTGTGTGTGTGTGTGTGATTGTCTGACCCGCTGTTGGAGTCACATAATGAGAGACCCTGCAGAGAGCAGAGCCCATTAGCCCACTTTAAACACACACACACACACACACACACACACACACACACACACACACACACACACACACACACACACGCACGCACTCAGTGGTCCAGCTTGGCCCACTTCAGTCCAGGTAGAACACTTAGCTCCTATTAATGGTCGCCCGCAGCGTGCAGCAATGTTATGAAACATCTTGACCTGCCATGACAGTGTGAGGTCACTGCAAACACCACAGAAGAAGAACACCTGTCTGTATCTTTTTCTTTCTTTCTTAAATGTCCCTCCTTCCTTCTGTCCTTTAATTTCTTGCATCTTCTCTTTCCTTCTAACTAACAGCCAAATACACGGGGCACAGTCGCCGCGTCTCACGTGGGCGTTTTTTACCTGCCACACAGACTCAGTCTTTGCGGCGTGTAGTTGCTGCCAGTTTCACTGTGTGTGTGTGTTGAGTTTTACAGAGTGATGATGCAGAGTTTGGAAGTGTGGACAACTGGTACTGAATTAATAAACTGGATCAGGATGCATCGATTTGATTGATTGATTTATTTTAAAGTGAAATATAAAAACACAAGAGGTTGCTCTGCTGCTTCCTGTTGCCTCTGGTACACTGAGGTTTTCATTTTTATCATTTTTTAACAGATAGCAATCACATTTTACGCGGAGCTAAAGACAGAGAACAAAAAAATAGACCACACTGAGCAGCGCAGTGCCCTCGCAGGCAAGCCCAGCCTCCATGGTCAGTGTAGCAGCTTCAGTTAATTATAATGGATGCACTCTGTGGGGGTGTGCTGCTGCAGCCATGCCACGACCGTGCCCCATGTTTTTTTCTCCTGCTTCCTCCTTTATCCTTACTTTCTCTCTCTTCCTTCTTTAACTTCCCTCCTTCCCTCTGACCTTTTGTTCTATCTAAGCACCCTTTGTCAATAAACCCTCACAGAATGCTTCATATGATGTCTTGCGAATATCCAGTGAAGATTTTGTCGATTTTGTCCTTAACGGACAGTTACGTAATTAACCTAAAGTTACAGAGGTTAGGTTTAGGAAAGGAAACATGGTGAGGGCGTACCTTACAGTGACTCAGAGTTCACATGGTTCCAAACATGTGTGTCCTCGGGAAAGCCCCACATGAAAGTCCACATTTTTGTAACCCATCCTGCAGCCTTTCAAAATACTTTGGATATGTACGAAATTTGGTTACTTTTTGTCGGGAAACCTACAGTTTAACAGCCTGCCTGTCTTCCATCCTTTTTTATGTTTACTTCCTGTGTTTTGTTGCCCCTCTTCTTCCGTCTGTCCTTCCTTTCTTTCTCTTTCTTCCATTCCTTTCTTGATTAATCTTTCTTTGCTTTTTATCTTTTTATCTTTTGTGTCTGCCTTCTGTCTTCTTTGTGTCTTTGCTGTCATCTTTTTCTTTCTTTCCATCTGTCCTGTCCTCCTCCATGTATTATACCTCCTCTTTTTCTCCAGTCCTTCCTCCTGTCATTGTTTTCCTGTCGTACTTCCTTGTTCCACACTCTTTAGTGTTGTTTTGCTTTCTTATTTCCTCCTTTCCCCCTCTAATCCTCAAACCTTGTTCCTTTATTTCTTCTTTCCCTCTGTCCTTCTTTGATTACTTAAACCTTTTCTTCCTTCCTGTGCCCCCCTACCTTCTTATTCTGTCATGTTTCCTTTTAGTACCTCTTCTCCTCCTCCTCCCTATCCTCTTTTTTTTCACATCTGTCCTGGCTTCCTCGGGTCCTTATACCTTTCATTCCTCTTTCTTTGTCCTTTACATATTTCCTGTATTTTTCTGCATCCTTCCCTTTTTGGTTTCAGTCTATTCTTTTGCTTCTCCCTGCCTCTTAACTCCTCTTTCCCTTTATCCCTTTAACCTTTTCTTCCTTCCTTCTTTCCCTCTGATCTTCCTGTCATTCCCCCTATGCTTCCATCCTTCCTTATTCTCTCATTTTTCCATTCAGTCCCTTTCCCCGTCTTTTCTTTCCTTCTGTTCACCCTCCATTTCTGCTATTTTTTTCTTTTTTCCTCCTTTTCAGTCCTTCTTTAATTGCCTATATCTTAACTTTCTTTCTTTTACTTCCTCCCTTCCTTTGTGCTTCCTTCCTTAGTCTGTCCATTCTTCCTCTTTGTGTTTTTCTTTGCTTTCTTCCTTCCACCTTTCATTCCCCCGGCCTGTCCTTGATTTTCATATCTTGCCTTTCTTTCTTGTATTCTTCTATCTTTCTACCTTCTCTCTGTCCTTCTTTAATTCCTTGTATCATTGATAAATAACTTGCGTCTTTATTTATTTCTACTTGTTTCATTTCTTATATCTTTCTCTCTTTCTTTGCTTCCTTTCCTTTTTCATTCCTCATATATTTCCATTCGTTCTAAGTGTCCTTCCAGACTTCTTGCATCCTTTTTTATTTTTTGTTTCATTCAGTCTTTCTTTCCTCCTTTTTCTTTCTGTCCTTCTTCCACCCCCTGATCATTTTTCTATTTCCATTCTACCTCCCTCTCTTCCTTGATTCCTTTCTTTTTTCTAATAATCCTTACCCTCATCCTTCCATCCTTCCTTTATATCTTGTCTCCTTTGTTTCCTTTGCATCTGTGCTTTTCAATTTCATGACAGTTTCATTTATTACAGTTCTGTTTTGACTTCCTCTTCAGCTATATTTTTAAAGCAGGATTTGTAAACTGACACTTTCCTTGTGATGTCTCCTCGTCTGTACTGAGTTCTGATGGGACACTTTATGAACCATAACATGGCATTATCCGCACCGTCTGCTTGGTTGTGTAAGTCACATCCTGTAAATCAGGTCAATCGGTCGTGTTATTAAGTCACCCAGCTATGACACCTCCTGTGAGGTTTCCTTTTATTTCAGTCCAGGTCAGTGGGACACCTCCACTCGTCTTTCGTAACTGTGGGACCCCCTGCTCGTGTTTTTCTTTTTATTCACCTGTCCATTCTTTTCTAGGCCACTTGTAAGAGCAAATGTAGGTTGTCCAGTCGGTCAGTTTGGTTCATCGAGGACAGCAGGCGTCACTCCTCTTTGTTGGCATTAAATGTCTCTGCGCTGCCCGCTCACTCCCAGTTAATGATGCTGAATATCACTCTTATTAAAACCATTAGTCACCTTGACTTCAGCGCTGTAATAGAGGTTTACAGGGAAGAAAACGTCCCTCGGGAGAGAAGGAGCAGAAATAAAGTCTTTATTTCCAGAAATAAATAATAAAGCATAAACTCCAGAGGTTCATCCTGTCTGTGTTTAAGAGCGACCTCAGTGTTTACTGATGGGAGTGTGAACCCACTAACAGCTGCAGCCATGGTGACGTGGTCACTTCAGCAGCTTTAGAAAGTGTTTTTAGCTCCCTCCATCAGTCAAACACCTGGAGGTGTGAGTTTATTCATCAGGCTGTGACAAACCCACACCAACAAGCAGCTTCATGAGTGTTATTTAAAGCTTTTAGCCGCTTCTCCAAACCACTAAACCAACAGGAGAGGCTCTTATGAACAGAGCAGGTGGCAACTGTTTTTTTTAAACTGTCTGTTTCTGTTTGTTCTTGGCAGCTCAACACACAATAATATTTAATTCAACAGGCGGAAGATTTGGTTTTGGTGATATTGGTTCACTTGCTGAAGAATTTGAAATAATAATACACCACTGGGCATCTCAAACAAACCATGAATGAACGGCATGCTGTGGCATCAATCAGCCAATCACAGAATGATCATAAGGATTTCATACAGTCACTAATAATTCTAATGCACAACACAGTCCGAGAAGAAAACGCTGGCATCGGACTATTCTGCAAACCATGAATGTGACATTTGTACATTTCATATGTATCATATCAACATTTCTAAAGTGATATTGTCATCAGGAGGTGGAGGGGATGGTGGATGGCGTGACACCAAGCTGCAGACCACTGTTAAACAGCAACACACAACAAAACCGAGCGAGTCATCGCTATGGTTCCAGCAGCATTTTGGTCCCCAGCCGTGGGTGTTTTTTGGCGACTCTTCACTGTTTTTCAATGAAACCTGTAGGACTGAAGTATTTCCAGAAAATACACAAGCTGGCGTGTAGCTGAGAGTGTGTATGTACTGTCGGCCTATGAGTGTGCCACTCCAGGAAGTACACTGAGCCAGTCACTGGAAAAAAAAGTTGGCATTGTAGATTTCTGCAAAGCATGGATACGTTACATTTCATATGTATCATATCATCGTTGACATAGTATATAAACTGATTTCATACCTCGGTGAGGCTCCTTGAAAAGCAGCACATCACTGTTGGTGACCAACAAACAACAAAACTAGTGGTTTTAGTGATTAATTGCTGCCTTTACAGCAGCTTCTTAGCACCAAATGTGGATGTTTTTTAGCAACCCCTCTCTTTGTTTCCACCGGGGATAGTGCCATGAAAAGCAGCTGTTTTTTTTATATGACATCACTTCAGAACCTCCAGCTCTGAGGTCTTTACACTGGCTTCCTGTCTCTCAGAGAACTAATTTCATAATACCTCTGCTGGTGTACAAAGCACTGAATTGTTTATGGCTCAGATACACGTCTGACCCGCTGCACTATGAACCATCCAGAGCTCTCAGGTCTTCGGGGACAGGTCCGCTTTGTGTCTCCAGAGTCAAGACTAAACATGGGGAAGCAGCGTTGAGTTTTTGTCCCCCTGAAACAAACTCCCCAAACACTGTAGGTCTGCTGCAACAGCACACTCTCATGCTGACCTCGTCACACGTTGATGTTTGGTCATGAACTTTCTTCAATGAGATATGATGTGCAAGCTACCCTGGGTGTGTTGGTTGTTGACACCGTGTCAACTTCAGCCTGTTACATGTGTTGTCTGTTTTCAAAATACACTTCCATTTGCTCAGGAAATGTACAGTTTGCATACAGTCTCTTTCAAAATAAAAGCACTATGACAGTACAACACCGGAATTTTTTTTCCTTTAACAACAAACACATGTGGTCAGGTTTAGGAGTTTGGCTTAACATTTATACATGAAACTTACTCCAGCCTCCCAGGTGAAAGTCAATGGGTGTTGGACCCATCCACCGACCGCCCTACTCGAACTTCCAGCACCTTAATTTTCACTGCTGCATTTTCCCCTGGGCACAGTTTCACGGTAACAGCGACCAGTCACGTTTCATGCCGACGTGTAAAGACGGTTTTTGTTGTGAGTGTGTGATGCCAGAAGTCATTGACCAAGCAGTGGTTTTGGACGACTTCAGAGTGAGACCATGTTGGCTGCAACCTCAGTTCTTTTAAACCAAGCCTAAGGATTTTTATGTCTGCTGCTGCCTTTTATTAAATCAAATAGTTATTAATTCCTTACTGTACACTGCACTGCGACTTTTATTCTCATAATTTAGATCTGTCTTAGTCTTGTTTTTACTTTCTATGCTCTAGGACTTTAATGGAATTTTTAATTGTACTTAAATGTCCTTTTATGAGGACTTACTTTTGCATTTTGTCTTGATGCTTTCGAAGTTGCAGAAACTTGCTATATAAATAAACTTATCTTGCTGCATTTCCAGCTGGGATTGTGCCACAAAAGTGGGAATATTTAGCCAAAACATGATCTTTTCTTGACCATGACTAAGTGTGACTTGTACCTAAACCTGACCACATCATCACCAGTGTTGTTGAATTGTAAAGTTTCAAAGTATTGGCTACATAATAATGTACAGATGTAACATATCAGTGGTTTGCAGAAAGATACAATGGCAACATTTTTTTGTAGTAAAAATTAGTAACTTTGAAACCCTTTAGGTCTCATCCATGGCCATCACGTAGGACCACTGAGTCCTCCATGATGGCTCCACCTGTGGCTGTCTGAGGTCAAAGTTGTTGTTTTTCAGTGTTAATTCATCCCTCTGTTCTTTTGCAGCTCTGGAGATGTTAAAGTAGGATCGTCATCATCGTCAAGCCTCCCCCCTCGCTACAAGAAGAGTCCCTGGACGGCGGCCACGCTCGCCCAGGAGGCGAAAGAGCTCACAAGGACTGTCAGAGCCATCCTGGAGGTCGACTGTAAGTGATCTCTGCTCGCCTCCACGCATGCAGGTCTGCATGTCCTCCTCCTCCTCCTCCTCCTCTCTGTTTCTGTGCTGCCCTGCATGCGACTCCCTCCGGATGAAGCTGAAACCAAAGTGATCCTGCCAACCTGCTGCTGTGAGTTAACTGTCCTCCCCGTTTCAGTGCTGACCTTCTAGAGGATTCGACTGTCAGCAAGGCTCTGAGACGTCTGCAGGACATCAACAGCCAACCTGAGCTGAACCTGAACTCTCTCTTCCCTGACAACTCCTCATCTCCTCAGTTCCTGCTAGCAATGGACTCATGTCTTAACTCTGCATGAAACACTGTTCTGTTTGCACATTTATCACAACAGTTTCTGAATAATCAATACACACCAAACAGTGGTTTTATTCCAGTCTTTTAACCTGAATAATATAGAAAAGGAATGATTATATATTTAAAATTTGCTTTCTTAAAGGGTTGAAGTTTTGTCTGAAACATAGATTGAAGATCTTTTGAGAAACTTGAAACAAGTTTCTACAGGTTAAAACACTCGACTGAGACCACTGTGAAGTTGATGGACTACATGAACGTTTAAAACATTTTGCCTGTTGGTCACTTTACTAATTATGGGATGACAGTATTGGCACCAAAACTCTCTGGCCTACCTGCTAAATTTTCAGGTCACAGGATGTTAAGAAATTTGTGCCGCTGACCAAAAGACAGTTCTAAACCTTTGAGGAAACTGAGAGCTGTCCAAAAAGGAGAAAGCTATTGTAGCCACCGTGACATCACCCACTGGTTTGAGTATTCCCTAATGAAGACTTAAGTTTGGCATTTTGGCTGTTGCCATCTTCAATTTTTGGAGCCAGATGTGACCATATTTGGATGAGAGGGTCGAGATAACCTTAGCTGCTAGCCTTGTTAGCACAGAGCACCTACAGCTGTATTCAACTGTGATAATGCCGATGCTAATTTTCAGACAACAGGCTTAAAAATGTTCAAACAAAATGTTTTTACCAGAAAAACTGAACATCCGACTGCTCAGAGGGTCTTTTCAGCCCGTTCTCACTCCCAACTTATCAAATACCGCCGCTTTGTCAGTGGATCTCTTTGCAGCAGTATGGTATGCACTCGGCAGGAGCAGCTTGTGACGCCACCAGCAACCAATATACTGTAGTATAAAGAATGAAAAAGTTGTATAGAGCAGGTGGGAGAGGAGGTGGACAGGTCAAACAAACTCTGGACTTACACCTGGGAGCCAGCTGTTTGTGTCCGATGTGAAACCAAGAATCAGTAGTAGTGCTGGTATGTGAAGCATAAAATGCTTGTGACGTATATGTCATGTGACATGTTACGTTAGAGACTATTGTACTTTTTTAAGCCAAACCATTAGTTTTTTTCTAAACCTGAGCATGTGCTTTTCTTGCCTAAACTTAAGGACGTAGACCAAAAAAAGTGTATTTTGAAGAAGACACAATACATAACAAGCATAAATTGAAATGCCATCCCTGAACGTCCAAAGCTGACGCAGGAGGACATCTAATGTGTTTTATTTTGACATGTCGGTCCACTGACAAAGCAGATTTGATGAGTTGGGATGAGAACGTGTTGGTCTTTCAGTACAACCAAATGCTGAACAACAATATTTTAGATGACCAAAACCTTACAATTAACTTTCATATACTGAAAACACACTGGAATAGCGACGGCTAGGAACTGACCATAGATATAAAATCAAACCTAGATACCGGATACCAGGATGGCTACCGAGTTGTTGGTCTGGCGCATACAGTACACCAAAAAAAAGAAAGTTCGTCAGATCAAGGGTAAAGTGAGCAATGGGCAAAACTCTCAAAACGTTGATGTAGTCCTTTACGTTTATCTTAACCTCTGTGTCTGTAGCATCAACAAATATCTTCATATAACAAGCAATATAAAGCAATATGACTCTTTAACGTCACAACATCATGTGGTTGCCATTTACTGTAGCTAACAATCCGTACCAGAGCAAGTTAACATAACTTACTGTAGCTTTCTGTCTCACTACTCTCTGTTATCCAGTCAGTGTTTAGCTTTGTGTTTGAGAGGCTGAACGCTCGTGTCTGTGCAGTAGATTAGCCAACATATCAAAACATCATCAAACAATACGAGAGGAGGAAATCCCAAAAACCCCACTCACCTCCAAACATGAAGTCAGGAGGGATGAAAGCAGTGGGTTGAAGGAGCCAGGATATTCATGTAGGAATGCGGCCACCGTGGTCTGACACCAGCATTGGTTACAGGACAGTTCCAGCCTGATGGGACACTTTAGACACTTTCATCATGTTCGCAGTTATTTGCTATTTGTCCTTCATCTTTTTCTGAGTAAATATTGTGAAACAAACTATTTACATATCATGAGTTCTTCTTTGTAAAGAGAGGCTCAAACTGTGGAAAATATTGGTATGATTTCTGGATTATTTCACAGTGTAGCTGCTGGAAGAGTCTTTGTTCAGATCATCTGGGCTGTGACTGATTTAATGGAATAAAACAATTAAGAATTTAAAACACATGGTTTGTTTGAGACGCAAAGACATATAAAGGCACCCTTTTAGTCTGAAGAGTGTTTTGCGTTGGTTTTATTCCAATCTCATCACAAGTTGGTCACAAATTGTCCCTGCACCGTGGTAAGAAAACAAACCCAGAAGAGACCCAATAATTACACTGTGAAACAGATCATTTTGTCAGATGTTTCATTAAAATGTTTCTGTTCAGCTGACTCTGAGCTAAGATGTCAAAATGTCCTTGAACTCACCAACCAGAACAGTTTCCTCATGTGAAAGCCACTTGGGAAAATGTTGACTGAGATGGATGATATGTCCGCAGGTGTTTCAAAGCATCAAAAAGAACTGGGAACAGCATGTTTCCGAAAGTTTCCACAGCAAAGAGATGTAACTAACTGTTTAAAGATCTCACTCCAGGGACCCCCATCTGAAAAGGTTTTGGTTGTTAGAGAAGATTAAGACCAGAATTTTCACTGTAGAGGGAAAGAAGCCAGTTGTAGTTGGTAGTAGTGTAGTGGTTTACAGGATATGGGAATTTTATGCATTTCCAGTATATACACATAGCCATCCAGTTGTTCAGGGGTGCAAGGGAAAGTGGGGTTCCCCAGGAAATACACAGAGGTGATAGGTTGTCCAAGGGAGCTGGGAATTTTAAGCAATTCCAGTTATTAAAGAGAGCTTTTGGGTAGTTCAGGGGCCTGGGAGGGTGAAATATTTTCAATAAATACACTGAGGCAATAGTTCAGGGAATCTAGGACTTTATAAAACAGTGCAAACAGACAGCATTTCCAGCAGTTGATAGTTCAGAGAGCCTGCAGATACTCTAAAAGGCTGTACACCTGCTGTGTCTTTTCCTGACCATAACCACGCGTTTTACGTGCCTAAACCTGACCACACATCAGCCACAGCACTGTTGAAACGGAAAGGTTCAACATATCTGTTACATAACAACATATAAATGTAATGTATCCGTGGTTTGTAGAAATGCACAGTGCTAACATTTATCCTGGTGACTGGGTTGAGATTAGGTGCCATTCAGGGGAATTTTATGACTAGTTTACAGGGCTTTCATGCCCTCCAGCAATTACACAGAACCATCAGGTACTTAAAAGGGGCCAAGGAGAGTATACAGTTTCCATAAAATCGACAGAGCTGGTGAGTAGATTAGGGAACCTGGGACTATGGATCCTTACCAGCAAGTAGACAAAGCCAAAGTGTAGTTCAGAGGTGATATGAATTGAAACCAGCAAATACACAGAGCCATGGTGCATTACAGGGGGCACTGAAGGGCCAGTTCAGGGAGTGCTCTGGAGACATACAGAGAGAGAGATACCAACACACCCTCATCCCCAGCCGTCACACATTGCTGCCCCATTGTTGTTGACGTTCCAGATGCCAACAACAGCACATGGTTACATTTAAGGTGCTTTCAGACCCAGAGCTGTCTTGCTTTGGTCTGAATCAGGGACTAATTTTGTTACAAAGTTGTACAGTTAACAACCTGGAGTTGGTTCATATTCTCACGCCAGCAGTTACAAGCAGATCAGATAAAATGCCTTGTGTGAGAAAGCTGCTCTTGATTGGTCAGAATTTCCATGTGGGGAAAAATCCAGGAAGTAAAGGAAACGTTGAAGAAGAGTACACTGTCAAGATAAATGTGACACTTTCTAATGTCACAATGGAGGGACAACTACGCAGGTTGATTTTAGCGCTGCTCATTGTGGACTATATTGCTGTCATTGTTCATTTGAGTCAAAGTATACAGTTTGAAAACGAGGCGCGGCTCCAACTAGAAAACAATGTTTTGATGCATTGGATGTTCTGAATGTGCATATTAAGGCAGTACAGGAGGAGGCGCACATTAATAATCCTCCAGGACTGTAACATGCTCATGTTTAACCCAAACAATGTGTCATGTGACTGCAGTTGGTTCAGATCCAGGTCGGAACACATTCTCACCACAAACCAACCGCACCAGAGTTCATTTGTAACCGGACGAACACCTGGGGGGCAAACAAACTTCTTTTGACTGAACTGAACCAAACAGGACAGGTGTGAAAGCAACCTTACGGAAAAACATCATGGTTTGGCTCTACATTCATACAGGAAGTGAACACCAGGCTCTGGGTGAAAGTCTGAGGTTTGTTGCCCACCATATAGAGACTTTCCAGCTATTTATATTATGTTGTTACCGACAGCGTTTCAAACCGATGCCATCCAGGGACATATTTATAGTTATTAACTGACGCCATCCGTTCGCGTATCATCCTGTGCCTTCCAGCCTTCCAGCAGCGTATCATATAACGGCGCAAAAGGTTCGGTCTGACCATGTTACAAACTAATGCCACCTGGTCTCGTATCATACAAAAGGTGGCTTGTGGCATCAGGTGTCTGACGCCAAAATCCCTGACAAAGCTGTGGTATTCAGTGACTTCAGAATGAAAACAGGCTGGCAAAACAACTCTCATTATGCAATCCTCTCCCTAAGAAGTTACGTTTGTCTGTTGCTAAACTTAAACTTTCTTAATTACATTGCTGTGGCAACACACTCACTGCCAATGGATAATGTTCACAAACAAAGTTTCTTTCAGGTTATGAAACACTACATCCATGTAAGGAGGGGGAAGGCAGGCGTACAAACTTCAGGATCTTGATACCAGAACTTCAGGTTCGTGTCCAGACTCCTGTCTTTGGCTTAGGCAACAAAAGCACTTTGCTTAAGGTTCGGGAATGATTTTGATTTTGGTGAAATGTTAATAAGGAGGTAATTAAAGTCTCTGCACTACTGAGGGAACAGAGTGACTGATATCGACCACAGTCACTCTTATATATTCGTTCCTTTGTTCCAATGAGAGATCGCTGATTATATATATTTCTGAATTCATATTGATGTTGAAGGTCTTCCAACACAGTTTGTATTCAGCAGGCAGGATGTGGGTTTTTGACACAGTCACCTAATTTCCCTCCATCAGTGGGAGGACGTGGGCGCAGTTACATAATTAACAGCCGTGATTCAGGATCACAGGCCGCGAGCAGAGACGTCCACCATCATTCACAATGTCCTGTTAGAGGTAATGAAGAGGGAGCAACAAAATCCAAGTCACAGAGAAAGTAGGTCAGTCTGAGCCAGCTCGCACAGCTTGTGTACATCTGCTGTGTGTGTGCGTGTGTGTGTGTACAATCACCTATAGCTCGTTTTCACCACAGCCCCCGTTGCCTGGAGACGTGCTTTGCTTTTAAATCGTAAAGCTTGTAACTGCAGGAACCTTTGTCTTCTTCATTCACTGCCAGTTAATATGATCAGCAGAACATCCACCTACACACACACACACACACACACACACACACACACTCCTTGCCCGACAGATTGCATTATAAGCCATCAGACGGAGTGGTTTCAGTCACATCCAGCTCATTCTCTCTCGTTCTTTGCAGGCAGCAGTTCTGACACCGTTACCATGACGACCATGTCTCCTATGAACTCACACTCATATGCGACTACAATGCTTACTTACCAAAATATAATCATTTTTAGGTTATGATGAATGCTTGTCTGGGTTTTTTTTTTCCCTTCATCCAACACATTTACCGCCAACGTGTTTCCAACTGATTAATGTTACACAATAAAAAGCCTTTTTTATTACAAATGACTCATCGCTCATAACATTTAGAAGTAAGTGGATAAAACCTGCAGATTCTGACCTTTAAAGGTTCTTTACTCCAAGTAGAAACACATCTTTGCTTCCTTCGTCTGTGTGTACGATCTAAAGAAAAGAGAAAAGAGTTTTTAGATGCATTTTGATTAATTTTGGAGTTCATATCCACAGAGCTTCAACTGAAATGATAAATGTAGAGCTGGAAAAAATATCTCTGTTAAGCCTCCAGCAGACTCTTATAAGTTTAGTGCAGCTACACTGTGCGACATGGATCTAACAAACTTGGGTACAACATCAAGTTTGATGTATACAGACTGTACAATGACAGCGCCTACTGAATCACAGGCTACAGCATACGATGTACGGATGCTGCATGGGTTGTTACTTTCCCAACTGTGAAGCACAACAAAGAGGGTCACATTAATCAAATTAATATAATCATTATTAAAATTAATAAAATGTCTGAAAAAAATGTTGAAAAAACATTGATAAAATGTCAGATTTTTTTTGTTTTTTGGGTAAAATGGCTGAAAAAAAATTATTGAAATGTCAGAAAAATATCAAAATGTTACTAAATGTCCAAAAAACTATTAGTAAAATGTCTGGAAAAGAAAATTAATAAATTGTCGAAAAATGCTGATAAAATATCCGAAAAATACTAATAAAATATCATAAAACATTTTTGATAAAATGTCAAAAAAAATTTAGAAATGTCCAGAAGAAGTTAATATAAAGGCCAAAAAATAAATCAATAAAATGTTAAAAAAAAAAATTTGATAAAATGTCCAAAAAATAATGATAAAATATCTGAAAAAAAAAAGAATAATATGTCCGAAAAATAATTTAAAAATATCCAAAATTAAGCTAAAGTTTAGTGATCCATATATACTGCCGTGTGTCTGTGTGTGTGTCTGCTAGCTGCTAAGTGTTTCTCCTGGCAGCTGTAACTCCGCCTCTATTTCCTTCCATGCTTCGTCCTTCTTTATGCGATCATGGTCAGAGCTGGAGGACACATCATACAGACAAGGCTTCTGCTGCCACAACTCAACAAGGTTTTCCTCTTTGCTGGAATCACACACATTTCTATTAACGCATTTTTTCTCCATGGTGAGATGCTGTCCGTCTGTTTGTTTTTTGGGTTTAGCTCTGATCAGTGCGTCATTTCATGCTGCATTTCTATTGGTTGGTTAGTAGACGTAGGTGGTAACAGCAGTCACACAGTGAGATGGTCATCCCAAATTTCTGACACTGTCAGAATTTTAATCCTGGCGTCACATTCATCGCCACATTTCTTTACCGTTGGTCATGTGTCATCGGGGACAGCCCAAAACCGCACAGTGTATACTGGGCTTTTGGTAATAAGTGACACTAAAAAGGCAAACATACCTTATAAAAACTTAATTTAAATTACCTTAAATCTGTGAATTTAAGGACTTACATTTGTTTTTTTTTAGTTTGCATAATTTGGGGCTGCAAAAAGCAGCGAAACAAATAAAGCAGATAAAGACTGTTTTAAAAAAGAGAAACCAAATGAAGACACACATTTAGAAACAGATCAAGTTAATTTATTTGTTGTGATTCTTATTTATTTTATTGTCAATACATCCTTTAAATCAAGTTGAAAAGCATTTTTTTAGAAACCCAGTGATTCACTGATATTCAGAGCATGTGAGAGTTTCTCCAACAATACAAAGCAGCTTCACGTAGAGCTGTTAATGACAGATCACTGATCTCAGGTGTGCCCGCTGATTGCTCTGCCACACACCTGCCCTGCTTTTCAAACTGAAGATCAGACAAACTGAATTCATTTAAAGCTGCATATAAACCGCTGTCCTAATGTTTGAACAATTAAAGCTGCAGTCTGTTGAGGAACTAAATCTGTGGTTAAATTACCACTTTAAGTTCCACCTTAATCTGTTGGAGGAAGTTTGAAAACAGTGAAACTGAAGCAAACAATAAGTCCTCAGACTCAAATAAACTGCTTCCTTGTTAAGGTTTGGTTTAGACACAAAAACTCTCAGCTTAGGGCATGATGACAGTTGGCATACAGTCTCTTTCAAAATAAATGCACTATGTCAGTAAAACACCGGGAATTTACTTTTTTCCCTTTAATAACAAACACACGTGGTTACATTTTGCCAACATATGCACGTGGTTGGGTTTCGAAAAAAGGAACAGAGTTTGAATTTATAATCTTATGGGAAGCGAATACCATCCAGTTGGTGGTTGTTGGACCCATCTACCACCCCTTCTGTCCACCCTACTTGGACTTCCACTGCTTTAACTTTCATTGCTGTCCAGCTACGTCTCCCCCTGACGCCGCTGGGAGCTGTTAACAATAACAGGGTACAGCCGCATATCACGCCGCCGCAAAGGGACAGCTTTTTTTGTCCTTGTCTGACACTGTAAGTCACTGCCCAAGCACTGTTTTTTTACGACTTCAGAGTGAGATCGGGTTGTTTTTTTTTTTAACCACTCAGTGAACTACATCTCTCGTCTCCCACAATATGTCACCAGCACGAGCTAGCAAGGTAACTTAGCTATGTTCCACACACATAGGTAGCGTTATCTATCTATC